>JAUMJL010000888.1:0-344583 GCA_033558185.1 Dromococcyx pavoninus
TACACTTAAAACAATAAACCTTCCTCCTTCACTGTATTGGCCAACATATATTTAAAAGGCTTTTTCCTGTTAATCAACATATCAATTTGTTGTTTAAGCATTGAGTGCTTTGGCTTGAGAGTAGCTGGTCTCCTGACTTCCCGTAGGACTAGTTGATTAGGTTTACAAAACCTTCTGTTTCCTCTGCTGTTGTTCTCCAGGAGAAGACAGTACTGCTCCAATTTAGTAATGCCAGCTTCTTGCTCAATACACTCAGCTTGCACCAGGAAGCCTATGTTTTTAGTTTAGAAGTATACCTGGGAAATGTTGTCTCAAAAATGAAGGAAGAGGAAAAAGGATATTTCTTCAAGCTGCTAAGCAAGATTAAAAACATCTGTAAAATTCAAGAGGCCCTTTCTGCAATAGCTCCAACCTGTAAAGGCCAGCAGCAGAGCATCTATTGCTTGCAAACAGTCCCCTCGAGGCCCACCTCAGCTCCTTTGTCAGTCAGCTGAAATAATGTGTTTCTTTGGTGCCCTGGGCACTAAGTCAGGTCACAGAAGCCATATATTTCTCTTAGCTCCAGGCTGGTGGCCTTGGCCAAGGGCAGCTATCCCTTGGCTGGATAAAGTCCTTCCATGATGGCCAAGAGGTTGCAGGTCCTGGCCTGGTGCAGCACCTGAGCCACCCTGGTCCTGCCCAATCAGCAGCACCTCGAGCCTCTCCAAGGACCACTGCAGCTGATCAGATTCGGCTGTGCTGAGCCAGCAGGGGAGTTCTCTGCCCCACTCCCCAGTCCTGCTGGTCAGCACGGCAGTTTTGGCTTCTCCATCACCCAGATTGTTGCAGCTCCCTATTATTTCAACTGGAGATGGGCTGACCCCCTCCAGTCCTTCCCCAGTCCTTTCCATCTCTTCATTGCCGGTGACTTCCTCAGGGCAAGGAAATACTTTCTTTTACACGTCGGTACAATACTTAGGGAATAATTTGCATGCTTTTATTGGCAGTACGTGCCCTTGCCTGGAGATGCAGGAAAAGAGGATTGCATGGGCGTGACGTGCATTAGCTCTTCAGCACATACCTTGGGGAGGCTGTCTGGTGAGTTTGGCAGTGCCCTTGGAGAGGCTTCTGTGCACACTATGGGAGTAATAAGCTGTGAAGAATGAAGACAAAGCTGGTGGTGTTTGTTACTGGCATCTTCCTACTCATCAGGGCATAGACAACAGAGAGGAAGCTCCCACAGTTTATGTAGGAAATGGAAGTAAGGCAAAGCTTTCTCATCTGTCCACTGGGATAGACTGGAGATGACTCAGACTATTTTCCTCACTACCTCTTCACAATATATATATTTTATATATGTATATTTATATACATTTACTTCAATGAGGTCTAATTCTAAAATTTCCAGGGGTAAGTACTCCTGAGGAGATATCCAAGCAAATCTTCGTTGTGGGAATACTGCTTGTACTGTCACAAGAGACTCCTGTTAGTTTAGCTGATTTCAATAAGTGAAACAAAAATGACTATATGTTGGCAAAAAGACTTATAAGTGGATTCAATGGCACTTGCACTAAGGTTTTTGCCAATATGGAAATTTCAGATCCTCTGCAAAAAAAAAAACAACCACCCACAAAACAACAAAAAACAGGGGACAGGAAGGATGTTCCTTAACAAAATTGCTATTCTGGCACAAAAGAAGACTTTTACAGACCTGCTTTAAAATTATTTTTCCTACACATTCACTCAACTCATGATTAGCCTCTCCCCACTGAACATTTCCAATGTAACAGGAGACCAGGCTTGAAACAAGCTGGTGCATCCAGCAGACTTCCTGAACATTCACGCTGGGGAACAAGATCTGAACTCTGACACTGAGCTCTCAAAACAAAATAAAATCCTCATGCTTTTCAGAACTGGGAAAATTCATCTCTGGAAATGGAGGGTCTGGTGTGTCTTGCTTTGATCTGCAACAGAGGAATCTGCTGGATTTCAGCATTAGATCAGAACATCTCGAGGCTTAAGGGTGGATCTCAATTATGCAGCTCAGGTCTATCACTACCCGCAATGGGCTCTCTGCGTTGTTCCTTGAGGACATGCCCGTGCAGACAATAGCTATGTGCTGGCAAGCCAAGGTCTAAATGTATCTAAACACTGTATAATCATTAAAAAAACCACACTGGGGGATAGGGAGCTGGGCTGCTGTACTGCATGTGCTTGGCAGATACCTGTGCACTATACAGAGCAATGTCACTGGAGGAGCAAAGTACGTTCTCCTGGTACATGCTATTCCTCCAGGCTGCTCCCTTGGTTTACTGTCTCCACTGTAATTGCCTTTTGGAGTACTAGATGTTAACACTATGGCCCCAGGGGACTGCTTTTTTAGGAGCCTGTGGGAAAGAACAAAGAGTGGGACAGGAAAGTGCCAGGAGAAAAGCACAGCAGTAAAGCACCTCACTTTTCATTGAGGGGAAAAACCCAAGCTACAAGTCAGGGGATTTACCACAATTTCAAGCACTGCTAAAATGTCATTACAGTCCCACTACAAGTTTGTATTGCACAAAAGTAACACTGCGTTTGCCCAAAAAAACACCTGGTGCCTGAAAGACATTGAAAAGAACCATTAGTGTCCTGGGGAAGAGCTGAAGCTGAGGCTTTTAGGTCAGCTTGGAACTGGGATCCCAAACAGAATATGGGCAGATCTTAGCTCTGCTACAAACTTTCTATGAAGCTTTGGTGCAATTTGCTGCCCCTAACCTTAACTCATTCAAAAGTTCAGGCCTTTAACAGGGCCAAAATTAGTAGAGAAACATGGGAACTTCCAGAGTGACTCACCTCACTCAAGGTTCAGTGGCGTGTGTCAGTAGAATGAATTGGTCTTTCAAGAGGTACTCTCTAGGGACTATGGAAACAAGATGAGGCCTACCCTTGCCCCTCTGTGCTGTGTTTCTTTCTGCCTCCTGCACAATCTAAATAGCAGCATAATGAGGCTCTTAGTGTGGGACTACACATGGAGATACAGTTTGTCAGCTGGGTAAATCCACAAACAACTCATGCATTGCATGAAAGCGGCTATGAGAGTAAAAGTGAGCTCTCAGAAGGGTGTACCACACACACTTCTTGTTACTTGTAGAAAATGGACACCATCCTTCCTTCAAGTGGGCATTGCCTCTGGGCAGCCAAGGGAACTGATGCATTGAAAGTCCATATGCTCTTCCCCAGCAATAGTATGTTCCCGTGTACATGGTCTGTGTTGCTGTCGGCTGCCAGCTCATACCTCAGACTTTTTCTAATTTGATTAAACCCTGGACAACTTTTTCTTAATCTAGGTGTAATCCCTCAGGCAGAGCCTATCACAGCCTCTGGCCCATGTGCAACTCTTTTATCTAGGGCAGCCAGAAATGCTACTGAAGAATGTGATAGCTGCATGATAATCTGCCTGGTACAATGAGGTGAAGATGGGAGGCCCCCATCGGGAAGAAAGGACTTGCCACCCTTTTCCCCTTAGCAGCATGGAGGGACAATCAAGGTGCCTTGCTAGTATAGGGAAGTGCCTGGGGCATCCCAAAATTTATTACTCAGAAGCACATATGGACAGATAACCCAGAGTAGCCTTTTGGCTATCTCAGAGAAGGGCTGTAAATGCCCTCAGCCTTCAGAGCCGCAGGGACAGAGAGGGTGGAGGAAGACATGGAGCTGCCTCCTCCCCAGAGCTTCTCCTCAGCAGCTGGCTCTGCCTTGCCAACAAGAGCCCTGTAACTTGCACACCTGGAGAAGACAATGTGGGTCCTCCGCTGGTTTGACTCTGAGCCACCACTGCTCTGCACTAAGTTTGAGAAAGGTGATTGATCTCCCTGCTGCTCTGCTCTGCAGTCAGACTGCACCTATTCTCAGCATATGGTCACGCAGGGGTTCTAGGCTGACAGTGTCCAGACACGCTCCTGTGGGCAGGTCGTATGTCCATGCCTGTTCTTTACAACACATGGTGAAGCTGATCAAAGTGTGAGAACCTCTGTGACCTCTGGTCTTTACACAGAGTAAACAGCAATACAGACAACTTTGCTAGGACTTCACTTTAATTTTCTCAGGTCTAAAGAAATCCATTTACACTAAAGGTCAAACTGCAGGTTTACGCAGGTTCTTTCTAAAACTGAAGGGGAACTACATCTTGTCCTTCCTATTATAGTAAGCAGCTATCTCCAGGTTATTTTAAAAAATAAGCAAACATACATGCATGAATTTCTGTGAAACTCTGCTGGAAAATATCTCTGGACTAGCACTTGCCCTTGTGGAGACCAGAAATCCCAAGTAACACCATCGAAGGAAAGAGGTTTAAGCTAAGCTCTTGTGACAAAGGGCAGAATATATTTCTAACTATTTGGTTTTAAAGACTTGCTGTATCTTTGCCTCATGTAAAGGAAGCCATCTCAAGATCTCAATTACTGCTAGTTGAGTTTGCTTTTTAGGCTTGTGTGGGTTCTGAACATATATGCACAAAATTTTTAAAACAATATTTTTGTAAAAGCCAGCAACCTTGTTGACCATGTCTGTCATCTGAGTTCTCTCTCTCTCATCAGTTCCCTTCTTGTAATTAATTTCCTTACTTTTTCCATGGGGTAATATTACAGAGTGTTGATAAGCAGCTCTTTTCTTTTGCCCCAGAACAGTGATCAGTGCAAACAGGTAGGTTTTAAAATCCTTGAAGAGAAAGATGTTCTGCAAACCGTATTTGTTACTAAATTAAAATTGTGTTGCAGATAAGGAAGATTCATAAACTTGAAACAAAAATCTATAGCTGGTCAGTGCTTTCCTTGCTCTTCCCTATTGAGTTGCTCTGGCCAGTAAACACTCTGGGAATATAACACATCCTTGGGCTATAGCCCATCTGCATAGAACAATTTTGCTGCTGAATGTGCATTTCTCACTAAAGCTAACTGCTCATCTCAAGGCTATAATGATACTGATGCACTCACGCCATGAACTGCAACCCACTGTTCTGGCAGTTCTCTTATTTTATTTCCCCACCACAAGAGCTGGAATGAATTGTATTTATTGGTGAAGCTTATTTTTGCTGGCTTTCTGTCTCAGGCAGCTGAGGATTTTATGGAGCTCTCTTGTCTGTTTCAAACCCTTTTTTTTAATTATCCCTTTTCCCAGCAGTTGCATTGTCCTGAAATAGCCCCTTATATAAATACCAATCCATGCGTATGTGCTTCATGTTTCCCAGGGTACAAAACTTCATCCACAAGTACAGTTTAGGTGAACTACTGCGAGCCTGCACCTTCTGGCCACCAGCTTGTCTGGCTGCAACTGGTATAGCTGACATCCTTTCTCTTACCTAGACTTCTTGTGTACCTCAGCTAAGCAGAAGAGCAATTTATCTGCCTGTAAACTGCAGAAATCAGAAGCACCTCTCAGCATTAGGTATTTGAACCATACTCAGACTGTCCCAAATTGAGAATAGGGTGAGATTTGGGTATTTCCTGCTGTGTAACTTCTGCAGAGCATTAAGGGCATCTTACTTGATGCCCTACCTCTGTGCCTCAGGGGGAGAAGAGCATTTCCCTACTATTTTCTGGTGGGCAGAATGCTTTTCTGAACAGCTGTGAAACACTTGCCCATTATAAGCTACAGAACACATATAGGAACTATACTCAATTACCAGCAAATATGAGGGCTCCTGGCTCCTATGCAATGCCAGTTTATGGCCATGCTGCATTGTGCAGGCACTGCTGTTTGTGTGAGAGCACATCTCCAATTAAAAGTCTTCAAGAAAAAAAAAAGGGATGGTTTCTGCATGTTTGTTTCAAGTGGGATTTGTTCTCCAGTCTGTTTCACGGTCTTTGTGCGCAGCACTTGGGCCAACACAGTTGCTGGGACAGATGGGAAGTGCCAGGGCTGCAGAAGGAAGTGACGGGATTATGGCAAGGAGGCAAGGCTTTTCCTTCCCAGTCCTGCTAGATGGTTTGGGACATACAGGCACAGCCACAGAGTCCTGAATTACCCTCCATCTTTCTTAGTGAGACATCCTTCGAATGTACCTGGGGGATATGCCTTTCTTCATTCTGGTTTCTTCCTTACCATGTGCTGCTTTTTAGATAATTACATAGAGGAACTACTAAAATGTCTGATCTGTTGCACTTCCCTTATCCCAATACCTGGTTTTGTAGCTTTTTGCAAAAATCTTCATGAGGGCTGGATTATCCCAAACATGAACCTGCACAATGACTGATTCCATTTCTGAGTCCAGTACCTTCAACTTTACCTCTACAATTCTGAGGTCGTATGGAAGAATTTCATTGGTTCAGGAGGGGGAAAACCAAATCAGTACCACTTCTAACCAACAACTAGCTACTTCCCGAAGCTTAAGTGGTCCCATGTCAGTTTGATAACTGCCAGTTGAAAAATGTGTCTGATGGAAGACCCAGAGCGAGAGTCTGGACCTTTAGAACAGAGTCCCAATCCATAACCTATTACAGTGTGCAGCACTTGCCAAGAAAGCCCACACAGTGAGGTAAGGTTGCACCACACTCTCTCCTTCCTTGAATAAAAAGTGCCTGCTCTAATGAGAAGCAAGTCCCTGATTCAGCAAAGCACTTAAGTGTTTTGATGAACCAGGGCCAGACTGAACATCTTGTGCAGAACTCGGCTGTCTAACGAACAATATCAAATATTTTATTGATGGATGCAGACTTAAATGAAAATTAAAGAGGTGGCTATTTAAGGCTGTAGGTGCCCAAACTCACTGTTCATTTCTTATTGTACTGAAGTAATCATTTGTATGGGAACAGAAGCAGCCACCTCCAGAAAATCCATCCATGTCATGCTGGGAAGAATATTCTCTGTCCGCCTATCAATTTAATGGCTTATGTAGCTCACCTAGAAACTCAGCACATTTGGGCTACTTCATATTAACAAGTTGCAGCCATATCCTCTGTTTTCCTAACAGGAACACCCAGCTTTACTAGCCCTATTGGCTGCATAAGGCATGGGGAAGTGAGGCATGGCTTCCTGTAGGCCAGATCAGATATTAGAAGGTATGATTGACTTGGTGGAGCATCACTAGACAGGTCTCGAGACCCTGTTGTCAACCTTCCTTGGCCGTCAGT
Source organism: Dromococcyx pavoninus (assembly GCA_033558185.1). Classification (NCBI taxonomy): domain Eukaryota; kingdom Metazoa; phylum Chordata; class Aves; order Cuculiformes; family Neomorphidae; genus Dromococcyx; species Dromococcyx pavoninus. Next base: position 7,086 of record JAUMJL010000888.1, read on the forward strand.
CAACAAACAAGGTGCTCGCTCTCTGAGCTTGCAGCCAGCAAGGGTCCCTGCTTTCTTCTCCAGCCATCCTGCTGGAAGGGGCTCTTGAACTCAGAGAACATTAATCTCAAAAAATGAAGCATTATGGCAGGTGAAGATAAACCTCAGTCAATTAAAGCTGGCTCCCTCTCATTGATAGTGCAGTGTTTCACCTTCAAATGTTGGATGTATTAGCACGTTGTAACTAAAGGCTGCACCATAGTGCCAGCAGACAGGTGGAAAGAACAGAGTCTGGACTATGGTACATCCTGACTTAGGGGTGTTTCTCTTTGGAAACACCATATTTTTCTAGCACAATTTTTAAATGGAAAGCTGCTGGTATATTTTATACATTTGAAAACATCTCTGTAGCATAGTAAAATGCCAAAGAGACCGTACCTATTTCTAATATAATTTATTCTCTCTCCTTGTCCATCCTAGAGCAACAACTGCCAACTTTCTTTTACTTATCAATATATACCCACTTACCCTCTCAGCTAGGCAAAAAGACAGTGGAAGTATGGATTAAAAAAAAAGAAATCTGGCAATTTTCACCAGCTTGTATACACTTAGATGCAATAAATTCCCTGCCACAGAATACAGGCAGGTGCAAATAGGGGAAAGGAAAATAAAGAGACTACATGCAGGAATTTTTTGTTTCAACCTTATGCTCTTTTAGATATATTCCCATATAGCTACTAGCACTCAAACGATTTGCAGAGAAGGCATAAGTTACATGGCACTCGGTTTATCTGCTCTGGAATGGCCAAGTGCACACGTAGATATACACTGTGGTTCCAGGGAGTCTAGGGATTTCAAAGCTGCTTTATCTCCCAGATAACTCACTGGCAAAGAAGGGTGAATTAAAAACAGCATAGGTAACTAAAAATGGAATGATACATTGTGATTATGTTCTTTAAAAAGAAGTGTCACTTAAATGCTTGTTATAGTTTTGTCCAGAGCAAAACTTTAACCCTTTAATTTTTGATTTGTGGACATTTTTCCTAGAGAAGTGCAAATCCTTCAATTGTGTATTGGAATCTATAGGTGATAGTATTGTTTTTCTTGCTCTCACAGCACCTCTCCCTCCAAGCAGACTTTGAGGATTTGTGAATCACTAGCAAAAATCTGTCTCCTAGCAGTCAGACAGGATCCACACTCTCCTAAATCCCACATGTTGATCATGACTTCAGTAAGCCTCCACCTCCTCTCTGATAAAATACAAAACCCCCACAGTTTTTAAGTTCTCAGGCTGAGGCACTTTGAGCTTACTCTGGAGAAAGACTAAGCAGCCAACGTTCCCACCTACGGAAGTGCCAAGTGCCCAGGAATTTTGTACAGGCATAACACTGAGGCACAGTGACAGGAATGCTGCATATTTCTGCCCTTTGCCTCTGCAGCCCATGATGCCGCTGCTTTGAAGGAAGGTAAACCCATTTATAAACAGTGGCAAAGGCCAGAGCCCTAATTTTCACAGGGTCTTTGAGGAGCCTTTGTCGTGTTTTTTTGCAACAGTATTTGACTGACTGACTTGGAAGGCTTCAGAAAAATGAAAAATACTGTCAAAAATTCAAAATGTTTACATCCATCAGCCAGGAGGGAGAGGGAAAAAGGACACGAAGAAACTCAACCAAGCTTGACTGAGTGTCGTGGATCTTGATCTTTGCTTATCCCGTTGTTAGAGAGAGAATGTGTGCGCACACACGTGTGTGCACGTCTTGTCATTTTAACAGAGTTGCAGCCTGTCTCTTGAAGTGATCTCATTAAAGGCAGGGGACAAGACAGCAGGGGCTGTGAGACTTGGAATTACAGAGGGGAGGTCGATAGAGTTACATACAATCACATTGTCCTCTCTGGTCCCTTCTGAAGGGAAATACCCTTCAAAAATGCATGAATCCCTTTTGACTGCTTTTCTGAACCACATATGGAGACTTCACGGTGGAGCCTTATCTGCACTGCTGCTGTTTCTGTTGCCTACTTTAGTCTGCTGTGGGTAACTCCACCTCCTGGAGACTCTTGAGACAAGATACAAGTGGATGAGGGGAAAACAGTTTATTTGGACCCAGCCCCATTCCTTGCTTTTCACTGAGCAAGTGGGAGCTGCAGGAGCTTTTCTTCTCTGATGGGAAGGGCACTATGCTGTCCATAGGCAAACTGACCCCAACGTGTACATATTAATTGCTTTTGAAGAAGCAGAGGTGGTTTTCAAGGTTAAGGCCAAAGTGTGGCTCTAATGCAAAATGCTGGTGAACACAGGATATATCACAGGAAAAAAAAACAACCAACAAACAAAAACCATGTAGGAGATGACATTCTTTCCTATTCTGGGTAATATTCACTGCTGGGATCCTAGCTTCCCCAGCAAAAGCCACCCTAGGCTGTGGCACTTGCAAAGGGAGAAACATTTGTTTCTCTGTGTCAAGCTAAATGCAGTCTCTTACTGGAAGCAGGAAAATGCCTGAGCAAAAGCTGATGTATCTAGCATCAAGAGCAAAGGTCTTCCAGACCCTTAGACTCTTAACTAGAACCTGCTAAAGCTTTTCAGCATGGCTGCTTTCCCTCTATGTGAAACCATTCTCCTGTCCCTAAAATGGTCATAATAAAGCTGCTGTAGAACACTCTCAGTTTCTCAAAGTAAAAAACACTGCAGAAAGGCCATGTGATGTCCAGAGCAGCAGGCACTCATGTAACAACCTTCACTGTTTACCTAAGGCCCACCCTTCTCCTTTCTTCGCATCCCATGGTACCAACCCATGGAATTCAACTGCTGTTCAGCAGCCCACAATGGACCCCAAACAGCGAGCAGTCCAAAGGGAAAAAATGATGTATTGCTGTAAATCTGCAAAATAACAATTCACAATTACTCCTGGAATGGGGACATACAAGCCAAAGAACAGAAATTTTCAGATTTTAAAACCTGATCTGGATCTGACCTGCTGGCAGGAGTGAAGTTCTCTGTATGTTATCTCTACTTCTCTCAGTTACCCGGCCAAGGTATAAAAAAGAGTTTGTAATTACTTGTAGATACTGAAAACAGAGCTCTCCTGATTTTTGTTAAGCTAATCTCTCTGATACCTATTATGGGAGGAGAACACAAGTACTCTACACTCCCTGCCTGTTTTAACATAATAAAATTTCCTTTGACCCATATGGATTTTCTCTCTGTTTAAATTGCCTCTAGTAACAGAAACGAGACACGTTTTTTCCTGGAAGAAACACTAGGTCTGAGTTTACAACATGACATTTGTACATTACAGTTTCACATTGTGAAGAAATGGCAAAGTGTCAATTATCCCAACGCAAAATATTGATAGTGTTACAAATCAACTACACTGGTTACGTGGCACTTCAAGGGGAAACTTGGCTCAGAAGTTGTCTGAGGGTGCCCTTTTTGCATCCTATTGGTGGCACTTCACTGTCACATTGAGGGAAACAAGTTTGGTATGGTGGATTGCTCTTGAGAAGTGAAATACTTTAAGGAGTGAAAATGAAATGAATAGGTGATTTCAGGCTCTGACATTTCTACCCAGTTCCTAATGCCTACACGATTCTTCCCGCCCACTGGCAAGAGCCAGGCCTGTCACGGGAAGTCTTAAAAGAAAATCTCAAAGTAAGAAATGAGAGCTAAATAAGAGCACTGCCTTGGGGTCAGAACAGTGCAGCTTGGAAAGGAGACGGCTGTCCAGGTGTCATGTTGTTTTCTACGTAAACTGAAAGCTTCAGTCTTCAAGTCTGTCAACAGTGCCAGACCCAATAAAGACCATCAGAGGCATAAAGTTGAGCTTATATATAAAAGTGTCTCTGAAAGGCTGGCCTGCCACTTAAAATTGCTTTTGATCCCGCTGATAGTTTTTACTTTGAAGTTCTCTACATTCAGTCCCAGTAGCACCTTGCTAACTCAGCAGATCAAGCTATTTCTAAACCGAGCTGGAAACACAAAGATGAAGTGTCCTGCACGTTCACATGAGCCAGATCCATCCTAAGCTCTAAAACCAATTCTAGGGCACAGTGACAAGACTGCACTCCACCACCAGTGTGATGCCTCCACCACCTTTTAAAAGACAGTGATGCTTGTTGTGGCATCCCTTTCCTTTACATACATGTCTGTGACAGTTTGATGAGCAAGCACCTTCTGCAGGATGCTTAAGGCCTGAATTGAATTCAGTTCTCCAGCTGAGGGGAGTTTCAGCCCCTGCTTAACAGGGAAGTGTGTTCTTTTGGAGCAAGAACATTCCTAGCAACCCTTCAGCTCATTTATTGGTTCCTCGGCAGGTGAAGCATCCTGTTGGGAAAAATGCTACTGAAACATTTTCTCATTTCCAAGCTCATACAAGGTCCAGGAGGTTCTCCTAAGCTGCCAAGAAGGAAAAATAGCAGGAGCTGATTTTCTTTGCCAGAGCATCTAGATAGAAGTAAAAAGCAAAGTGATCAAACACAGAGTCACAACATCTGTGCCCATTTTTCCCAGACCTCGAAGCATAATGATGATAACCTGGATGATAACCAGGCTCCCTGATCAGTAGAAGGCACAGAAAAATGCTGTGTAACTCTAAACCAAGTCCTTGATCACCAAATGTAGCAACTGCCATGTTTTAAAGCAATTTCTGGTAAGGAATCTCCCAGCCTACAGAGTGACCGTTAGCCTTGGAAGATCCAAAGCATGGCGGATGCTGTGCTACTCACAGCTCACCAACGCAGCCCTCCACGCAGTGCCCCAGGCTCATGTTCATAGAACCACAAAATCATAGAATCATAGAATTATAGAACAGTTTGGGTTGGAAGGGACTTTAAAGGTGATCCAGTTCCAGCCCTTCTGCCATGGGCAGGGATACCTGCCACTAGAGCAGGCTGCTCAAAGCCTCATCCAGCCTGGCCTTGAACCCTTAAAGGGATGGGGCACCCACTGCTTCTCTGGGGAACCTCTTCCAGTGCCTCACAACCCTCACAGGAAAATATTTTTTCCTAATATCTAAACTAAATCTCCCCTCTTTCTGTGTAAATTCATTACCCCTCATCCCATCATTGCATTCCCTGATAAAGAGCCCCTCTCCAGCTTCCCTGTAGCCCCCTTTAAGTACTGGAAGGCTGCTGTAATATCTCCTTGAAGCCTTCTCTTCTCTAGGTTGAACAATGCCTACACTCTCAGCCTGTCCTCCTAGGCGAGGTGTTCCAGCCCTCTGATGATCTTTGCGGCCTCCTCTGGACTCGCTCTAACAGATCCATGTCCTTCCTTGTGCTGAGGACTCCAGAACTGGACACAGCATTGCAGATGGGGTCTCACGAGAGCAGAGTAGAGGTACAGAGTCACCTCCCGCACCTTGATGGTCACATTTCTTTTGATGTAGCCCAAGATACCATTGGCTTTCTGGGGTGCCAGTGCACATTGTTGGCTCATGTTGAGCTTCTCATCCACCATTCTATGCCCAGCCTGTAAATGTGCTTGGAATTGCTCTGACCTCACTGCAGAATCTTGCACTTGGCCTCATTGAACTCCATGGGTTTGCACAGGTTCACCTCTCAAGCCTGTCCAGATCCCTCTGGCTGGGGTGGGAAGGCTCCTCTGCAGATCTTGTGCCCCAAGGGTCAACAGTGCCAGCAAGACCCACGGGAAAACCACGGGGCCCCTTGGGACTTCGGGGGTAGCTGCGACAGCGGGGCGGCCGTCAGAAGGGCTGAACCCCCGGACCCTCATCGGGGAGGCAGCCAGGAGGGATAAACCTGCGGAAGGGTGCAATGGGCGGTGGGTGTGAGGCGATGGGTCTGGGGCGGTGCGGGGCAATGGGTGCGGTGGGATGGGTCCCGATCGGTGCGGTCCACGCGGAGCGATGGGTGCAAGGTGATGGATGCGGGGCAGGAGGGGGCGATGGGTCCGGGGCGGTGCGGGGCGATGGGTGCGGTGCGATAGGTCCGGATGGGTGCGGTGGGTGCAGAGCGGTGTCGGACGATGGGGGCGGTACCGGTCGATGGATGCGAGGCGGGGCGATGGATGCGGGGCGGTACCGGTCGATGAGGCGGGAGGGTGCGATGGGGCCGGGGCGGTGCAATGGGTCGGGAGGGTGCGATGGGGCGGGGCGTGGAAGGGCTCTTTATGCGGCGGGAAGCCGGTGGCTCTCGGAGCTGCGGGCGGCTGCGGCGGCAGAGAGAAGCAAACCCAGGCGGGGCAGAGCAAAAAAAGGGGGGGGGGGGGGCGAGGAGAGGCGAAGCCAAGACAAGGAGAGGAGGAAGGCGAGCGGCTGCTATTGTTCCGCACCTGCCACCGGCGGCGGCGACGACACGTGGCGCCGCTTGAGCCTCGCTCCTCGCCCCGCGCCGCCCGACCCGCACGCAGCAGCCGCCCGGCACCATGGGCAAGGGGGTGAGCGCGCGGGAGAAAAGGGATGGGGCGGAGTGCGGGGGGAATTCAAGGACCGGGAATTGTGGCTGGGGGAGCCCCATTTCCCCTCTCCGGCTGGGCTGTAGCCCTGTGTGCGCTCGGGGGGGACAGCCGCGAGCTGTGGGGGCGAGTGGAGGGGCGGTCAAGGGCAGCGGTACCGGTTGCTCCAGTGCAGCGTGCGCGGGTGGAGGGGGAGGAAGTAACGGGGCGGGCAGGCGGGAGACAGGCAGGGAGGGAAGTACCCACAGCGGAGCCAGACATGGCCGCGGAGGGGCCCCCGTGCTGGTGGAGCTGCCGGGGTGGCTCAAACCCTGCTGCTTTATTCGTTTTTCCCCCCCAAAAAAGCCCCCACCCCGGCTGTGTTGCTGTTATCTGATGCCCTTTTGGAGTGGAGCGTGGCTGCTTCCCGGTCTCTCCTAAGAGTACTTTAGACTTCTTGGAACTCGAGGGCCCGGCATGGGGGAAGGGGGATTGTTAGGATTATTAGGCGTTATTAGGGCTGATTTGCCTGTTGGTAGCGGGGAGGGCGTGATGGAAGTTGGTGGTAGAAGGGAGGTGGTCGCCCGTGACTTTTGACTCTGTCCTCTTGGTTGGGGTGATGAAAGCTTCCCAGAAGGACCTGCAGCGCTTCTTGCCCCCCAGCGCACAAGGAGGAGGAGACCTTAATTCAGATCATACCTTTGGGTTAAAAAAAAAGAAAGTGGCTATGAAAGCTCTTGAAAACAGGAGTGAAGACTTTCTTAAGGTTGGATGTTGTGGTCAAACACCCATATGTGCAGCAGAAACGCCTCCAGGTTGCTCTGATTTTGTGTTGAAAAAGTAGAGACCAATTTCTGGGGTTTATTGTTAGGGTGTTTGTTTTTTTCCCTTCAAATACTTCCCTGTGTATCTTGGATAGTTGGAGGTTATTTATTTAGACTCATTCCTGGAAGGTTCCCAAATTTTTGTACTTCTTGAAGAGAACATGTTGGTGCGGGGTGTGGAGATGCACAGGTAGTAGCATTATCCTGGCCTCCAGGTGTTCTGTGCTTCCTAAGCGCTATTCAAACATGGACTTGACTTTGCATTGTCCTCATTGTGCAGTACAACGGTGGCAATGTTGACATAACTGCATGGGGAGCTGCAAGAACATGGCTGAACAAACAGTTCCTTGGAAGAGGGTTGAGGAGCACATGGGGTGGTGATTTAGGATTTTTTTGTGGGTTTTTACCTCAGTGAAGTCCTTCTGGTGCTTGGCAGCCCAATGCTGATGTTTTTCAGTCTGGTGGGCAGCCGGCAGCATGCACAATAAAAGGTCTTCTAAGAGGTAAAACATTCAGGGGGACTTGGGGGTTGTTCCAGTCTTCTGGATGCTTTAAGTTATTGAAGAAGACTTAGAGTAGTGTGTGTATGTGTGACTGCAGCGCAGAAGGCTTTGGGGGCTTAGTCTGCCTTGGCTGGACTAAAGGGAGGTGCAAGTGCTTTCTCATGTAGAAGGCTTTTAGCTGTCTTGCTTCTATTTCAGATTTCATAGGTTGCATGGCTAATAAAGCAATTGGCCTGAAACTGAAGTGCCAAATTGAGGGATAATTCAACAGTGTACAGCTGCCTGTCACAAGATTTGTTTGTTTAGTGGTGAGAAAACCTGTGGATAGCTGGGGACCCCCTGAAAAATAGGGATGTGAGAGAGCAAGGCTGTGAAAAAGGCAGGGTGTGGTTGCGATGCTGAACAGCATGTGCCTCCCTTGCATTAAGGTGCCCAAAAAGGAAACCTCTTACCCATGGGAGCATGGGATGGAAGAGTAAGTAAAAGTGTAATTGTGAGAGAGCAAAGTTCCTTGTCCCTGTGATAGCGAGGAGAAGCGGAGCGTCTGTTTAACTTTAAATGGTAGCAGGATGAGGGGAGGGCTGTGAGCTGCCCCAAAAGCAGATTATCCAAGGGGATATGCATAGTGGAGGAAAGCAGACAGACAGGATTTAATTTCTGTTCAGAGCTGCCTAGAAGCTGTCTACAGGCAGCAGTGTTTCACTCTGTCTCCCTCCCCGCATTGGCACAGCACACAGCCATTAGTGGGTGCTTTGGGTTGCTTCTACAGGTCAGTGCTAATGCCTGAACCCCAGTTAAGGGTTTTTTCCTGTCAGAAATTAGAAAGGCCTGTTGCATAATAGACCAGCTGAGGGGAAATTATGCAAATCAAAGCATTCCTTTTCTGGTACAATTAAGAGATATTAATATATTACTCTTCCCCCCCTTAATACTGTGACTTAATACTATTCTTTTGCCAGTGAAAACCCATGGCCTGGTCAAGGTGTGCTTTTGCAGAAGCAGTACATGGGTAATCCCCATATACTCTGCAAGTATTCTGTACCTGTGGATTGCAGTGCTGCAACCCAGTAGGACCCTGACCTTTTGAGAACTGCAGAAGGTCATGCTTCACACAGGCTTCTTCAAGGGGTAGCTGAAGTCACCCACTTCTCTTAGGAAATGTCCTGTGTCCAGTCCATTTATCTTCACATGCTTGACAACTCCTAAAGATTTCTGGATTGATGGTAAAGATGCGCAGGCAAAGCATTGTGAGAGGTGATACTCCGTAGTTGGCATAGCACTGAAAAACTGGGAAGGGCTGCTTATTTGTTCAGCGGCAGCATTTGGAAAGCCAGCTCTGCGTTTGTGTCTTCAGGCAGCTCCTCAAGAAGCAGAAATGTTTGTCCTAATATCCAGAGAAGACTTATGGTGTGCAGGTGGTCCCATTTCGACCTTGATGATGAAAATCCTTGCAAGTTTAGGTCCCTTGACACGGGAGGAGAGATTGTCCTTACATAATTTGGGAAGGAGCAGTCCGTTCACAATGAGCAATTACTACTTCGTAATGTCCTGGATGCTGAAAGTCTGATCAATTGATGCAGTCAATTAGACTTTCAATTAAAGATAGGAAATTGAACGCAGCTCTTGGAAGGGAGTAAGAAGGATCCAGAGAAATCATTTGTATCTCTTGCTAAAATCACTTAGGATCATGGAGTGGTGTTTCCAGTCTGATAGGCATAGTTTGTATCATGACTCATCTGGTTAATAGATTTACTGAAGACTGTCTCATGAGGCAGCTGGACAGTAACTTTTCTGTTTTCTTGCACAGTTGATTATAATGACATAAGTACTAGAACAGACCAGGCCTCCAGAGACTGTGTAATTTGTTTTGGCTCTTACTGGGCATTTCTTGTTGGATTAGGTGATGTTAGAATACGGTACTTCTGAACTTGTCTGCTGATTCGCACCACTCCTGTTTCCTGGTCAATCATGGCTTGTGTTGAGAACATCAGCCGTGAATGGCTCAATTAGTCCAGAGCTCAATTATTACAGAGGGGAAAAGCATAAGCTGTATCTGAAAGACAATAGGATTTCTGGGGGCGTGTAAAACTCCTTACACTGGTGCATACAAATGTTGTGCTTAAGCCAATGGAAAAAAAAAATCTTGCATGGAAAAAAAAAAGCTGTGTTGTTTTTTCTGTGGCAGTTTTGATGAGTCAGAGTTCCTAGGCTAAGTCAAGTAACGGGGCTGACATTTCTGATGAGACAGACCTTCCTTTGTGTTCAGGCCATGTGATTAATTCTCGTTAAGATGTGGGTCTGGAGTATGGTAGGCTGCTTTTTCATTGTATGGCAGGAAAAGGAGGGGAGAGTAGGGAAATTCTATAGAGCTGAGGGGTGGGATGAACTCCTTGTCTCCTTGCAGCTCAGCCAACACAAGCCTTTGAACAGAAGAGAGGCAATGGCCCTGAAGGCAGAGAATTGGGGCAGGGCTTTGACTCTGATCTGTGTGTCAAGTTGAAATTTGAATGGTGGAGCGGGAAGCTCAGACTGCATGAAATGATCCTGTTGCAAAACCTGAAACTGATGCTACTGACTTACCTTTTCTGTACAGGTAGGATGTGGCACTAAAGCAACAGAAAGGAAGATATTCTGTCATGTGTATTTTTGTAATCTGAGCTTCTCATTGAGGTGGACTCAGCTAAGACCCAAATACTTGGGTGCTTAAAGAAATGAGCTGCTTTTTGTCCTGACCGAGGCTGATGGCTGTTTTTTTGTTCAGTTTTTCTAACCAAATCATGCTTGAACAAGGACAGTGAGCCTTTTCATGTTTGCCCACTCGTAGGTCATCTCTACAACTGAAACATCTAAACACTTTTATATTCTTGGACTGTTTGCCACTGCCCCCAATAAGTTGAGTAACTTACTTCTCACAGAAGTTTCAAAAGTTTTTAAATTGCCTGCAAAGGTTTGGCAAGCTTTTCTGGGGGGAAGAGTTGAAGCTGAAGGTGGTGGATTGCTGGTCAAGACATCAGATTGTTTATTTTTGTTAGAAATCATTTCTCATCTCAAGCAGTAATCAAGAAACATGGTTTTGTACAGGACCATGTTTGGACTTGTCTGCTAAAGCTCTAGCAGAAATCAAAGCTGTTCCTTTTGGAGACAGAAGGAGGGAGAGACACTTCATGGTGACTCTGAGTTCCCCTGTGGCAAATTCTTGTGATGCTGGAATGCAAGGACCATGCTGGTTTAAGTTCTGTGGCTTTCACTTTTTTAATAAATGAAATGAGTGTTTAGGTGAAGGGAAGAGAATGTCAGGAATGCTGACAGTCTGTAGTTCTGTGTCCTTTCTCTGGAGGAGAGGAGGCAAACAGCTTGGTTCAGCTCCACTTATTAAAAAAGTTTCCACTGCACAGCTCTGTAGCTGCGTGCAAGGATGGGGTGGGATGCAAAGCCTGCCTTTACTGAACAGGGCAAGAGAGGCTTCTGTGCATGTGAAATATATGAATGTGGCTGCAGAGTGGTGTGCACGGAGCTTTCTCAGAATAACACAAACTTTTGCCTAGATGTGACTGAAGTGTTCTGTTAGAAAAGTTGTTGGTTTTTTCCCCTCTTTTCTTCTGTGTAGTTTCACTTTTGGTTTTGGTTTCTACTTCTCTTGCAGAAAATAATAAAAATTTCCTGTGCTTGCTCAACAGGACAGTTCTTGGATACTAACAATAGTCTGTGTCCAAATAGCTCTTGGGAATCCAGTTTGCAATCTGAGGTGCTCGTGCAATGATCAAGCAAGGCGATGCCTTTGAAACCTTTTCTTAATCTTGTTAATGGTTTGACTCTGGTGCTGCTAACTGCTGTTTCACCTTGAAATAGTTCTCAGAGATCTTATTGGATGAAAATCTCATCGTATAAAACTTGGAAGGGATGTAGTAGGTCCCATGCAGAAGAAAAGGGAGGGTAAAGCTGCCATTGGAGGCTTGTAAGAGTCTGGAAATGTATGAAGGCACTGCGCTGTGAGGCAATACTGATGCCTGCTTTTGGTACCTTGCAGGTTGTCCAGCCTTCTTTAGGATTATTTGCACTTTAGGATTATTTCTGCCTGTCACTCCTCTATACTTTTTTTTTGTCTTTTAAGTGATTTTTATGCACTACAATTTTTGTCCTTAGATGCTTGATTACTGCATCATAACAAGATCTAAATCTCTGCGTGATTTCATGTAGAATTAACCATAATGAAAGTAAATGAAAAGCCATCTGAATAAAGAGGCTTTAAGCGAATCATCTGCTCTGGTGAAGTGTATGCAGGACTGAGCACAGATTGAATCCACAAAAGCTTATTACTGCTTTGTATACCATTCTCACTAGTCAAGCTGCCATAAATTGAAAGCAGATTTCTGTTGTGTAACCCCTTGGCTAGAGTGCCAAACTTGAGAATGAAAGTGTTGGAGCTTATCCCCCAGATTCAACCAGATAGAGATACCACCTCTTATTTATCTTCAGTTGATAGGCTTCTCTTTGCCAGAGGATGTGGAAGACTTTAGAGGGGGGAGGGGGAGTTAATACCTTGTAAGGAGCATATGTATGCACTCAGTTTCTTCTGCTCTTCATCACTTTTTGACTTGAGCTGGGGTTCACACATTAAAACTTAGTATGTAGCTTGCTTTCCTCCTAGCTAGACTTGCATAGTGTATGGCTGTAATCTGTATATCGGGGATGCTTTTGAGCAGACAAGTCTTCTCACTAGCTCATTTTTTTGTTTATTGAAGCAACATATCTTTAATAAACCATAATAATTTTGTCTGTCTGGCAGTCTCACATGCATAGTTCATGTCTGTGGCTGTAGAAGTTGGCCGGAAGGCATTTCTTACGGTAGCGTGTCTTCTCTTGCAGGCTGGAAGAGACAAGTATGAGCCCACTGCTACATCAGAGCATGGCGCAAAGAAGAAAAAGGGGAAGAAGGAGAGGGACATGGATGAGCTTAAAAAGGAAGTCTCAATGGTAAGAGTGTAAGGCATGGCAAGAGCAGCATTAAGAATGTTCACTACCCCCAAAGCCCTGTGCCTCACGTGGCTAAAAGAACAGAGCTGGTATGCTGACAGCATGGTGTGACTGAAGGCGCTGATGTCCCTTATGGTCCCCTCTGTCTCCAAGCCAGACATATTTCAAGTGTTTCAGCATCAGGATGACCAAGTAGTAGGCCCTGAAAACATCACTTCTCAAAAGGCACTTGACATGGAACCCAAGTCTCTGGTTGCCTTCATTGCCCGTAGCACAGTGTAGCTGCATTTCCTCACCCAGGGAAGCACTGTCTGGATAGCAGCATTGTGCTAGCACGTGAGCAAAACTGCTGGTTTTATTCCAGCTGAGGAATTGAGTCTGTATAGCTCCATTTACTGCTGACCTCAGTATTATTGCTCCTTCTAATCATGTTTGAGGCTGTGGGGAGTGCCTCCTATCCCCATCTGTGAATGCTGCATGATGATAGACATCTATGCACATCATCCAGTTTAGATACGCTCTCCTTGATGTTGATACAGGTGTTGTTTGTCCTGTGGATTTGAGTTTGGGCTCTCGTGTTTTTGGCCCCCTCTGTGAGGGAGAGGCCACACTATAGGTTGCTCCAAGATCAGATTTTGTGTTTGATATTAGTGCTAACTTAAAGCTTATACTCCCTCCCCTCTTTTTGGGAAAAAATACTGCTTAAGCTGGTAGCATTAATTGAAAGAAGCATGAAATTTCAGGATTAATATTGTGTACATTCCTGCCTTTCTTCCCAACTCCTTTTCCTTTCCCCTCCTCCCTCGAGTGTTCTCATCCTCTTCCCCAGCCCCCCACCCCAAAGGAAAACCTACTGGGGCTTCACAGAATTTGATGGGAGCATAAAGACTCAGATATAGTTTGTTTAAAAAGCCATTCTGTCATACTCAAATAGTCACAAGAATGCTAAAGATGAGACTGCTTTGAGCTACAGAATGAGAATGAGATTCTCTTCACAGAGAAGATAAACCAGACTGTTACAGATAGGATACGTGATGTGGGATTTGGAATTACTGAGCTCTTGCTGATCAGCCTGCAGGAACTGTGATCTCTTCCTCAAACCATTTCTTGTCTTTCAGGATGACCACAAACTGAGCCTCGATGAACTTCATCGTAAATATGGAACAGATTTGAGTCGAGTAGGTAGACTTTGTTTTCCCTCCTTCCTTGCCATGATCTGAAAAGGAACAGTCTTAGCTCAGAGCACTTCACAAAGGGAGATCTGGGTGGTCTGGGTTTTTTTTTCTTGTTTAATCTCCCCTCCTCCAATTAAGTTTCCCAGGCTTTGGGAGAATTGTTGAGCTCACAAATACTTCTCTTCATCCTCCCACTGTACAGCCTGGCTGCAATACTTCAGTGACTTTGTTTCCAACAAAGTCAGTGTTATCAGCCTCTGAGTTGTTCCAAGGTCAAGTTGATTCTTGGATTTATTTTTTTTCCAAGGAGCTTGTAATAAAAGCAAACGTTTGTTATATTGCAGATGTAGTCTAGTGAGGTAGCATATGCCCAAAGACTTAATGATGGCTAGTAGCAGTTAAAATTTTACCCTTTTATAGTAAGAGGTGCAAAAGTGTTCTTGGTAACCTCAAAGTCCACTGCAGAGGGACTGCAGTGGTTTTTGCACCTTTGCTCTTGTTTGCTTTGGTTAATGCATTTTTTTTTTGCATGATTGCATATAGCAACAAGGCTGCTGTTACTCTGTAACAGCAGAGAGATTTGCATATTTCTGTCAAAGACCTTGGCTTCTGAAAGCCGAACTTCCTGGAAGGCCAGTCCAAAGTGTCATCATCTTTATGGCCCCCAGCTTTCACTTGTCCTGTAATTTGATAGGATGGATTTTGCACTGGGCTGTTCCACAGAGTTCCAAGTCTGCTGATGTAGCCGCCTTGTCATGCCCTTCTTGTAGCCCTGTGGCCTGCAGCCTCCTCAGGTAGCATCCAGTAGATCCTCTTTTGGCATTCAACTTTCACATCCTGCACTTGTCTTGCAGAGCCTTAGCAGCTGTGGAGATCTCCATTGCCTGTTGGCATTTCCTTATTGCTGTGGCAGGATTCTGCCTGCCTTTTTGAGCAGAACATGAACGGATTCAGAGCCACCTTCCCCAGTCAGTCTTGCTGCAATGCCTGTAAAGGAAACCTCTCTTCTAGGGTTTGACTTCTGCACGTGCAGCTGAGATTTTGGCTCGTGATGGCCCGAATACCCTCACACCCCCACCCACCACTCCTGAATGGGTCAAGTTCTGTCGGCAGCTCTTCGGAGGATTCTCGCTGCTCTTGTGGATTGGTGCTATTCTGTGTTTCATGGCATACGGCATAGAAAGTCTGGCAGAGGGGGGTGCCAACAATGATAACGTAAGTAAAAAGGTCTGCTTTACCTCAAAGACAGACTGGGCAGCCTATTTGGCTCAAATCAGATTAACTTCCTCTAAGTATTCAGTCCAGAAGCTTTTCCCATAAGCTCGGGAAATGCAGTGGGTGAGCTTAACATGTCTTGGAGTGCTTCCACATAATGAAGTGAACAGCCGGCTTCCTTCATGTTGCGTTAACAACACCAACTTGTGGACAGCCTTTGTGTACAAAATGTACAGAGACTTGCAAGTAACTCTGTGCTTTGTAATGGGGCACTTGAATACCAAGCAATTTATCTGGACAAACTGGAAACCTTTCAGGCCGATTGTCCTCTGACTCACTTTCTCTGCTCCTTGTAGCTGTACCTGGGTGTTGTGTTGGCAGCTGTGGTTATCATTACTGGCTGCTTTTCTTATTACCAAGAAGCCAAAAGTTCCAAGATCATGGAGTCCTTCAAGAACATGGTGCCTCAGGTATGGAATACCTCATTTCCTTGATCTGCCAAGCTGTAGCTTGCTCAGACTTATTAACTGTTTCAAATGTTGGCTTCAATTGTGAAAGTCCTGACTATTAGTGTCAGTTATGAACTCTTCAGTGTTGAGAGGTCTATGGGATTCTTTATTTATACTCCAGGTAACTGTTCAGAGCAGTTCCTGGCACCATGTGAGTTCCACCAGCATATTAACATTTATTTCTTTATAGTCTGGGGAGTTTACATGAAAACTCAGATTCCTTCTTGGACAGTCTGTATCATACTTAACCATCTTACTGTCACCTTGGCAACAAGGCATTTTAATATCAAGAAAACGAAAAATAGCTGTTTTTCTTAAGTAACATGTATCAGAGATAAACATCTTGGTACAAGTAGAAACCTTGTAGAACCACAGCATAACTATTTTAAGATACTTGGATCTCTTAAGCCCCTCTTGGGAGCTGCTTTTTACACAGATTGTTTCTTTACTGTTTTTCAGCAAGCTCTTGTAATCAGAAATGGTGAGAAGATGAGCATAAATGCTGAAGGTGTTGTAGTTGGAGATCTAGTGGAGGTGAAAGGAGGAGACAGGATTCCAGCCGACCTTCGGATCATATCTGCACATGGTTGCAAGGTACGGCTGTGATATGCTGTCTGAAAACTTCACTGTAAAGGGTGATGAATTACCCTGGTTTCAGAGAATGCCTTGTATGCTGTGAGTGGGTGGTGGAGGGGAAGAGAAGGATGAGGTTTGTGCTAGTGTTTTTTTTCTGCTTTCATTGCTGAAGGTATCTGCTTGCTTGTGTATGACAAAGTACTCCCTTCCATGTAGGTGGATAACTCCTCACTTACTGGTGAATCAGAGCCTCAAACCAGGTCTCCAGACTTCTCCAACGAGAACCCACTGGAGACCAGGAACATTGCCTTCTTTTCCACCAACTGTGTGGAAGGTATGTGACTCTCCTACTTTCCTAAAGTATTAACAATGGTAGGGATTGAACTGTGTAGGTGAGCCATGCAAACACTGAGTTTACTGTATTAGTTGTTAGCCTACTCCTACCCTGAGAGAGCAGGCTGGAGGTTCCCAGCTAAGGCTTTTTGCCTCGTACAACGGACAAAGAAGACTCCACAGCACTACTGTTCTTCTTTCTTGCTCCTCCTAGAGCATGTCTTCTAGCATGACTGCCTTATTACAGTGGTGTTAAAGTGCAGATAGTGCAGTGTGAACGCAGGTGGTTAGGCAGAGCTCTAATAAATAATACAGCTACTGCAGAAAGCAGGAATTTCAAACATCTCTGGTAGAACTTCCTGTTGCGTTTCAGAGTGTGGCAGTAGGAACTCTTTGTGCTGAAGCCCAGAACATCTTTTTCCATACCTACAGGGTTTATAACTGTTTAGCAATGGTGAAGAGGTCTGCCTAATTCCCTTTATGTCCTCTTCTGACACATTCTGAGCAGCGAACTGCCCCCTGCTCTTTCCTCCATTCCAAAAAACACAACTCTGCAGTACTGAAGGATATTGATCTTTCTCAAGAACCGTGGGGAGAGAAAATGGGCCTTCCCTTAAAGAAGGAAGAGGACACTATTTCTTGAAGATGTCTTCCTCTAATTCCCTCTGCAATTGGCACTTGAGTCCCTAGGACAGAGGGAGATGACATAGCTGACTATCACTGGGAATCCTCATCTCCATTTATTTCTTGTGCTACTAGAGAGTAAAAAACGCTGTGGTGGGAAACTTTGGCTGTTGGAATGCCTTCCTGCATTACCTTGGGCAAAGCTTGCTAAACTCTGGGACAGGCTGAACAAACTCTTAAGTGTGTTTGGGGAAGGATTTTTTTATTTCCTAAAACCCATCTCTTCTAGGTACTGCCCGTGGCATTGTCATTAGCACTGGGGATCGCACAGTGATGGGTCGTATTGCCAGTCTGGCTTCTGGCCTGGAAGGGGGGAAAACGCCAATTGCCATGGAGATCGAGCACTTTATTCACCTCATCACTGGAGTGGCTGTGTTCCTGGGTGTCACCTTCTTCATCCTTTCACTCATCCTTGAGTACACGTGGCTGGAGGCTGTAATCTTCCTCATTGGGATCATTGTTGCCAATGTCCCTGAAGGGCTGCTTGCAACTGTCACAGTGAGTCAAGTTGGAAAAATGATTGGATAGGTTACATGTATGGTTCTTTAGGAAGTGGAGTGCTTCATGCTCAGTGTGCATTCACAAAGGTAAACGTTAAAGTGATGCGAAGTACTCTATGGTGAGTGTGTAGGGCTAGTCTTGGTAATTCAGTGTATTTGGACTAGTTGTCCAAATCAGTGTTGAGTTTTGCAGTTTTTTTCTAATGAAGATGAGTTCTCTAAGCTAGATCTGTGCAGAGGGTGGCATTGTAGTGCTGCAGTGAGCAAGGCCAGAAGCTGAGGACTTGTCTTGCTTTCTTCTGTAGAAAGAAGGGGCTTTCCTGTTACAACTATTCAGAGTTTCTGCACCTATGTGCACACCAGCCCCTCTGGAGGGCTGGCAGAGCGTCCAGCATGCTTCACTTTAATCCTAGCTTTTGATCTGTGACCTGACAGAGATTATTGTAAATTTGTTTTACCAAAGAGTTGGTGGGAGTGTCCAGGTGTGCTCACTGTATGGAGAAGGATGGTGAACAGGGCTAGGGGCTTCCAGGCAGCCTTAGGAGACAGAACAGCAACTGACCCAGGAAACGAACAGCTCGATAAAGCCTCTGGTGAGAAACGTAGCTGAGGCAGCTCACTTCTGGGTTGCAGTGCTATCACCATAGCCATTTTGAACCTTCTTATACGTGGCCTACCTTGACCTACTGTGAGAGTTCCTATGATTAAGGAACTTCAACTTTAACTAAAAGGTTAATCCAGGGTATGTTATTTCCTGCACTGAGAAGCAGGAGAATGAAGCCTTGAGAGTCCTTTTTTGAAGGCTATGCAATGAGGAAATTGTCATTTAAGTGCAGCAGCTTGTCCTAAATGTTTTTCTTAAACTGGCAGAGTGAGCACAGAGTTAGGGAATTGGTGCAGGGCACATAATTTTGATTGTCATTCCATGTCCACAGTGAGTTGGGGAGCAGGGTACCAGTACACAAACACATTTCTCTTTGTCTCCAGGTATGTCTGACACTAACAGCCAAGCGTATGGCTCGCAAGAACTGCTTGGTGAAGAACCTGGAAGCTGTGGAAACCCTGGGCTCCACATCCACTATCTGTTCTGACAAAACAGGCACTCTGACACAGAATCGCATGACGGTTGCGCACATGTGGTTTGACAATCAGATTCATGAGGCTGATACTACAGAGAACCAGACTGGTAAGACCATTTCTTTGCACTTCAAGCACCTCATTAAAAACTGTCTTTTTCTGAGACTTCCTGTACTCTTAAGAACCCGTGTTTCTAGCTCTCCAGTCCCAGTGAAGTGTTCACAGTGCTGCAAGGACTTCTAACCTATGATCTACAGTGATCATTGAAAGACTTGATGAGGTATAGAAAGCTCTGCACTGTATCATACTGCTCTTCAATCAATGAACTCCCTGTTGGCTGCTTTTACTCAAAATTACTCCATTGGAATTTGGGCTTCTTGAATGTTCAGCCCATTATGTTTGTCCTATACGTAGAAATATTTGGTATTCTGTACTTCAGAGTACCTTATTCTTTTTGCCAGAATGTATCTGATAAAGATGAGACAGTTTCAGAGTGCTGCTGCTGAAAGTGGGGACAGCAGACTGGACATAGATGGAAATTTCCAGTGTTGAGCTAGATGGCTGCCACTGAACAGGGATTTTCCCAGAACATCTTGATAGTGTTTGCGGAGCAGTAACAGTGAATGAAGTGACTGCAAGACTTCAGCAGGAAGTTTCTTCTAGATACTGATAAGAATCTGAAATCTCAGCCTGCTATGCAATTGAGAGGTGGTTACCTCTCCAGAACTGTTTGTCACAACCAAATCTGGGAATTTCCTAGCTGTCACCTACCTTGTGAAATGTTGTGCTTGCATTATTAGCATAAACATTTTTCCAGTGGTTCTCCTCCACCCTGCCCCCTGCTCTCAGCCATTCCAAAGCTTGACACTTGTCTGAACGACTTTAAAAAGCTGCTTTACTGTTCTTGGTTTTTAATGCTAGTGCAAAGTAACGAGCTATAAATAGTGTTATTTGGAAGCACTTGGTTTTGGCCTGGCAACGGTTAGCTTGGATGCAGTAGAAATAAACCTAGATGATTTCAATTTGTGGAAAGTACATTACCTTCTCAGTTAACTATCTGTTCAGTTCATCCCTCTTGAAGCCAACTTAAGAGCCAATGTGGGAGAAGCAGTATTTCTCTTTATTTAAACATTGTTCCTTTGGGAGCCGTTTCATCTAGTTCCTGGATGATGGATAAAGTGAGACAACCTGCAGGTGAAACCCAGCTTCCCTTACTCAAGGCCCTCTGAAAGAATACTGTATGTCCAGAATTATCTGGCATTGTCAGCATGGCCTCTAATGCTGCTGGATGCAGCAGTTACTGGAATCTTGAAAGCAGAGGTGTTCTTTTGTGCTGTTGCTGTTTCACCCTCAGGTCTTAAAATTATCAAAATAATCAACAATCAAATTACCAAGTACCTGGGAAGGGAGAAGGATTGAAAGAGATGTAGTGTGCTAACAGACTGAAGTGTTTCCTGTTTCTGAGATGAAGGGTTCTTGCTCTTAAGCCTGTGAGATTTGGTGCTTATGTGAATGTTATATATATTTTTTATTATTTTTTTTCCTTTTTGATGGTGCTTTTCAACAATCTTCCTCTGCTTTCAGGTGCTTCCTTTGACAAGAGTTCAGCTACTTGGAGTGCTTTGTCCAGAGTTGCAGGTCTCTGCAACCGTGCTGTGTTTCAGGCCAACCAGGAAAATGTACCAATTCTTAAGGTGAGTTCATAAAATAAACCTTTGTCCTGTTCCCAATTACCATCCTTCCATAATTGTAGTGAGATTACATCCTATTGGTCACAGAAACCTGCAAAGTAGAGGTATCTGCCACTCTTAATCCTTTCTGCAGTCTAGCACTCTTACAGGAGATGCACTGTGAGCAGAGGAGATGAAACTGGGGAGCTGCATTTCCCATAGTATGCTCCCTGCCATCCACTGGCACCTACAGTCTGTTTGGGAGGTCAGATACTTCAGTGACGGCTAGGAAAGACCAGAAAGCTTTCCTAAGCATTTCCCAATGTCTGTCTGTTCCAAGAATTGCTGTCTCTGGCATTTGTACACTTAAAACCAACAAACACCCAATTCTGGGAGCAGGGAGGAGTAGGCACCAGGGCGGGGGTCGCAGCATTTGTCTTTAGCCAGTCTGTTCTCACTGGTGAGTCGTGGCTTTTTAAGCTTTTGCTGGTTCAGTGCTGGTGCAAATGCTGGCATAATATCAATTCAGATTCCTGTTGCCAAACTGTGTCCCAGCTAGGACGGAAATGAAGTGTACACTGCTTATAATCTGTCAAATGTTAGTTGTGTTGCTTAGTAAACATCTTCCCAAGGGTGTTCTGATGCTGAGGAGCAAACTGTTTTTCCCTAGAACTCATCTGACTCTAATTTCAGGTCATGTTTAGTAGACCTAAGATAAAGAGATGAAGTTGTTTCCATCTAAGGAAGATTGGGAGGAAAGAGTTTTGAAAAATCCTTAGATACCAAAAAAGCAGTGTAAAAATGGAAAAAAAAAATCTCATGGACAAGGAGACCAGAACAGCAAGAAATACTTGGTTTAAATGGCAGCACAGGAAACCCAAGCAGGGCATTGAGCACACACAGATCTTCAGAGCAGAGAACTCCCATCTACAATCTCTACCAGTGCTAAACTTATGGGGAAAAAGGCATAGACATATTAAATCTTCTCTGCCAGAGGCTTGATGAGCTGATCTTATATTGGGTTGGGAGAGCACATTCAAGTGTTTGTGTGCATGTCATCAGTCTTCATCTCACATTTGCTATCCTTCACAGTAAGCAACTTAGAGCAGTTCTTCTCAAAGTTTACCATCCAGCCTCTCTGGCTGTAAATGGTTATCTAATTTTCTCTTCATTTAAAAGAGCTTTGGCACCGCAAGGCTACTGCTGTTTCAGGCTGGGAAGCCTGACGTTCTGAAATGCAGTATTTGTCAGTACTAGATAGCAGAATTTTGTTCTTTACTCCCATAAGTTGTGTAGAAGCTGGGACTGGGTGGTTTTTTTGTTTTAAGTATCTGATCTTCTGTGGTGAGTCCACAGATATGTACAGTTTTTGATAGTTATCTCTTTCCTCAGAGAGCAGTGGCAGGTGACGCCTCTGAGTCTGCACTTCTGAAATGCATTGAATTGTGCTGTGGTTCTGTGAAGGAGATGAGAGACAGGTACCCCAAAGTGGTGGAAATACCATTTAACTCTACCAACAAGTACCAGGTAAGCATGTGTCCTTTTGAGGTAAAGCCACTGTGTGAAGCACTTATGATAATTTGCATGCAGTGTGCCTCAAAACTTGTTTGACACCAAAATCTTGTCTAGCCATTACTTGCTTGTAGACTGTTCACCACCATAAGTTAGTGGACCATACTTAGTTACACTGTGTAAGAGCTTCTGGAACTGCCTTGACACTAAGGTGTGAGCTGCTGAGGAAGGACCAAGCATGCTTCCTGCCTGTGCAGCTGTAGGGGATTGAGAACCTCAAATCTAGGAATAGCAATAGGAATAAACTGCTGGGAAATTACTTTAACAGGTGGAACTTGGTACAGAAAAGGCTATTGCAACATATGTAGTTATGTGTTTATGTTAAAAAATACATAGTATTCTCTTTAGTTTGTGAATATCTTTAAAGTGCAGGTAAATGAAAACTGGAGCAGAATATCACAAACTGTCTTGAGCTCATGTAGTCACAAAAAACTTGAGTGATGGTGATTACTTGTGATCTTCACAGTACAAGTCTATAAAACAGTTTCACTTCTTCCACCCTAGCTGTCTATCCACAAAAATGCAAATCCATCAGAATCCCGTTACCTACTGGTGATGAAGGGAGCTCCAGAGAGGATCTTGGATCGCTGCAGCACCATTCTTATTCATGGCAAAGAGCAACCACTGGATGAGGAAATGAAAGATGCTTTTCAGAATGCCTACCTTGAGTTGGGAGGCCTTGGGGAGAGAGTGTTGGGTAAGGAAAAGCAGCCTTAAACTGGAAAAGATTTGTGCCTTGTGCTGCTTTGCAGAGTCCCCACAGCTTAGTGGAGGGTTGTACTCTGTTCTTGCAGTGTAACCATAGTGTTGCACCAAGGTCATTTCAGCAGTTCATACAGGAACAGTCCTGCCATTAGCCTTTAATTTAAAAGGCAGCCTGCGGGGTCTTGTCTTACCCAGCAGCTGGGTTGTCTAGATCAAAATGAAGCAAGGCATTTGGGGCCTTTAGTCTCCGTGGGGCCACATGGTATTAGATTTGCTCTGCTGCGTGTGAACCAAGCTGTGTCTAAGCGCCTAGCAACAGCTACTGCTTATCAGAACATGAGTGTGACTCCTGCCTCAGTAGCCCTGGCCAAACCTCTGAGGCTGCTGTGTTATTCTTGTGTAGCTGTTTGAAGAAGCAATAAACGTTCGCTCTCTGCCTCCTGATATGTAGGAACAGACTAAACATGGCTTTGATGTGTTACAGGATTTTGTCACTTGGCTCTGCCTGATGATCAGTTCCCTGAAGGCTTCCAGTTTGATACAGATGACTTGAACTTTCCTGTAGACAACCTCTGCTTTGTAGGATTGATGTCTATGATTGACCCTCCTCGTGCTGCTGTGCCAGATGCTGTTGGCAAATGCAGAAGCGCTGGGATCAAGGTAGCTTTTTCCTGGGTGGAAAATCTCTCTGCTCTGTACCTGTGTATGTAAAGGGCTTCTCTTACTGACTGTTGCTGTAATGTGAGTAGAGAGAGGTATTGATCAGGATTTAACTAGTACTACTTCAGGCTTCATTTCAGAGCTAAAACCAAATGATTGTTAATGGACTGAAAAATGAGTTAGACTCCAAACACTGGGGCACTGGCAGGCACAATGGTGTGGTGTCCCAAAGCATGTGATTTGGCTGAGATACGTTCTGCATGTCCCACAGTACTGATTGAGATGACAGAGTGAAGCACAGTCTGGAAACGGAACTGGCTGTGTTGACTCAGGATTAACAGTTTTCTGTCTTCTGTCCACCTCTATCCTTTGCAAGCAGCCAGCAGGTTACTGCCTTAACCTTAGGCTTGCTCTGTGCCAGGGCTTGCTGGTAGAACAAAAGCCACGTGGCCTTTTCAGTCTCAAGAGGCCCTGCCTCCTGCGCAGTGTTGCTCTGCAGTACAGGCAAGGCTTTCACAGCAGTCTGTTTGCATTTCAGGTTATCATGGTTACTGGCGACCATCCGATCACAGCCAAAGCCATTGCCAAGGGTGTCGGCATCATCTCTGAGGGCAATGAAACGGTAGAAGATATTGCTGCTCGACTCAACATTCCTGTCAGCCAGGTCAACCCTAGGTACTGACTGGTGGGGAAGGCCAGAAATGCTCAAACATCTAAGCATTTGCCTCTCTCCTTGCCTTGGATAATGTATCAGCATCTTTCCTTAGACATGAGAAGCTTGGCGTTGGCTTAGCTCAGCAAGTTTTGGCTCTTCAGTGGGTATCATGAGTTATGTGAAGAATGCAAAGGCTATCTTGAATGGTCATGTCTATAGTGTGTGGGAAGTTGTTAGGAGTGAGTCCTGTACAGATAACTTGGGGCAGTTTCTTCCATCCTTTCTCTACCCTGTAGCTGCCTGTCCTCATGGTGTGTCCCCACATCAGGTGAAACAAAACAACTGGCTGTGTGGAATCTCTTAGAGGCTAATGTTCCCCCTGTGAGCTGAGCATTTGCCCTGCCTGCTTCGTGTCACTGCGTGACCACCGTGTACTGGCTCAATGTAGCAGACAGGAAAAAGAATCTAAAGTGGCATGGGGGAGGAAGGTGGCTCTTTAGGGACTGTTCTGAGCAGTGCTGCTGCAGAGCTTGAAACAACGTACTTGTGTGATTCCAGATCTTTAAATAGAGGCTAAGTCTAGTTTTGCCCCAGAACATACACTTAGTCAAGCTTATTCAGTAAGATAATTTACAGGTTCATGAGAAAACTCTGGTAAAAAGAAAATGCCTAGTGGTAGTCACAAATGAGACTGCAAGGACTGCCAGAAGGAAATTCTGTTTGACTCTTTTATACTGGTTAGAGAAAAGAGCTGAAATGCCACCTATAAACTTGATCACTCAAAGCCCAGTTTTGCCCCTTTTGCTTTCAAACTCTCTTTTGGATCTAATTACAGGTGGGCAGAGGGAGCAGGACTTGGGCTGGGCAGAGCAATTGACACTAGTCAATTGCTACAAGCAGAATAAATGTGAAAATGGAATTCCTTTCCCTTAGGGGGTTAATGTTTGCCTTCATAGCCTAGTGCAGAACTGAGACATCCTCAGAAAATGTGCTTTGGCATAAGCAGGCTGTTAACAGAATGGCTGGGCTGTCTGCATTGCTTAGCTTGACCCAGCCTGTGTTTGGGCTGGAGGGTAGCCATGTAGCTTATGAACTGTGAACTGAGACACCCTGTGGAATGAATTGCTTGGGGAAGATGAGTGTTGTGGCTGAATTCTTCTCCTTTTATTTTTGAGGGTAACTTCACCACCTGGCAATGTAAGCTGGGGATCACTGGGCTGTGTGACTGGCTGTAAGGGTGGGGAAGGAATTTCTCTGTCTAAATTGGGTGTTGTCATGAGCTGCATGGGTAGTCTCCTAGACCTATAAGGGATGGTATGCTGGGTTAGAGAGGTGGTATTTTGCTGTAGCATGCAGGGTACCAAACCAGTCTAAATATAACATTGTGTGCTTTTGTTGCTGGAGAGTGTAAAATGGTCTGAACTGGCATAGTGTGAGCTGTCTCTGTGAAGAGCCACATGTCAATCATCAGTCTGTTGCAAGAAGGATTGCCTGCAGAAGACTTCAACATCTCCTGTGATGGTGAAAGCTAACTACCTGAGCCAGAAGCTCCTGTCTTGCAGAGAG
Source organism: Dromococcyx pavoninus (assembly GCA_033558185.1). Lineage (NCBI taxonomy): Eukaryota > Metazoa > Chordata > Aves > Cuculiformes > Neomorphidae > Dromococcyx > Dromococcyx pavoninus. Next base: position 32,654 of record JAUMJL010000888.1, read on the forward strand.
GCCAAGAGCTGTGGAAACAAGTAGTCTTTTGCCTTGATGCATCTTAAAAAGTTGTAGAAAGAATTAATCTGCTCTTGGGGCTTTTACTGCTTGGTGCTGTCTTGTCCTTTGTGTTCCCCATCTACCTTTAAACTTGGAGCATAGAACTTCTGTGCAAAGGCTGTCTGGATTAGTTTTTAGGCACAGCAGGAGTTAGTCTTGCCCTAGAGCACTGAAGAGCCATAGCTTTATGGGGCAAATACAATTAATGAGAAACCTAGTTTAACTTTTGAAGTAAAACATTATATTGTCTCTTGATTACAGGGATGCCAAAGCTTGTGTTGTTCATGGCTCAGATTTGAAGGACATGACTAGTGAGCAATTGGATGAAATCCTGATTCATCATACAGAAATTGTCTTTGCCAGGACATCTCCTCAGCAGAAGCTTATAATTGTGGAAGGCTGTCAGCGACAGGTAAAGAGAGGGAATCCAAGGATTCTGTATCTGAGAAATCCCCAGACATATATATATAACTGCTGACGAGTGCTGCCTTCTGAAGTAGTAGGGCTTGGTCTTCTCAGTGCCCTCAAGTAAAGGGCCAAACTAAATCTTGGCTTGTCAACAGCCTTCAGCTTCTGATGCCAGGCTGCTCTGCATTGCATAAATATAAGGGTTTTGCTAAAAAACATCTTCAGTTTGTATTGAGACTTTCTTCTGATCCTAGGGTGTTTGTTAACACAGTTCCTAGGTGCTCTGGAGTTGCTTAGAGAAGGATTCAACAATTTTATATATGGTCCAACATCTCCTTTGGAGAGATAAGCCTGTTTATCTGATAAGCCTGATCAGAATGAGGAAGAGGGGTGAGGGAAGGACAAGGAGAAACTGAAGTCTCTTTACAGCAAAGTGAAATAGTCTTTTATGCTTCATCTCCTTAAAGACAGAAGAAGGCTTTTCTGCCCAGAGCATCTTATATGATGATATCAGTCTTTCTATCCCTCTCTTTGTGTCTAGGGTGCTATTGTAGCAGTCACGGGTGATGGTGTGAACGATTCCCCAGCCCTGAAGAAAGCTGACATTGGTGTTGCTATGGGTATTGCTGGCTCAGATGTCTCCAAGCAGGCAGCTGACATGATTTTGCTGGATGATAACTTTGCCTCCATTGTCACTGGGGTTGAAGAAGGTGAGTTTATAACTTGTGCACAGTGTTGGCAAAGTGGCATGCTTCAGCAGTGTTACTTAACAATTCCCTGTGAAACAGGCTCTCTCTTACTTGGGCTTTCATGAGAAGTGTTTTCAGGGAGGGCAACACTTTCCCGCCCTGCCTTCGAATTCTTCTCCCTTTCCATAGGACCAGCATGGGATGGGTAATAGTAGGAAGCAGCTGAGTAACAAAAGCTACTTTGTCCTTCTGTCTAACACTGATCCTACAGTCATCTTTGCCAGCTGAGTCTGACACATTTTCCTCCCTAATAGAGCGATAACTTTCAAGCAGGAGCAGAACAGAGGGTACCTCCAGGGGCTCTTATCTTCAGAAACCAGGGCTTAGTACCTTACTGCTATATGCAGTGAACTCTGATTTCTGTGACCAAAAAATATTACTCTGTATAGGTGAGGCTGTGCATGGAGCACAGAGTCTCACCCTTACACGCAAGAGCTTTTCAGTTTGCTGCACTAGCATTTTGCTTTTCAGTGTTACCACTGAAGCTGCCTCTGAGCTGCTTGGCTGCCTTCTGCTGATAAGTGAGAGCTATATTATTGTCTCTTCTTTGCCCCAGGGCGTCTGATCTTTGATAACCTGAAGAAGTCTATTGCTTACACCTTGACCAGTAACATTCCTGAAATCACACCATTCCTGATCTTCATCGTTGCAAACATACCCCTTCCACTGGGAACAGTCACCATCCTCTGCATTGACTTGGGCACTGACATGGTAAATTTTTGGGTTTTTTTTACCTCTAGAAGAAATGTGTGTGTTCTGAAGTACCTTAAGGAAAGAATAAGGGAAAATGCTTAAATACAGTTTTCTCTAGTGTTCTGATTTAAAATAAGGGACCATTTGATACTCCCTTAATCCACACTCCCTTGTGTTGTGGCTTTCAAAGTCTGAGGATCCTTCAGTTCCATGTAAGGACAGATTTGGGCACGGGGAGGGGGTAAGGTCCTTTCTGAATACTACAGCTAGGGATTTTGGGCAGTGCTGTTTCTCAGGCTGAAAACATGGAGCAGGGAAGGCTGTGTATATACAGTGGAAAACTTAAATGGTTCTGTGGTCCTGCCACCTCCATAGGTCCCTGCTATCTCCCTGGCGTATGAGCAAGCAGAGAGTGACATCATGAAGAGGCAGCCCAGAAATCCCAAAACAGACAAGCTGGTGAATGAACGGCTGATCAGCATGGCCTATGGGCAGATTGGTAAGCTGGTCTGTTTTCTCTGGCACTGATTTGAACTCAGTAGTAGCAGGGGTTATTGCTGTCTTGAGTCAGTGACTGTTCTGCTTATTTTGTTAGGTTTGAGGTTTGGGATGTGTAAACCAGAACCTTGGGCTGTTAAGAACTTGCTGTGATTCTGCCCCCCCGGCGCATAGCAGTGTCTTGTGCAGCTTGATCCATTGAATCGCTTTCACAGTAATTTTGTTTAATTGCATGGCACTGTAAAGGAACTGGCTGACAACCAGCACTCCTCTGGTTCAAACTTGTTCAGCAAGAACATAGATCCCATTGTTAGTTTAATTAGAAGTAAAGGATTCTCTCCAGCGTATCCTTAAACACACAGTATTAAGAGCCTTGATTAAAGGCAGCTACAGAGATGTGCCCAGTTCACAGGATGGGAGCTCCTGCTTAATTGCAGCAGACCTTGGGAACCTTCTTGACTGTATTTTGCAAGGTTTGGGGGTGGGCAAGGCTCAATGAGAAAACAAAGGGAGTTTTATCTTGTGTCCTTGAGTACCGTGCCATCACAGCACAGGGTAGAACAGAAGTAACTGTACAAAGTTGGGAGCAGAAACTGCTCAAAAAAGGGTTGCAGCCGAGTTTGACGTTAGTGTGAACTTTTTCTATAGCTGCTGCTGGGAAACAGTCCCATATGGAGTAATTTTTTAGGGGTTTGAGGTCTCCTGCAAACTGCTTTCTGTGCAATGTACGGTAGCTTCATCAGTTTTATTATCCTTTCTCATCTGTTCAGGCATGATCCAGGCCCTTGGAGGTTTCTTCACGTATTTTGTAATCATGGCAGAGAATGGGTTCTGGCCTTCTGGCTTGCTAGGGATAAGAATTCAGTGGGATGACCGATGGGTTAACGATGTGGAAGACAGCTATGGGCAGCAATGGGTAAGTTTTGAGGCACAGCCTAGAGGCTGCTAGCAAGAATACTAATGCCTGTGTAACTTGGTGTGAGCACCAGAGAGCGAAGGCAGCTTGTTTGAACAAGTGCTCTCTGCTTTATTTGCTTTCTAGACCTACGAACAGAGGAAAATAGTGGAGTTCACTTGCCATACAGCCTTCTTTGTCAGCATTGTGGTTGTGCAGTGGGCAGACTTGATCATTTGTAAGACCCGAAGAAACTCTGTCTTCCAGCAGGGGATGAAGTAAGTCACTCCATCCATGGAGGATTTTGAATTGGACTCCCATCAATTCTCCAGCACATGGCATTGTAGTGTCTGGGCATCTTGGCATAAGTTTTGAACAGTCTGGTGCCTTGGTAGTGGATACAAGAGGAACTGGGTTGCTCCTTGTTGCAGTACCTGCCACAGTTCTTAGGCTGAGACAGAGTGAAATGCTGGTTTCTGCTGTCATTGTCTGTCGTAGTCAGCTCATCTCGTGAGACAGTGAGATATTCCAGCACACAGCCTTGCGCAGCAGCAGATCAGCTGAAGTTTTGAGATCTGGTAACATTGAGACTTCAGTCTGCTTCTGAATTTGTGATAAAAGCAATTGCTAGTTGACTTAGTTGTGAACTGGAATATCTTTGATTAGCGATGTAAAGCTCTTTTTACAACTGTGCCATCAGTTTGGATGTCCTGATAGTCCCCACCTGATTGACTTCTAGGCTGGACTGTCTGTTTCCATTTACTACCATATGGCAAGCAGGTTTTTTTAGGATGTCTTCTGTGAAAGTACTTTATCCCTGACTGCTGTGATCTTTCTGCTAGGAACAAGATCCTAATATTTGGTCTCTTTGAGGAGACTGCTCTGGCTGCCTTCCTTTCCTACTGTCCTGGAATGGATGTTGCTCTAAGGATGTACCCTCTCAAGTAAGTTGTGTCATGTTTTTTGTGGAGCAGGCTGAACCAGAGAACAATAGTGCTTCAGTGGGGAGAGGGATACAAATACTTGTGAGCTTGTAAAGCATGAAACGTGGTCTTAATTCAGAAGACTTCAGGATAGAGTGGGCAAGCAGTCCTTTGCTGTAGTGGGGCACACCTGGTGTGTTCTTTGCTTTGTTTTACTGCTTGTGGGCATCTTTATGGGGACCCTGCAGTTTAGTGCCCCACTAAAAGTCAGCAACACAAGTTCAGCTGTACCAGTGAGCTGTAGTTCAACTGCTCTTGTATTTACTTGCATGAGGTATTTTTATGGTGAGAAGGTGGTACCTGCAAAGAAAGACAGTTGATTTGCTCTAAAACATAGGCTGAGTGATTCTTCTTTTACTAAAGAACTGGTGATGACATCTTGTGCCTTTTTCTGCCTTCCAAGGAAACAGCTCAAGTAGTAAAGGCTTTTGAAAGATGCTACATACGTGCAGGTGACCAGTTAGTGCATAGTAACTTTTGTAACAGTTGGGAAGGTTCCAACATCTTCAGCCTTGCCCAACAACATTGCAACACTTCATGGTAAAAAAATCCTGGTAGGTTTTGGTGTTCCATTCAGAAGCATTGTCTGGTGTTTGCTGCTGAAGTGTGAGCACTTCCTAACCAGAAGGCTGACACCTGCTTGATGTCTGCAGCAGCCTAGCACATGTAAATCACAAGAGAAAGCAATGCAGTTCAAGTGAGCAAGGCTGTGGGCACAAAGGTTATGTGTGTTTAGAAGAAATAGTGCTAGATTAATAGGTGGGGAGGTGCTGGTACAGAGATTAGTGAAGAGGCTGGGACGCACCTTATTTTGGAATTAATATCCAAAAATGGATTAACTTATTGCAGCAGAAAAATTTGTGGCAATCTTTGGCTTGGAGGATTCTTGGCTGAATTAGTTTTATGGGAGCTGGTGCACTGGCAAGCTGGGACGTGCCAGCCTTCCTGCTCTCTTCTGTTTTGTTAAGTCAGAGCTTTGCTGCCTGTGTTCTCACTTTTTCCTCTCCCAAATAGGCCAACCTGGTGGTTCTGTGCATTCCCATACTCCCTCCTCATATTTGTGTATGATGAAGTCAGAAAGCTCATTATCAGACGCAACCCTGGTGGTAAGAGTCGGTGTTTCCTTCCGCGCCTTTTCGTGCTGCTGAGCTCTGTAAGAGCTCTGACAATACTCAGGGACACCCAGTGCCAAGCATTGTGCAGGGATGTATTTTGCTGTGTTTTCTCTTCCTTAACACTAATAGTGCAGTTACTTCAAATTAAGGACCTTCTCTGCCCCATCCCTGCATTCTGTCACTATATGAACGTGCAGTGCACTGAAGTAGATGGAAAAGGTTGATTAATGCTCAAGTCGCTCTAGAAAACTGGAACAGGGCCTGAAAGCTTCAGCACATCAACAGTTTGGCAAGATTTTTCCATGGGTCACTTACTAGCTCAGGTGCTACAGTGCAAATTTTCAGAACCTAAAAGGAGCTCTTGGAACCTCATACTTAGTCTGCCTTAAGACTAACTCTGCTTTCTCCGTCCTTTTCCTTTAGGTTGGGTGGAAAAAGAGACCTACTACTAAAAAGCGCCTGTAAAACATTCCACGCACAGCCCATGCCACTCTCCACCATCTCCCCTGTGTGTGTACTTCATCTTTGCAAGCACAGAACTGTGCCTGGGCAGGAATGAGCTGAAACTAAAGGAATTATGAAGAAACATGGACTGGAGGAGAAAGCAAGGGGGAGGTTGGGGTTGGGAGGCAGTGTCTGACCATCAGTCCATGGGGACGAGGGTTTGAGTAGTTTTATGTGCCTTTTTGTTTTTGTAAAAGGAAACCGAAGATTTTATATGTGGATTTTTACAAATAAAGATGGATTATAAGAGGATGCCCCCACATGGTCTTAGGTGGATGTTTTTCTCAAGACAAAAACTGGTTCAGGGCAGTCTGTTTGTGTGGTGGTGACAGTATAGGTTACTCCTGAGCATCTCACTTTTGTAGCAGGGAAGCAGAGCTGCTTGACCTACAGACAACAGCATATGCAGTTTTGAAAAGCCCTGGTGTTTCTCCCTGTGTAGCTCAGTGTCTAATGTGGTGAACTGCTTGCAGACACTGGAATTTCCAGGCCTGAAGCTCAGGACTCTTGCTGGCCTCTACTCATCTCAGCTGCTTTCTACAACTGCCACACTAAGTGGAGAGAAGACCTGATGGCTGGATACCTGTCCTGGCTTGCTTTAAGAGGCTGTGACTTGCTTGCTGGGTTCAGAATGAGAAACGGGCTTCTACTGAATGGCACTTGGATTCAAGCAGCCTTGTTCTCAAAATTCTGACATGATTTTCCTGCTTGCTTTGCCAACTAAGAGATAGTGTTTCCTAGTGTCCTCTGTGCATGCACACACCTGTTCCCGCATGGCATTTGTTCCATTCTGATACTGGCTTGTGGCTGCTGCAGTTGGGTGAGGGCAGAGGCTGATCATAGGGATGGGATCATACATCTTCCCCTTTTAAGGAAGGACATCACTGTTTTTTAGGCTCCAAGTGGGGACTGTGGGCTGAAGTGGGTCATGCTGCTTCCCTCTGAATATCTAGCCATTTTCTGTGTGTGTTGATGTCCTGTTTAATGCTTGTGTGGCTCACTTCTGACACCTCAGTGGGAGAGCTGGCCTTTTGCATGTAGACACTCACAATGAAGTTCTGACTTTGTACTGCTAGTGCTGTTGTGCTAAAACCACTGGAAGATGCTTAGTCCTGAGCTCTGTGTCCCTCTCAGGTGTGTTTGTCTCCGTAAAGGATCACTCTAAACCGCAGCACTGAAAGGATCTGCAGTTAAAACTGTTGTTAACTCTCCTTCCTCGTTATTTATTTATTTTAAGGTGTTATTTTAAAGCCAGGTCACTTCTCTCATGTACTGAACAATATAAACTCAAACAGCAAAGGGCACGAGGGAGGGGAAAAATGAGAAGCTGAGAGTGGTAACTGTTTTAACTTCCATTGGATATTAATGTGAACCCTCAGTTGAAGACCATTAAAAAAAAAATCTTCCACTTGATGGAGTCTGACCATGGTAACAGCTGAATTGATGCAACTGGGCTTGAGGTGATTCTAGCTGGGAAAGGGAAAATGAGGAGTTGCACTAAGGGAAAGGAAGTAGATGGTATAAATTTTAGTGGATCTAATGATGATGGAGCAATGATGCAGAAATGACACTTGTTACACCCAGGCCTGACACTTGCTCGAACTTTCTGATTAGTGTCTGAGACTTCCTCAAGAGTTCCGCTGCAATGAAGTTGCAAAATCAGCATTACTCATCTGATGCAGGCATTAAAAAAAACAAACCCATGGTGTTCTTGCCCCTGGCATTTCAGCTTTAGCACTAGGCCTCTGGCTAGAATAAAAGATGTAGGTGAGGGAAGGACCCCTGAAGGTCCAGCTGCCTGCTCCAAGCGCTGCCACTTTCAAAGCATGCTTAGGCTCCTGGTGACCTTGTTGAGCTGAGATCAGCAGGGAGGACAGGGGTCCCATACCTCTGAGCACCTGTGCCAGAGGTGAACCCTGTGAGCTCACATCATTCCTTGCTAGACTGTCCTTATGCTGTAGTGTAGATGAATTTCCTTTGCAGACAGATCCAAGGAACACTTCTTGGCTGTGCTTGCTGTTCAGGAGTAACATCTCACCTGGCCATCTCACACCAGTACAGGAGCATCTCTTGCATTTCATACTGTCACTTGCCAGTCTAGTTATAGTCTCCCAAAAGGCAGTTACTCTGAAACAAAGCCTGAAGCAAGCACTAGTTAATATTAAAGGAAAGCTTTACCCTGCTATGACTGCGTTAACACCCTTGCCTGGATAAGAGACTGAGGCAGCTGAGATTGTGGCAAATGGGACTCTGATGCTTGGGAAAAGGAGCAGGTAATCTGGGTCAGGGTGGTGGTGAAGGCAATACACGATGTTTTATGTTGGCCCTAGATGTTGGTCAATATTTACAAGCCAAGCAATATGTGGTGATTGGAGACTAGAATTATTAAATGTCACGAAAAGTGAAGTATAAGGTTTGGGCTAAAACAGTGACAGGTTTTTATAATGACTGACTTGAACATGTTTGTCACATTATGTTGGAGATCTGGTCTTGGGAGGTCTGTGAACAAAAGCAGGCAAAACCCTTCCTGTCATGGTGCCGAAGTGGAACAACTATTTGAACACAAGTTCATTTCAGCAGTTCTGTCAGTGCTGAGACCACCGTGTCTTGCTCCATTCTGCTCACAGAGCCAGCATCGCCTGCGTGGATACTGCCATGATGTTGATGCTACTGTGGACAGGGTGGGTCTAGCCAGAGCCTGGTCCCAGCTGGAGCAGCAGGCATGAACCATCAGCTACACTTATGATTGCAAAGGTGATGAGCCTGGACTGCACCACAGGGGACTGGACACAGCTTGGAGATCACCTGGGCATTGTGCTCGCTTTTGGCTTTAAATCCAGATGCAGAAGCAAAAGCAGTGAGTTAGCAAAGGCATCCAGGGCCCTTAAGCTCTTCAGTCCTGCAGACATGGATCATGGCTCTGTAGCTGCCCCATCCCCACCACCTGGACCATGCTCAAGGCTGAATCAAGCCTCTCTCCATCACCACCCCTGCTGCTGGACTTGGAGCAGCAGAGGACTCAAACATCAGCTGGCCTCTGCCAGAGCGTGACATACCCTGTCCTCCCAGCCAGAGGGTATTTCTTCTTCACTCAGTCACCCCCACACAGAGGTGGGTGGGTGGTGAGACGGGACTTTGACTCAGTGGCCCGTGATGGAGGGGTTCACCACCTACCTCCAAGTGTCTTCAGAGCGTTGGTGGTGCCTGGTCACCACCCTCCTGTGTGCCCCTGACAAAACTGCTGTGCACCCCTCGTGCCTACAAGCTGAGGCATCACTTGCGAAGCCCAGCTCCAGCCTCGCAGCCCTCCTGCTTTTATTGGGAAGGCAATTTGGCTTTCCCATGGTATGTGGGATGCTGGGCCAGCCACATCTGTGGCAGCAGCACGTTCTGCCTTCATTGGCAGAAGGAAAGTGAAAAAAAAATGAACTGCAAACCACCTGAATTTGCTGCATGAGTGCCAGGCATGGACGTTTAATCACTGCCCTGTGGGCATGGCAGCTGGACCAAGCATGAGCAGCAGGCTCCTTACACAAACAGTACAGGGGAAAAGCTGGAGCTGCTTTGCTCCCCTGACCTTGGCTTCATCAAGAGGCTCCTTCCCCAGCTCTGAAGAGGAGGGTTTTGAAGGCAGCCCTTTTTGCAAGAGGTTGTGTGCACACAGACACCCACTGATGTCCAGGGAGGTCAGAAAACCCATGGAGGGTCCCTGATGTGTTTCTCTCTAGCCCCCCAGCAGGCAGGGGAGGCAGGGATGAGTTGTGGGCTGTGGGATGGCTCTGGTGGCTGGGGGTGAGGTTGTGCAAGGATGGTTTTGAATAACAGGAAGGTCTCATCTGCTGGGATTAAACAATACCAGATCTTGAGTGTCTGCCACCAGCCAGCTGAGCACCATCGTGCTGCTGGCGTTGTTCTGCCTGTGGTTTTGTTGCCTTGCTGGGGAGAGCACCTGCAGGCGTCTCTGAAGGCAGCTCGGGTTTGGTGCACACCGTTTTGTGCAATATATGGGCTCTGAATTAGACTGTAGGCTTCCTTTTGTTTCCCACCCAGGACCTGAGAGCTTCCTGAGACCCTCTGCGTGTTGTCTCCTCTGAGAGATTTGCAGGATGAACATTGTGGGGGTTTTCTAGAGGAACAAAAAGGTTTTTTTAAGGACTGGTTTGGAAACCACCTCATGTAGCAGGCCGAAGGGGTCAGCCTCAACCTTGCAAGCAGAAAGGCGTTAGAGCAATCATCTGTTTGGCAAGCTGTGAGTTCAGGTGCTTCAAAGTGGTGGAACAGCCACACTGGCATGTCCAATGGCTACACCACAGTCCCCACAAAAACACTTTATGTGTGGGCCTGGCAGCAGGGGCAGCATTTACAGCAGCTTCCCCTTAGCATAAGGGGCTCTTGCTACATGGCTGAGCTCATCTTCCTGACTCTTTTTCCACCCTCAGAGTCCTTCTGGTGGCAACAGCATCTCCTTTAATGCAAAGAGACAAGAAAGACTTTGCATGAGATGCTCATGACTCACACCCTCCCAGGACCTGAAATAGCAAGAGTCACTGAGCAGATGGGCGCAGATGGTTCCCAGAGGACAAAGTTCACAAGGGAGAAAGGGGCAGCAGGGTCAAACGCACCTCTTTTGCTTGAGGTGATGCCCTGAGGCAGAAGGATGAGGGCAGGGCATGGAGCCACCGGGGGATAGTGTCCACCAGGATTTGGGAGCCTCAGCAGACCCACACAGAACAGTTGCCTCTCTTAGTGCCAGACTTTCCTAAAGATGCTCTTTTTTTCCCCAGTAATCCTTGGTTTTCATGATACTCACCAATTAGCAAGAAGAAAGGCAGTAGTCTCTGTAGTCTCTCCCAGGGACCTGCTGCTGAGCACCATTCCTCAAGGGATAAAGTACTTTTCTGCCAGACCTGACAGCAGGCAGCTCTGAGCCCCTCTGTAGGGGTTGCTTTCCCCTGACTCCATGGCCTGAAAACAGGAGGAGGGGAAAACACTCCCCTCCAACCTATTAGATCTCTGAACTGGCTGATTAACCAAAACACAAAGCAGATTAACCCCAATTAGGTGGAAATGTATAAACAAACATATTCAGTAAAGCCTTTTGGATAAACTCCTCAGGAGCCTGGCTTTGAACACATCTCCCAGTGACCTCCCATAGCTCCTGCTCAGCTTCATACTCCATCAGGCCCCAAGCAGTGCCCTCTCAGAGCTCCCTGCTGCAGACTTGCTCAGACCCTACATGCATTTGCTTCAGAGGTTACTGTCTTCCTCTCCAGCCTCTGTACTCCTCTTCCTTCTCTTCCCCCTCTTATTGCATGTGCCACCCCAAGAGCCTCTGAACCCCTGGGATTTGCTGATAAAGGATCTGTACCAACAGGAATTTTTACTTCTTTATTTCTTTGCATTTGTCTTCCCATGAGATCATCTGTCTCCCTGCTTCTTCCATCTGGCTTCCCAAACACGGTAACAGCTTTACCTGCATGAACCTTTGAACCCTCTGACTCTTCAGAATACTAGAAAGTGAATACAGCCAGTTTGACCAGCAATGGGATCTTACATTTCTATGCTTCCTTTCACTTTAAAAGGCCCCAAATTTCCTGCATGGTACACAAAACATTCCTTCTCTCTCCAGGAGTCTCGTGCTGCTGTCAGGCAAACAGCCAGTTCAAACAGCCCAAAGGGGAGATCTGATCAGGAGGGAGATATGGAAAACCCTCTCCAGTGAAATGCCACGGGAACTTTCCTACAATAGCTGGAAAAAAAGCCGCGCTTCCTAAGGAGCACAGGGCTCCTCCATGTCCAGTGTGCTTGCCAAACTGGATCCATGATGGCAAGAAACAAACCAGAAAGCGAGAGGTGTTTTGAAAACCATCAAATCCTCCCCATATTGCTTCAGCAACATCTTTAAAGAGCCAACAAAAAAACCCCAATCACAGTAATTTTTTAAAAGAAAGAAAAAAAGAATTCCTGACAGCATGCCAGGTGCATGGACTGGGACCCACAGCTGACTGGAATCAGGGTTAAAAACAGACAGCTGTGCTAAGGGACTCAGAGCAGCCTTTGGTGAATGAGTCTCAAGGTGAATTATGAAATCTAACACGCGTTCTCTCCCTAACAAGTGTGGTTTCTATTGAGGGTTATTTACCTTGGTCTTCATACTGCTGGACACAGGATGCTGCTCTCAGATTTCACAACTAAATAGATCTGGGCCTGATGGGGAGACAGGCAAGAAGTAGACAGAAATGCCATTATGGAAGATGCAGCTCAACGACTTGTCCTCAGCAACAGCACTGGCCAAAGGACCATCTGCTGGTGGACCTTTGCCTAGGTAAATTGACCCAGCTGTGATGCTACTCAGTGAACCTGGCTTTCAAATAACTCCCTGAAACCCCTGGTTTGTACAACATCTACCTGTCTATCTATGCATATAATTGATAATATGTATTAGGTGGTGAGGATTTGATCATTTACATCTAACCAATACCTGCCTGCACTACTCATCCTTATAAATCTGCTCTGGCTGAGGCACAATAACAGGGCTGCATTTCTGTCAAATAAGCTGAAGGACCCACATGGCACTCCTGATGGCTTCATCCCACATATAGGGGACAGAATGCTCCTCCAGGAAGAAAAACAGAGCAGCACAGGCATGAATCCCAGCTGTACAAGCATTAGTGTCTCAAAAACATTCACAAAAGATTTTGAACTAACAAGTTTATACTCATCTGCCCTATGCATGGCATGGCTGGGGTGTGTTTGATCTGATGTCAGGAGCCAGATTCACCACATCATCAAGCTGCAACCTGAAATGACTGGAAGAGTTTCCTTGCAGCTTGGTGCTGTCCCAGTGCCCAAAGCTGGGCCCACAGGCAGAAGAGAGGGGAAGAGGCTTAGCAGGCAGCTGGATTTTCTTTTCCCCTGTTTGGCTATTTTTCCTTGTTTTCAGATAATACACTGGTTTTCCCCCATTTCTTTTTTTTTTCTTTCTTCAAAAAACTTTCTAAAAGGAAATCAGTGCAGCAGACAGTTTCAAACGTGGCTGTCCCTAGCCTTCTCTTTCTCACACATGCTAACCCACACGCTCTTACTTCTCTGCTCTCCCAATTTATTTTAGAAAGACATTCATCCCCAGAAAGGTTAAAATAGAAATGAAGAGAGTTTTTCCTTGGAGAGAAGAATATTTTTGAGTGACCTTTTTCTCCTTCTTGGTGAAAGGTGACCATCTTGGATTGATTACTCCCAAAGCAATGGATACCCCTCTCAGACTTCAAGCAAAGTCTTCTCATTACTAGCCCAGGGGTCAGGAACATCTTGCTGAATTGCTGACATCCAGCACAAGCTGGTGGAAACAGTGTGATCACCTGGAAATATGAAGGTATGATAGGAAAGAAAACTTAATACTGGGATGAACAACCACATGATCTGCTGGGGAAAATCTATTTTTGGCCACAGATACAGCACTCAAAGGCAGGCTGCTCACTGCCCGCTCTGGAAGCCACCAGATAGCTACAGTTTGTATGAGTCTTCCTCTTTTTCATTCTGAGTTTCAGTCTATTTTTGTAATCAGCTGTGTGAGCTCATTGACTTAAACCCACTGGCACCAAGGAACTTGCACTGATGTCAACAGAGTCCCTTTTCATGCCTTCATGACATAGCTGGTTTCATTTTATCAATGAGGTTGTGTGAAATCCCCAAATTACTACCAAATTTGGAAGAAGGACTAAGCATCTCTTCCTCCTCTCTGTGCCTCATTCCTGAGTTTGCCCCTGACGTGAAGCTCTCCACTCACACTGCTCCATGCACATGGTTGCTGAATCCTCAGCCAACACACATGAACCTGTCTCCCCAAAACACCCACATACAGTATGTAACAACCAGACTATAAAAGTACTTCCCAGTTTGTATCATTAAGGATCATAGAGTCATAGAATGGTTTTGGTTGGAAAAGACCTTTATGATCACCAAGTCCAACCATCGATCCAGACCTGCTAAGGCCACCACTACACCATGTCCCCAAGTGAGACATCTACTCGTCTTTTAAGCACCTGTAGGTATGGTGACTCAACCACCTCCCTGGGCAGCCTGTTCCAATGCTTGTCAACCCCTCCAGTAAACAAATTCCTCCTAATACTCAACTTAAATCTCCCCTGGTGCATTTTAAGGCCATTTCCCCTTGTCCTCTCACTGCCCTCTCTTCACTCACATCAGTGGAATATTAACACTTGAACACTCAGGCAAGATCTAGATGTTTCGACACGTGACCACAGATGTCTTACAGCTACAACTGTAGAAATACAGCTACATAAACACCCTTTTTCCTGACCACCATTCGTGCCTGAATAAGCTCATCCCAGTATCCAGAGGTATTGCTCCCAGAGTATCAGTGGAGCTTGACTCTCCGCAGCTGAGAATCCCAGCCATGCCCTGGCACAGAACAAGAGAACTGTCTCTGGATAACCTCCAGCAGCATCCTGGGAAGGATGCAGTGGTCCTTACGGACAGTGCTTGCACCTTCGACTCAGAAGCACGGGGGAGGCAGGTGTTTTGCCTAAGGTTTTATGAAAAATAAGTGAATTGCCAGCAGCCCTGGGGAGCAGCTTAGGATGTGCCTTGTTGGGCCACAAGAATGTGATGGCTCAAAAGGGATGAGGGTAGCAAAGTCTCCCAAACTAGGTTTGATAAAGGCACCAGGCTAAAGTCAAGTTTGAAGAAGGAAGAAGTACAGGAAAGCCTTTTCTTTCACAGCCTCACTTATACCAAGCTTTGATAAAGGGAGGTCAGTTCCTCTCTGAATTTCAGGCCAGTATCCATAATCCAGCCCTAAGAATGCTTGTCTCACCTTGCTGAGGGACAAAAGCGTCTTCAGAGGCCATGTGTTGTGTTACTGTGGGACAAACAGCTCTTCACACATCTGTGGGATGAGTTTCTGTGCTCATAGAGTACAGTGGGGTCACAGCCCTCCAGTACCCCAGAGGTGAGATGGAAGTCACACGCTCCAAGAAGGGCATGGCCAGAGGGGTACATTTGATGGAAGGGGATGTGGCATGGGCAGGAGAACAAAAGCCCTTGAGACCCTCAGCAGCTGTGTAATTGACTGCATGGCCCTCTGGTTCCCCTTGAAGCTGTTTGTCTTCCTGGTGCCTGTTCTTGACATCTGGTGGGATGTCTCCAGTGTGCCTTAGACAGTTGCAGTGTAGGCTGAGGCTGATCTGCCCCCTACCATTCCTATCCCCTTTCCCCTCCAAAAAAAGTGAGAAAGGAGATTTTTGCTTTCCTTTATTGTAAAGCACTTGGAAGTAGACAGCTTTTGCTATAAATGGCAGATTTTTGCTGCTGTGTGGTGAAAACTATGTTAACCTTGGCCTAGGAGTGCAGAAATAGCCAAATAAGTATCCTTCTCTACTCACATTTTTCCCAGTTCCCTACATTTTCCATCACTAGACAAGGTTGTACAATGGGGAACAGCAAGATGTAGGAGGAGAAGGGGTTCTTAGGAGAAGACTGAAGCTCAAAACATCCTATTTGCACTCATTAGAAGGCAGTAAAGAAGCTAAGCAGGCAGGACAATTAGAGATAAGGGCAGGCAACACACTGTTCCCAGCCCAATGTCCTGCCTGCTGGTAAAAGTGGGGGTGCAGCCCGATGCATTCTTGACATTTTGTTCTCCCAGCTGATGCCAGCTCAGATCTTATCAGATATCTCCACGGCCAATGATTTTTCACAGAGGACAACACCGTTGAACTGCATAGGAAAAATCGTAAACCTCTGTCCTAGGCAGCTAAGCAGAGTGTTCCTTCATATGGGGGTATTTGTGGCTCTACCTTTTCCACCCTTCTTCACTTAATCTCTTTACTTCCCTGCACATTTATGGCTCTGACCCAACCTGATTTGCATGAAGATGAGGAACCTCAGACCAGATCTTTTCTCTGGACCTCCTGGTCCAGACTGACCTCCTCTTCCAGGAACAACCAAGGCTCATTCCCACTTTTCTTTAAGACTGAGCACACTCTTTGATCATTCGCTGCTGGTCAAGCTGAATTTAAATCACAGGGCCAGCATGTCCAGCGTGCAGGCTCATGGCTGGGACAGGAGTGCACAGTCAGAGCAGACTGGAGCAACAGTGGGGAGAGGCTGGGCCTTGCTCCAGACCCCCCGACTCTCCATGGCAGGAGAATGCCCCTGTCTACCCTCCCCGCTGAGGAAAGCCATCCCCTTACTTCAGGATGCTCCTACTTCTATGGTCTCCCTGAAGCCTCCGCGTACGTGTCTTAGCAGTGCTGGCAAAGGTAGACATGCACCAGGTGCCCCACACCATTTCAGAATTTAATGCAGGGATCACCTCACAGCACCTGGAGACACCTCTGATAGGACTCTGACCTTACACATGCCAACCTTACCTCCCTGCAGAAGTGACCCCTGAAGATCCCTCCTAAGCAGATTTTGGTGCTTCCTTTATGCTGAGCTACGTGCAACTGGGCTTGGTGTCACTGGGCTGTGTGAGAGAGACACCCTCCTTGTCCTGCTTTATGTCCAACTCTTGGTTAAAGCAATATTTGGGGAACTCAGTTATGTGTGCCAAAGCCAGGGGAGACAGGGATGGAATCCAATTGCTTCCCCTTAGATTCTGTTCTCCAGGACAAGAAAGCTTTCTGGTAAGTGATCACACCCCAGTGACAATGGTGACAAAAGCACACCCTTGCCTAGGGTCATACTGACGTACTGTTAATGCAAGCAAGGTGTTGCCCTGCC
This sequence comes from Dromococcyx pavoninus, assembly GCA_033558185.1. Taxonomy (NCBI): domain Eukaryota; kingdom Metazoa; phylum Chordata; class Aves; order Cuculiformes; family Neomorphidae; genus Dromococcyx; species Dromococcyx pavoninus. Next base: position 49,287 of record JAUMJL010000888.1, read on the forward strand.
CTTCACCTGTGTATACAATAGTTTGTGGCTTTTCAGGACTCCCTGGAATGGTTCCTCACAGATTAAGTAACAAGAAGCATGTTAATTTTGGCCCAGTAAGCTCTGACTTCAACTTACTCTGGGCTGCTCTGCACTTGGGATGAAGGAGCCTGCAGGGGCTGGGCAGAGGAGGGCAGTGGGCTACCCACCTCAGAGTGCTGAGCTCTCTGGGGCTATCCTGGGGTTGCTCAGAGCCTTGGCCTCTTTGTAAGAAATATGCAGATCTTCCTTTTTGCTGTTCAGCACAACTTCCACTGCAGCCTACCTGAACCATCAGGGCTACACATGGCAGGTACCACGCCCAGTTCCACATCTTCCTTTCTGATCAAAGTGGGAGAACAACAGTAGAGTTCATTAGTATAAGGCATCATTATCACAGTATCACAAGGTTGGAAAAGACCTCTGAGATTATGTAGTCCAACCTATGACCCAACACCAACATCCACTCGTCATTTAAACCATGGCACCTCATCCAATCTGTTTTTAAACACCTCCAGGGACGATGACTCCACCACCTCCCTGGGCAGCGCATTCCAATGGCCAATAACCCTTTCAGTGAAAATTTTTTTCCTAATATCAAGCCTAAACCTCCCCTGTCGAAGCTTGAGACCATTCCCTCTTGTTCACCGGAGAGAAGAGACCAACCCCTGCCCAACTACAACCTCCTTTTAGGTAGTTATAGAGAGCCATAAGGTCTCCCCTGAGCCTCCTCTTCTCCAGGCTAAACAGCCCCAACTCCCTCAGTCGCTCTTCATTGGGCTTGTGCTCCAGACCCTTCACCATCTTCGTTGCTCTCCTCTGGACACACTCCAGCATCTCAACATCTCTTAAACTGAGGGGCCCAGAACTGGACACAGTACTCAAGGCGCGGCCTGACCAGTGCCGAGTATAAGGACAGTCAGAACACCCCACCTGGAAGCAGTGTCTAAGAGCTGCTGCAGCACCCACTGCCATTGTTCAGACTTGCAGGGTTCCTCTAGGACATTAACAATTGCCACCAGGAGCAGGTATTTGTTGTTTAACCTTCCTTGTCTCTTTGTATGGCTTCAAACCCCTTGTGTCTTGGACAGTAAGGTCTTTCTCTTCAGGTTTCTTTTGGAGGTAAAGTCAGCAGGCAGAAAACCACTCTTCATTAAGTGTTCTGTTGTAACATACATAGATAATGCTCATATTACAACATATATAATAAGTGTACAGTATGTACATTGCCTGTGACTGTGTGACTATATCCATACATACACAAACATGCATCTCTGTCATCTGTATTTACACACATTACTAGTTGCTCTGCAGCACTTTGCAAAAGAACTATTCTTGAAACTGTGATAGTAGGATATCTGGGAAATGAGCTACTTGGCAACTTTCTGAGGCATTTTAACCCCTTCTTTTAGTCTTTTTCAAAATAAGAAGAATTATTTTCCATTTTGTCCGTTCCTCCATTGTATTGGTAATGATAGACATCAGCAGCCACCTGTCTGAATCTCTTCTATGCAGACTGCTCTACCACACATCCACTGAACCGTAGCAAGTCTCACCCATTATCATATTACAGCATCAGATATCAGCTATATCCAGCCATGTTCCTATTTTGGTGGCTTGCCTGGCTTGCCTAGGGCCAGCAAGTCTGTGAGCAGTCATCCTTGACCCAAACACCTTGTTCTGCAGGTCCTAATGCTCTTTCTTGTGGTGCTGTGAATTCCCAGCTCTACAGTTTCAGGATCCTATTCGCCCAGCCCTAGCCATGTTTTTGGAGAGGATGCACTGTGTTGCTTGGCATAGCTGAGGTTAGTTCTGGCTCTCCAGCTGTCCTTGTTTTCAGTTCCAGCCATGGGCTGGTCTCCTCTAAGCAAGCCGACTATGATCATCTTTTCCTTTCTCCTCCCTCTCCTAAAACTACCAAACCTAGCAAGCACATCAGAGCCTGCTGTGTAAGAACTAGTGCTCTTTCTCAAGGCCTTTTTATTTCCTTTCACCTTGTACAGGCACGGAGTGAAACAGTCTTTGACCTTGCTGTGCTGCTTCCTGCAGCCCCAGAGCTCCAGTGGAGATTTAAATGCCCCATCTTTCTTCTCTGATGTTTTCTCTGTATGTCTGGCACTGTGTGATCATCAGAGATTATTCAATAATTCAGGTATTAATTTGCAGGACAAGGGCCTGTAGTCAATAAGGAGGTGCCTTTCTGCTTATTACATTCAAACTCTACCCCTCCTCTGTTCCTTGAAATTCTCTAACTGATGGAAAGCCTTCAATACAAAAGCCTGAAAGTCCCAGGAATGTCACTTCCCAGCTTCTTGTGGTAGATCTATCAGGTGAAATCCCAGGGGACCAAAACATATCCCCACCATTTATCCCCATGCGATTAGGACAAAGATTTTTTTCCTGGCTTATATCTGGATGCTGGTCTACCCTTGAAAGCATGAACAAGATGCACTAGGGAGGCCCTTGAGAGGTTTCCCAGCTCAACCTGAACACACACCAGCTCATCTTTCCATCTGTGGCCAATCTCTAGCACTTCAGATAGTCAGCCAGAACTGTCCTGATTTTGCAGGAATTATGTAGCAATTGGGAGCAGTTGAGCAAGTGGCTTGCAAAGAGAGACAAAAGCTAGGCAGACTGCATGCCTTCCTCCTGACCATACAGACAGTAAGAACATCTGTGTTGGAGTGCCCTTTGCAGCTAGATTACAGGTCAAGAGAAAAGGGAAACTCTAGCTCAACAACTGCTTCTGGGCACCAAGTATGCACTGCTACAGATGCCAAGGTTTGAAGGACACAGGCACTCAGATGACTCTACAACCTCTTCCCTCTCCGCTTCACTCTATCAGCCGTATGAGAGTCTGAGATTGTCTGGTGGGATCTGCATGGTCAGGATTGCCTTCTTCAGCAGACAGAGAAGTCACCCTTTAACCAAGGGTGTGTGGGTGATGAAGGCAGGGACAGCTCTCCCAGGCTAGCTGCTATAGCCAGAGCTCCTGGCTGGCTCTTGTTCCAGGGTTATCTAACAGCAACACAAGGTCATCAGCCAGCAGCCAAGCTGCATCGCTTGAGACCCATTCAGTGTCTGCATGTCCAGCATCAAATGTCACAGCCTTGCTTCCTGGCCTGTGTTCCTTGCCCAGAGGCCAGCCCTCAGCAGGGAACAGCTGGGGTCTCTCTCCCAAACCCAGAGGAAACTTAATGGAAGGCTCTGATCCAGTGTCTACCCAAGACCCTGGCAAAGGCAGCCTGAAAGAGCAATGTTCCGCTCATTTGGGTGGATGTGATGCCACTGTTGCTGATTTCAGTGGTTAATATTGTTTGCTTCTCTGAGGGCTGTGCTGGCAAAAACATTTGATCTCCCTAAACATACAAATGCACAGCTGCTTCCTCCAAAACAGGAGGTAAATGGAAGCAAGAGGAGTGAAAGTGTGTGTGTTTGTGGTGCTCATGCTACAGAGAATGAGAGAGGAAATGAGTCTTGCAGCAAAATAGAGGAAGCGGGAGAAAAACAACACAAAGCAAACGTTGCATCCATTGAACGGGACTTGAATTGGTATCTTGGCTGCTGTTTGACTAACTTACAGTATCACTAAATCCCATTCTCCTCACAGGGAAAGAAACCCTGCAACTGTGCATTGTCAGTGTGACGGAAGAAACAACAGCAGCTGATGCTGGTTGGGGCAGTATTACTCTCGGTTTCACAGACTGGCCTTTGTTCCCACAGCGGTGACAAAGGGCTCCCTTCATCCCTTTACCTCCCTCAAGTTGTTCATAGGCATGTTGGAACAGTGCATGTTTTAAGACTATGTTGGCTATGGGTGGCATGCTTTGCCCAGCTCCCATCAGGACCTCTGTCACTCCTGCTCTTTGGGAGGTGCTCCTCTCGTGCACCTGTACCCTCTGTGGAGGGCACAGGCAAAGGCTCATCTCTGTGTCGTGTGATGCTAAGCACAGCCACAGGCAGACCATAAGCCCTGAGCCGACAGGTCCACAGGACTCCAGGAACGTAGACGGTGCTCCTGTCACTTTCTGGTTCATCTCTCTGGTTACCCTCAGCACCTCCTAAACTTGTCACTTGGGTGCTCTCCTCTTCTGCTTCTCCTGGTAGATGATTGCAGGGGAAAGGCAAGTAGAGTTGATGAGTCTTAGCTGACACCCATCAGGATGACCTCTTTCTCCTCATGAATGAAAAAAAAAGACTTTTGAAGCTTTTTCCAGCACCTGAGAAGGGACAAGTTACTGCTGCTGGTGTAACCCCAGCCTGTGGTCCATGCTTTTCCGAGAAAAGGCAGCCTTTCAGCTGATGATCTTTGGCAAGCAGCTGTGACTGGCATCTGGCAGAGGGAGAGTGTGCAGGACATTGTAGTAGGTGGCAGAGCTGTTCCAGACAAGGGAGTTGGCTGGAAGACACATTTCCCACATTCAGACATCCTCTGACTGGTAGTCCCTCTGTCCACCCCACTGCCAGGCAGTGAAGGTCTTCCCTCATGGCATCTGCACAGTGGGACAATATCTGAAGAACTGAGAGGGCACCTGCAAGGCCATTTGATGCAATCCCAGTATTCCCAGTCTGGGAACTCTGCATAGATCCAGTCTGAGCTATCAGAGTGGCAGGATTATTCCAGCCATATTTCTAGTGCCCTTTAACTCGGCAGTATAAGGATTTCACCTTCATTACATTTTTCATGTTCTTGGTACAGAGGAATGAACCTTCACAGAGACAGACAGAGACCCAAACCAGGGCCCGTGTCCTGATGCACAAAGGTCCTAACATATGAGAAGATCCATTTGGAGGTATATACACAGAGACCCATCTGCAAAATAAGAGTCTTGCATGGACAAGCAGGGCAATACATCAGAATAACAGACAGACTGATATCTTATACTGCTCTACGAGATATCCTAAGAGTCATTGTCCCTCAAGGGAATCTGAAAAGCAGTATAGTACATTAGATTTGAAGTTGATGTTTCAGTTTCTCCCTTTCAGAAAAGAGGGAAATAATCTTTTAACCTCTGAGAACAGCAAACAGCAATGTATGGGGGAGCCAACATAGGTCCCATTCTTTCCCATGTAAAGACCTCAGCAGGAACATCACATGCTGGCCACAATGTCTGCACACAAGTCACGCCACTGGGAGATGCCTGCTCTCAAGCAATTCCAAATCTACCATTGGAAGTTGTGTCTTCAGGTCACATTTGTAGAGGGTAGTGCAACTACAAGGACTGGCCTCCCTTGAACAACAGATGAATATTTTTGCATGGAAGTTAAACAGGTGAAGCTGACCACATCAGTCAAAATATGGGATTCATGACTAATGTTCTCCTCCTCTCTCCTTTCTCTTCCTTGGGAGTTAATTTTTCCTATGTCTGATGCCAAGCATAATGATTCACGTGAAGCCTAGCAGCTGCTGGCATACACATATGAGGACAGACTTTTCCTTGTCCTGAGGCCTCCACAAACAGCCCAGGAACGCAGCTCAGACTCTCACTGGGCTTTGGGTCCTGGATTGTTGTTTTTCAAAGTAGGGACGGGCCAGATGACTCCACATATATGTTGGGTAATTTCAGGAGAAAAACGAAGGGGAAGATAAAAGATGCTTTGTGGTGCAAGACATCTTCTTTAACCCATATGTCTTTGTTTCTCTCACCTTGTGGGCTACTGTCCAGAGCCCCATGAGGAGCTGTGGTAACATGCCCACTTGTCTCAGAGAGCGTGTAACAGTGAAGGCTGTGCCAGACGTGCACATTTTGGGGAGGTCGGCAATGAAGCTTCTTCTTTATGCTGGTAGTGGCCCCCCATGCACCCAGATCCCAGGAGAAATGAGACCAGGGGCTGTACTTCATGGTTTATGTGAAACTGGGCAAAAATACATGCCCTTGAATCCATGGCATTTGGGGAATTGACCTTCTGCATCAGGAACTGGGAGTTACCTACAGCATGGCTTAGCTAACTTTTTCCCCTAACAGAGCAGGGAAAAGGACTAAAGCTTATTTGAGGTTGGTCAAGGGAGAGATAGAGTTTGTCTCCAGAGCTGTTTTTTTATGGCACACAGCTGAAAACAGTTTACATGTGGCTAGAAAGAAGCCTCTGTGTTATTGTGGTTAAAATGACCTCTCAGTATCTAGGATCTATTTTAAGTAGGTGATGCATATATGTTCTCATGCCAGTACTCTTCAGTCTTTTAGCTGAAATAGCAGTTCTCTTATACTGGGATTTACCTACCTGATGTATTAATAGGCAGCAATCATATGGCCTCTTAACATTCCTTTTGTGAGGCTAAAAAAAAGCAAAGACTGTCCAGACTCCTACTATCATCTCTCTTTTTCCCCAGATCACTCTCGTGCCATTCTTTGCACCTGTTGCAATTCTCTATCTTCCCTCCTGGAAGGCACTTTTCTCCTCCTCAGTATTGGCAATGTCTCCTTGTTTTGTCTCTTCAGCTAACATTTACAATCTTTCTCCAAGGTCATTAATGAAGATATGAAATTAACTGGTGCCAAACCCAGTCTCTAAGGAGTTTCATTAGCCATCGGCTACATCTTTATGTTTCAGGGTCTCTTCATTAAGAAATTCATTACTCACATTTCAGTTCAAGTGTGAATCCCTGCACTCCCCTGCTTTCACAACTTCCAAACCACCTGCTGTGAAACTTAGATACGTTTCACAAACCAATGTTTAAAAAATGATCTATTCTCCCCCTAAAGCATAAAAACAATCAGAAATACTCTGCCTTTCACACAGTCATGTTGAATTTTGTCACCTTGTCTGTGGGCTTCAATATCTTTAATTATTCATACTTTGTTCTAGGACAAAAAGAAAAGTTGTCCTAAGCTCTTGGGTCTACAAGTAACCACATTCTTTTTTTGTTCCTTAATTAAATTTAGGTAAAATTGTTGATATTATGCAACTGTGTGGTCCCTATCCAATCTTCAGTCAAAAAGTTTGATGCTAGTGGATTTAATAATCGATGTGTCTCTAGGAACTTTCTGATCTGAATGAACCTCATGAGTTTTGCTTTGACCTCTGATAGGATTGTTTCTATTTCCAGACACTCATAGCCATCAACTCGTAATTCCATTCTTCTATACTGTCTTTTCTGCAAACTGAGGCAAAACTTTTGGTTTCTGAGGCGTACCTTGACCTTAGCTACACTGCCCAGAGGTCTGATCCCTTGCTGTGTTCTTTTTACCTTCTCAAAGTACTTCCAGCAACTCTGCCAAGCCTATCTCACCTTGATTTCTGCTGAAATGTCTTTTTCCCTAAACATTGTGACTTCTGCAATAGAGGTTTCTTTGCTGACCACTGCCATCTTTCACTGAGGAATTTTTTTTATCAGAAACACGTATTCTATATGATCTTTCTCCACTTTCTTGTACAGGAAAGCAAGTTATTTTTTGCCACACTGAATCTGAATGCCTTCCTCATGCAACTCCTTGAGACTTTTAGCTCAAATTGTTTCATCACTTCAGTTGCATAGCTCCTCTGACCATCCTGTTTTGAGGTTCAAAAATCTTAGCTGTGGCCCCATGATATTTACTCTTCCATTTAATTTAAACAGAATCAATCTGTGCACAAGCAAGGCTGAAAGTTATCTTCTGCCACGTTGCTCTGTAATGTCTCACTGGTTACTAAGACCAGGTCAAACACAACAGCAGCTCTAACTATTTTGCTGACTCTTTAATGAAGAACTATGTCAGCTGGTGCATTCAGGAATACCTGGGTCCAGCCTATGCTAGTAGCAATTCTTCCCCTCTGCTAACTCTAGATCGACAGTCCCTCCTACATCTCCTCTGCCGCTCCCACTTGGGTACCACACAGCAACTCTGGGTAGCATCACTCAGGTGGAGCACGCGTGCACTTCCTCCATTAAGTACCCATCCCAGACAGGGCTGTATTGCCTGGGGCAAGCAATGTGATGCTCCCACTCGCTAGGCTCAGAAGCAAACTGCCACAGCACAGCAAAGGACAGGGGCAGCATCACGGGACTGTCTCTTCTCGCCTCCCATTGGCCTTGCTCAAGGTCACACCATGTGGCAGCGACAGGAATACGTAGAGCTCACAAATGCCATCTTCTTATCCGTCTTGTCCCAGGGCCAAGTCCCTGCCAGGAAAAAGGAATATCCATCCAAGTGCAGCACTGATGCTTGGTGCTGTTGTGAAGCTCAAGAATAGGTTAACGCTGACGCTGAAACCCCAGCCACACGCACAATAGGCAGCATGAGGTGCCAGCTCTGCAGGCTGGAGGCCTGGGGACACATTGTGCTGAAAAAGCTGGGGCCCCATCCAGCTGCACCAGCACTCCCTTGCCTGTGGAACTGCAAGTTCCTCTCAGGGAAAGCAGCAACGCCCAGCTGACTACACTCTGGCCCCAGCAGGAAAACGTTAATGGGACAATGCTCAGGTGGGATAATTAAGCAACTCATTCCGCAACGCACTGGCCAAGCCATGAGCTGTGCACACCCGCACTCCAGGCTGTATTTTGTGCTTCTTTCTTGCAAAGGTCTGTGTTTTCCCCCAAAGAGGTGTTTTCCCCCAAAGTGACAAGGGAGTAGCAGGGCATTTTGCCCCACCTATCAGGCAGCTTGAGCTCTGCCCAGAGGCACCCGGAAGGAGACTGAGGCATATTTATCCTGAAACAGCTCTCAAATCTGTTAGCACAGGCCCTCCGAAAGCTTGAGGGATTTGGGCACCCAGCCTCTAGGGAGTAAAATATGCTTCTTTGACTTCAGTGGAAAAGGTTATGCATTACAGGCTACAGCCAGCTAATGAGAAATGAGTCTGGACAATTAATCAATACACAATCTCCTCTGCTAATCATATTGATGGAAGATGAGCTTCATTCCCCAGGAAGGGCAAAGGCCATTGAGCTAAACCATTTAGTGGCATTTATTTATATCCCTGGTTGTTCAATTATTTGAGTCTTGCCTGATAGCATCAGGCCCTGAGGGGTAGGCAATATTGTCCAGCTGGAAAAGAAAAAAAACAACAACAGGTTAAGAAAACATAGCCTTTTAATGGAAATGAACACTTTAAAAGGCAAAAGCATTCATTTTCTCTAGATTTTCAATTAAACACATGCTCATAAAGAATTTATTAAATATTCCACATGAATGGTCAAAAAAATTTGTCATTTTCTAAGGTGAATACTCAAAAAAATATTGGCAAGGTCTCAGGGCATGTATTAGTCTCAGCTGCCTCAGAACGCCCTGCTCTAGAGGTCTATCATGCAGCATTAAGAGAGAACGTGTCCCTCACTCATCCATTCTAAAACCATGCCTTTCCTCCAGCAGGCTTCGTAAGAAACCCTGCCCTGTAGGTAAGGTGAGTTCACACTTCTGTAATTAAAACCTGTGCTGAAACACATCTGCACCAAGGGACGAAGAAGATGTCACGGCCACAGCTGTTTCTGCAACACAGCTGGTTTCCTGGCTCCTGGCACAAGCCTTGCTCTTGCTGAGTTGCAGCAAGTGGGGGGTAGAACTGTCACTTAGTAGCTGAGGATTTTCCCTGCCTGTGTCATGTGGTGTTTAGGCTGCCCCTGCAGAAGCTAGCAAAGCCCTTCCATTTCACCCTCTGCCAGACTAAGTAACCTGTGGAGAGGGGCACTAGCGCTCACAAAGAAGCTGTTTACTTACACAGCTGCCTGCTGGGACTTATTTACAGAGCACTACTGAGAGCCACCAAAATCTGCTTGTATAGCTCTGGAGACAGTTCAAATCCTCAGTTCCCAGACCAGTGATTAATGCTGTGTGGAGAAAAGTTAGGATTGAAGATAAAACAGAGCTTTCAAAACAAAAGCCTCTGATCTCAAACTGAACAAACATTTCCCCTTGCCTGTGTCAGCTGGTTTGATTTCCAATAAAAGGTCAGATTACTTTGGAAACCGCAGCCACACCAGTGAATTACCTTCCTACTAGCTAGAGAGAACTTCCTCAGGCACCCTGTCCTGCTCTCCCAGTCAAGCCACACAGAGAGCTACTTCTGTGAGCACAGTGTGCCCAAAGGTAAAATTCCCAGTTCAGACCTTGGCAGGAACAAGGCTGCACTCTTTTAGAGCCCCATCTCCTCATTAACCCTTACTTACAAACAGCCATAGGGCCAACGCATGCTCAGAAGGTGCACCCAATCCTGGCGGCAGCAGATCTGAACACAAATGCATCAACACAACAGATGAACCTGTCCTTTGATAGGACTACTGAAGTCAGAACAGGATTTTCTCACTGTTTGAATGCATTCCTGAGCAGGAAATGCTTAATTGCAATAGCAAAGGTGTGCTCCATGCAAACAAGGTCTGTAGAAGCAACACACAGAGTGCTGTGAAAGCAACAGCCCAAGGTACGGTGTCTGTACAGTATGATCCTCCGTAAGACAGGACCAGCCTCCTCCACTGCCCTGTCCCCTATACACAGAATATATGAAAATGATGGATGATTATTTACAGCTCTTAAAGTCTGTGGTTTTTAGCCTACATATACAGAAAAATATATGCAAGTACAGACACACATATGTGCATGCACACACCATAGTTCACATACTCATGCTGTGGAAAGCCCATCCAACCCACAGCCATTGCCTCAGGTACTCCCCATAACTGATATCTTGCTGAAAACCACTCTAAGCCTGTCTGTGCTCAGGTTGAACACTGTGCTAGCCTTTCCCAGCTGAGACCACAGAGAACACTGCTATTGTGAGGGCCAGAGCCTTTCTGCCATGCCAGCACACGCAAAGGCTGACGTTTCATAAGCTGCCTGCCATCAAGAGGACAAAGTCCCGTTGAGTAGGCATTGGCTCTTGCCTTCCCTTGCAGATAGTGAGGGATCAGCTGAACACTGATTTGGCAGCTTCCCAGGGCATGGCACAAGCCTAGCCAAGCATGTGAGGCAGAGTCATTGTCAATGCCCTGTTCGTAACAAAGTGAAGACATTCACTTTCATCTCAAACTAATATTTGTCCCTGCTTTTTTCAAGCAGAGGAAGAAAGACATGCACTGTGCTGGATCACCCACAGAGGTATGTATCTCCTAATCTGTAGCTTGTATGATTACAAGGAGGCTGCAGGCATGGAAAAACACTTTAACATCCAAATTCAGGAATAATATCCAGTCAAGATGCAAAGTAGAAACAATAAATAAAGGCTCTTTGGGAGTAGAGAAAACAAAATTATTTAATTCCCTTTGTTTTTCCATCACAATGGCTAAGGAAGGTAAGGTTTGCAAGGGGTAAGGGAAAAAGTCTTGTTCATTCCCCTTTAGGTAATACTGCCCAGAGACAGTATCCAGAGCCCTATTACCTCCACAGTCACCAGAGGCAGCAAAGATGAAGTTCTCGGGCTGCTCTCAATATTTCAGTCCTGGTTTAGGGCACAGAACAGTCAATCTCACAAGTTAGCCAAGATGCTGAAGCAACTGAAGGTGCTTTTTTCTACTGAGAGTAAGTAACCCTAATTCTGCATGATGTTTATGCATTTTCTTGGTCTCTGAAACAGATTGACTTACATTTCTAAGTAAACTAAATCCATCTGTAAATGGTGGCTTATGGCTAAGCCAAGCATAAGTGTTATGAGACATACTAGAGACCTTCTGCCCCTGCTGGGGCACTGAATATTTTATGCAGAGCTGTTCTGGGTAACTGCTTGCACATCTGTTGCCTGTGAAGTAATGGAGATGCTGAGAGTCCACAAAGCACTGAGTTGCAAGGCCCTGGTCCTAGGCAGGCAGGACAGGCTGTCCAGTTGCAGAGGGGTGTCTGTAGCTCTGCAAGGGTTAGACTAGGACTCTGACAAGCGGGGAGGCAGGAGCAGAGGGGAGAGGTGCAGCTCAGGATCATTGTGAACTGCTCAGAGAGAGACAGAAAGGAAAAAGAGAAGAAAGTTCCCTTACGGCTCACGCCATTAGTAAACAAATGGAAGTGGAAAGCATGCAGACTGCAGAAACCAAGAAGCAGTGTACAACAACTCAGCCATGGGTCTCGTGCACTTATGTCTGCCCTGAACTAGAGCTATTTTGCACACAGCCTGTTCAGTAATAAGTGGAAGGAGTGGGACAGAACTTCATTGTGTGCCTTTCATTCAGCATTGGCTGGGTGTTACAGGCCTGCAAGTACAGCTAGCCTCTTGCCAGCCCCAGAGCATGCACATTTCTTGACTTCTCAGTCTGCTCCACACTCCTGCTGCATTCAGGGGACAACAAGGCTCACTAGCCCTTTCACAGGGTGTCATTGAAGCAATAGGGAAAGAATCAAGATAAGCCTTGAAGAAAAGTAAGAGCCAATATGGACTCTCTCAACTGACCTCCCAGCAAGATCAAGCATATACTCAGTGATGTCCCTTTAAACAACATCCAGGGAAGAAATATAGGCCAGCAGCTGTCTCTCAGGAGTGAAGAGTCCTGGGGCTCATGGCCAGTCTCACCAGTCACATAGCTTTTCTGGCTTTGCCTAGGCCATAGGACCTTTGTGTTTCAGTTTTCCTGCTATTACAGCATGTAGCAAAGGAAGAGGGCTCCATCCACAAAACATGTGCCATCTTTGAGAAGAGCAACGAAGGACCAAATCAGCTTGGCAACAGCCAGTGAAGACAGGGAGAGTGCAACACCTGTGTCACGTACAGAAGATGCCTGCAAAAGTGCTTGGAGCACAGATCCTTAGGAATTAAATCCCCAGAGAAATAGCTAGTGTTGCCCATATGTTTCCTGCCAGTCACCCTGCAATGCTCTGCCTCCACAGGGCCTCTGCTTTTCACCGCACAGTAGTTTAAGCACCTGTATTCCACATTATGGACACAAGCCAAACATCTAAGCGTGACCCAGCCCACTGCCAGCATCTCAGCTGCCTGCCTACCCCTCAGCCAGGGCCTTCCTGCAACCTGGGAGCGTGCCAGAGCTCTGCAGGGGTCCCCGCTGTGCGCCCTTCCTGCCCCAGCACATGGCCTTCCCCAGACCTCCCTCCCCTGCCATGTTCAGCAGCTACAGAGGAGAGAACTTTCCCCTTCTGTGTGAGAGAAGGGATTTCAGAGAGGCTTCACAGTGGAGAAACCAGAAGGGCTCTCTGCTATCCCCTCCCAGAGCTAAGAGGACCAGCTGTTTCAACAAAGGAGACCCTTTTCTGGGTGGCTGGCATCAGTGGAGCTCGCCTGTAAGCCTTCGGTTTTTCCTCTGTGTCTGTCAGGTGGAAACAGACGCAGAAGGGTTTTAAAATACTGGATGCTATCTCACTATCTCTATCCCAGAGTCTGTTTCCTGAGTTTTACTGCTGCTTGACAGCTGGCTGGAGCCTCTGCACCTCGTCCAGGGGTTCTTATTTTATCTAGAGCTCCAGAGAAGCTAGGTGGAAATTGTGCTAGCCTTGAAATGCCAAAGGTAACTTTAAAGTGTTTCCTTCCGGACTCTGAAATGTTGCTAGTAGAAATGTATTCTCTGATAAGGAAATGACTCTTGGACCCAATATAACAGCTGGGGAGACTTTTCAGGGAAATTAGTGCCACAAGTCCTATATCAACTTCATCTGTCTTTCCCAACCCCCAGCTTTATGGAGACCGAATACATCATTCCTCTAGCTCCAGGAAGGAGAAGTGGGAATAACTCTCCAGCAGAGGAAAGTGTGCTCACCCTGAAAAGATTTCTTTGTTCTCGTTTCACAGGATCATTTTTCTACCATGCAGCAAATTTTTGTGAGGAGCAGTGGTGGCACAGGGAATAATGACTCTACTTTTCTTAATAATTAACTCACGCGGTCGCCTGGTGCCACACGTTCCAGCAGATGTTGCAAAGCAGTTGGGTTGTGCTGGCTGGAGACCTAAGTACCAGGTGGGCACTATGGAACAACTGATTTCTTCTTCTTATGTTCATTCATAGAATCATAGAATTATAGAATCATTTAGGTTGAAAAAGTACTTTAAGATCATCAAGTCCAAACAGAAACCTAGCACTGCCAAGCCCACTACTAAACCAAGTCCCTAAGCGCCACATCTACATGGCTTTTAAATATCTCCAGGGATGGTGACTCAACCACTTCCTGGGCAGCAAGTTCTAATGCTTGACAACCCTTCAGGTGAAGGCATTTTTCCTAATATCCAATCTGAACTTTCCCTGGCACAACCTGACGCCATTTCCTCTTGTCCTATCACTTGTTACTTGGGAGAACCTGACGCCATTTCCTCTTGTCCTATCACTTGTTACTTCTCCTTTCAGGTACTTGTAGACAGTGATAAGGTCTCCCTTCAGCCTCTTTTTCTTCAGACTTCCCTCAGCCGCTCTTTTGGTTGACAACCAGCTGAATATGAGCCAGCAGTGTGCCCAGGTGGCCAAGAGGGCCAATGGCATCTTGGTCTGTATCAGAAGCAGTGTGGCCAGCAGGACCAGGGAGGTGATTGTGCCTCTGTACTCAGCACTGGTGAGGCCACACCTCGAGTACTGTGTTCAGTTCTGGGCCCCCGTATAAGAAGGACATTGAGGTGTGGGAGCATCTGCAGAGAAGGGTGACGAGGCTGGTGAAGGATCTGGAAAATAAGTCCTATGAGATAACGGCTGAGGGAACTGGGGTTGTTTAGTTTAGAGAAGGGGAGACTGAGGGGAGACCTCATTGCTGTCTACGGCTGCCTGAAAGGGGGCCGTGGCAGAGCGAGTGTTGATCTCTTCTCTCAAGTGACAGGTGATAGGACAAGGGGAAATGGCCATGAGTTGTGCCAGGGGAGGTTCAGACTCAATATTAGGAAGAATTTCTTTACCAAAAGGGTGGTCAGGCACTGGAACAGCTGCCCAGGGAGGTGGTTGAGTCACCGTCCCTGGAGGTATTTAAAAATGGGTAGATGAGTTTTTGAAGGACGTGGTTTAGCTGAAGATGGGCACGGTTGGACTCGGTGAGATCAAGGTCTTTTCCAACCAGAAGATTCTATGATTTTATAGTAAGACTTGTTCTCCAGCCCCTTCACCATCCTCATTGCTCTTCTCTGGACCTACTCCAGTCCCTCCATGTCCTTCTTGTAGTGAGAAGCCCAAAACTGCACACAGTACTCGACGTTTGGCCTCACCAGTGCTGAGTACAGGGACACAATCACTTCCGTGGTTCTGCTGACCACGCTGTTTCTGATCCTAGAATCTTCCAGTTGGAAAAGACCTTTGAGATCATCACATACAACCGCACCTGTCATCCGCTAAACCATGTCCCTCAAAAACTCATCTACCCATTTTTGAAACACCTCCAGGGACGGTGACTCAACCACCTCCCTGAGGAGTTGTCCCAGTGCCTGACCACCCTCTTGGTAAATATATTCTTCCTAATATCCAGTCTGAACCTCCCCTGGTGCAACTTATGGCCATTTCCCTTTGTCCTATCGCCTGTCACTTGAGACTAAAGATCAACACTCACTCTGCCAGGCCAGGATGCTCCTGGCCTTCTTGGCCACCGTTCAGCCAGCACCTTGAGGTTCTTTCCCACCAGGCAGTTTTCCAGCCGCTCTTCCCCAAACCAGTAGCATTGAACGGAGTTGTTGTGGTCCAAGTGCAGAACTCAGCACTTGGTCTCATTGAACCTCATACAACTGGCCTTGGTCCATCAATCCAGTCTTTCCAGACCCCTTTGTAGAGCCTTCTTACCCTCAGACAGATCAACACTCTTGCACACCTTGCTGTCATCTTTAAACTTATTAAGGGTGCACTTGATCCCCTCATCCAAATTGCTGGAAAAGATATTAAACAGAACTGGCCCCAACACTGAGCCCTGGGGAACACCAC
Source organism: Dromococcyx pavoninus (assembly GCA_033558185.1). Classification (NCBI taxonomy): domain Eukaryota; kingdom Metazoa; phylum Chordata; class Aves; order Cuculiformes; family Neomorphidae; genus Dromococcyx; species Dromococcyx pavoninus. Next base: position 65,032 of record JAUMJL010000888.1, read on the forward strand.
TTGTGACCAACTTCCAAATGGATTTAACTCCAATTCATCACAACTCTTTAGTCTCAGCCATCCAACCAGTTTTTCATCCAGTGAAGAGTATCCCTGTCCATGCTGTGAGCAGCCAGTTTCTCCGGGAGAATGCTGTGATAAACGGTGTCAAAGGCTCTACTAAAGTCACATCCAAAGATTTTATCTCATCTACTAAATCGGTCACCTTGTCATAGAAGACCAGGTGAGTCAAGGAACACCTGCCTTTTATGTTGTGCCCTGACCTGCTGGTGCTTGGGTCTTCCTACTTGCACTGTCCCAACAGCTCTTTGAATCCTGAAGACTCTATGTATTTTACAGAAACAACTGACACTGTGGTGCATTATTTTGATGGAGGGTGTATAACAATATTCTCAAAGAGCAAAGTTAAACTGTGGCACAAGAGTAATAAAAGAAGCCAGAAATAATTAATCTCATTGAGTTCTCCAGCTGCTATCATGAAGCTCTGTCCAGGAACAGTTTTATAGCTCAAAGATACAGATTTCAGGAGAATTTGCTGGAAAGTTTTCACCAAACTTTTCTCAAATTTTAATGCTGGTTACTCCTAACTAAACCATTTCCAGAAAAGAGCTGCTTTCAAAGAACTTCTTAGTTTGGAATATTACTGTGGGGATTCCTTTTCTAAGTGTCATAATATTTAGACATTTTTAAAGCAAAAAAAATTCACCACAGTTTTACAACAATTAGTTGTTAAAAAGCACACACAAAAAAATTTAAATTTACTGAAATAATGTCAAAAAGGTCATATTTTTCCTTGCAAAATAGAAATTCTTTGAAATGTTAGATTTTTTAAATTTTCCCTAATTCAAGATACACATCTTTCCTCAATACCTCAAACCTGTGGGAGAAGGGGAATCTATTTCCCACTAAGTTTGGCTTTTAAAGACGCAAAACCCAATAAAACAGAAAGGAATTTGTCTGGGGAAAAAAAAAATCTCAGTCAGAATCCTTTCTTGAGTTAAAATGACCTTAGGACTACTGGTGACACTTGCAGCCAAGGCTGAGGTAGCAGTAGTTTTAGAAGCACTTCGGTTCCTGAGCAAATGCCTGAGATGCCAGCAAGTCCACATTGCCTCAGACCTGAACTCTGTTCCTATATCTCTGCCTATTTTAAGGTATATCCCGTACCCAGTCCTTTCGACTCCTCAGGGTCAGGAATCTGGCTCCTGCTGGAAACCATCTGCTCAGGGGGACAGCTGGGTTTTTACTGAGGGCTAAATCCACACCCTGCAATGCAGCCCTCCTGGGTGGGTTAGGATGCCCTGAGAAGTGGTGTCCGTCCTCACAGCATGTTTCCAGGGTATCACAACATCAGTGCCAGGGACAGAGCAGCAAGCATGGGAGAGACTTTGGTTTACGCAATTACCACTAATTCCAAGTCCTCAGGCATCAGACTACACTTCAAATACACCCTGATGCCCACAGACTCCCTACCTGTCCCACACAAGCTTCCTTTCCAGGCCTTCCCCGCCCCCTGCACTCATCATACCACAAGTTCTGCCGGTAGCTTGTGCCAGGTGACTGCAGTTCCACATCCTGTGGAGGCTGCCAGCCAAGCTTTCCTGCCCTGCTAGTTCAACAGTCTGACCTTCAGGAGACTGGCTGCAAGGTGAAAGCACACAAGCAGTTTGAAGATGGTCATTCAGCACCTAGGGATTAGAGCAAACAAGAGAAAGCAAAGCTAGTTTCATCATTTCTGGAAGACGTCGCTGTCTAAAAGTCAAGAATGCAAGCCCCAAAGTAGAAACTGAGAAGAGACAGAGGCCAAGACAACCTAAACGTAGACTTCTTGATGGGCTCTCAGGCAAGGGGATGAGATCCAGTGAGAAGAGGAAGCACATTATTGCAGACCACATCTAACTGGGTACTGAAGCATGGATCCCAATCAGTGCCCTATCTTTCTGCTTTCCCTATGGGTCATTCCCGCAGGAATTCTGAATAATGTCATTGTCTTTGATTCAAAGTGGAAGAGACAACAGTCCAAATGAGGTACAAACTTCAATAATGGGCAAGTTTCAAAAGAGATCCTTGAAAATCCTCCCCAATTAAATGCCCTAGTAATGTCCTAGCAGTTCCTGAGAGCCCTAACACAGATTTTGTCTGCACTGTGACCACTGAATCATACTTTGTTTCTTTACTTACCCCTGAGTGCTTCTTGAGCAGACTGACTGGAGGGGCACAATTGCACCTCCAAAATAATCAGGTGGTTGCTTAAGTCCTTCATAGGAGGGGTGAGCGATCTGGGAATGGGAAGGTAGGGAAAATCTCAACAGATCTCTAATATCTGTTTTTACCTGGTACCACCACATGCCTTCTGCAATGCCAAACCTGTATTTGTGGCGCCCAAGTTCAGGGAATAATAAGAATTTACAGCTAAAATTGTCCCTCTACAGTCCTTGAACAAGCAAAGAGTGGTTCCATGTTTCCTCCCAGACTCAATGGTGTGTGACTAACTCTTCCATTGACCAAAGCCCAACCACTTCCCTCACGTGATCTTACATAACTGTTCATCTATTTTGTTAATGAATGGAGCTTGAGAAAAATTCCATTGCCCAAGGCCTTTGGGGGAAAATGCGTGAGCGTCGCCTCCACCTTTTGTGTGCCAATATGTTATTTTCCTATGGCTTAATTGATTACAGTGGAATTTTTTTTTTTGGTTACTGTCATTGATGCCTGAAATGGTAAATTAACAGGCAGGTGCCACAGAGATCGGAAAAAAAAACAAGTCCCTGCCTGAGCAAGAGGAAACAGGAGACTCCCTCTGCCAGGAGGAGCAGCAGGAACGTCACCACTGTGGCCAGGGACTGCACCTGTTCCCAGGCAAAAGCTGCTGTGTTTACTCAGCCCTGTGCACAGCCAGAACACCTCCTGGCCTCTCTTCGCTCTCTGCCATGGATCCAGTAGTTGCTGGTGTCTTAGGAGCCAGACCTGGTCCTGAGGTTGGCAAGTGTCTGTCTTTGTCCTGCCACATTCAGAATGGTGCAGCCAAGAGACCAGTCTCCATGGACAGGGTTGTTTGGGGTTCTCTGTAAGCTCAGTTATTTCCTCCATTTGCTCTTCAACTTTTTCTCTGCTTGCAGGGACAGAGGTAGTGCCCCAGAGCAGCCACAGCAGCCCAATTTATTCTTCCTATAAATCCTTGACTCCCACTTCGATGCTGAGCAGCAGTGGATGGAGGTTAATAAGTACCTATTGTACCTATAAGTACCTAATAAGTACCTACATCAACATGTCAAAGGCACACACACCAGCAGACAGAGGTAGGAGCTGAAGGGAAGACAGAGTTATCTCAGTGTTTCTAAAAGCCAGTACTGAGGCTTCAGATTATCCCATTTTAATCACTTCACTGTGCTGCTGCCTAAGATAGAAATAACTTTTACCATAAAGGTCCTTTTGCTGGTGGAAGATGGCAGAGGGGGGAGCTCTGCCTTTTCCAAAGCAATGTCATCCAAAGGTGTTGGAAAGTACCAGAGAAACATGATTTTCAGAAATGCAATTGTGCTGTTGCCTGGGGATGTACTTTGAAACCAAGTATTTGTTAGGTGTGCAATGTGGGCTCCCACAGCATAAGCTACAAACGTCATGACCATAGAGTTTGGCAGTGCTGCTGAAGCTAACAGGATAGTCAGGTTGAGCTGGGGATCCCTGGGCTACCACAAAGGATGGAAGTGGCAGCACTGAAATACTGGTGGGTGCTCCTTTCTCTTTCAGCTCATGGGGAAAAAGTGCAAAATCAGCCCTAGCCTCTGTAATGCCTGGTCCATGTGCAACGATGAGTAAATATTTAACTACACAAAGAACATTCCCTTCCAGAGATCGAAGAAGCCGAGTTAATCAGTTCCAGGCTATATTCAAGTTATGGGTGTCAAGAGGACAATACAAGTTCAAAATCTCGAGGATGTTCAAAGTCTGCCTGGGCAGCTGCCATGTCTCCCATAGGATGCTGAAGAGGACGATCTTTTCACCTGTTGAGAAAGCAGGATAATTAACTCACTCAAGGACGCACCTCACAGATAGGGGGAAGGGCTTTAGATGTGGCAAATGGGGAGTTAGGAGATCTTCCTGTTGCATCCAGAAGGTGCTTCAGGAGCCTAAGAGCAGAGGTTGCTGCTGCAGCTGGGCTGGGCATGCCTATAGGCAGGTCTGGAGATGTTTCCTAGTCTGGCACCACATTGGGTGTTCACCTGCAGGGCTGATGACAGAAGGTGCCACTGGTAGTAGTTCTCAGGCTTTGGCAGGTGGTCAGTTTCTGCCAGACACCACAATAGATTTCCAGTTATTCTTTCACCCAAGTGTAGTTAACATCTCTCATTGTTCCCTTCAGCGATTATGCAGTGGAGAGAAGGTTGCTAGTACTCAGCTCTATAATAAGGTAAGCTCCTCCAGACACGATGTAGTTCATATTTGCTTATAAAGTCTGTAAGGTTGGCACTACAGCCCTGTCAGCTTTGGACCGAGACTTAGGGATCAGCACACTTTTTCTTACCCACACCCTGGCTCACAAGCTGATGGGCTGGGGTCTTGGCTGCTCACTTCTCAGCCTAGCTCTGATTTTCCCTGATGTATCAGTATAGAGGTGTCTCTCTGTGGAAAAAAGAAAATCACTCCAAGAATGTGTTTACCTCTAGGCCCACATCTTCTTTGACGTCTCCCCTACAAAACACCCTTAGGTTCAAAGCAAAGGTTCTGAGTCCCTTACACTAAGTGTTATTGTTTTCTCTAGGGCCTATTTTGGGGACAGAGTGGCTGGAGAGTAGTCAGGCAGAAAGGGACCTGGGAGTGCTGGTTGACAGGAAGCTCAACATGAGCCAGCAGTGTGCCCAGGTGGCCAAGAAGGCCAATGGCATTCTGGCCTGCATCAGGAATAGTGTGGCGAGCAGGACCAGAGAAGTTATCGTCCCCCTGTACTCGGCACTGGTCAGGCCTCATCTTGAATACTGTGTGCAGTTCTGGGCCCCCCAGTTTGGGAAAGATGTCGGGATGCTGGAGTGTGTCCAGAGGAGGGCAACGAAGATGATGAAGGGGCTGGAGCACAAGCCCTACGAGGAGCGACTGAGGGAGTTGGGGCTGTTTAGTCTAAAGAAGAGGAGGCTCAGGGGAGACCTCATTGCTCTCTACAACTACCTAAAAGGAGGTTGTAGTCGGGCAGGGGTTGGTCTCTTCTCTCAGGTGACCAGTGACAGAACTAGAGGGCATGGACTCAAGCTTTGTCAGGGAAAGTTTAGATTTGATGTTAGGAAAAAGTTCTTCACTGAAAGGGTTATTGGCCATTGGAATGCACTGCCCAGGGAGGGGGTGGACTCACCGACCCTGGAGGTGTTTAAGGGGAGACTGGATGAGGCACTGAGTGCCATGGTTTAGATGATGGTGTTAGTGTTGGTGTTAGTGTTGGGTTATAGGTTGGACTCGATGATCTCGGAGGTCCTTTCCAACCTTATGATACTGTGATACTGTGATACTTTGATCTAAAGTTGGGAGGAGAAAGGAGGGAAATGAAGCACTGCCTAAGTCCATTTGGATGACTGAGCATCTCTTAAGTGTTTCAGCCAGAGCACTCGACATTTACTGCTTGGGTATCTTTTTGTTGACAATTAGAGAGTCAAATATTCTATCAGGTAATTGAAACCTTTGTGTGTTATCCAAAGCTCAGCTCCTCCTAGAGGAATGACAAATCAGAAGCTGGAACGCTAAACTTAATTTTGGCTACAAAATAAAAAAGCAAAAGTCCATGTTGCTATTTTTCACTTTGGATTTAAATCCTCCAGACTGAACAACCCTCGCCAGGCACTGTGCAAAGTTTTTTCCTAAAATAAGATGACAGAGGTCAGGGGCCCAAGCTAAGCTGATTAGCACAGCTAAAGCTGTATCACATTGCCACAGTGGAGTCATATGATTGATCACTGGGATAAATAATTAGGAAGCTTCCCAGGGAAGGGGAGTAGATGGGATAGACCATAGCATCCAGGGTAAATGGGCATTTAGGGTGTAGCTAAGGGATGGCTTGATACCATTTGCTTGTTTTAATGCAGATCAAAAGGAAACAGGAGCAGCTTTGCTTTGAGTTACATTTCCCATCGGCTTCCCCTCTAAACTACTAACCTGGACTCTGGATCACCCTCACTGCAAGGCAGCATTTTTGGCAGGACACAGAGATGTTGAGGCAGCCCTTGTCACTTTGCAACCATGTACCACTGTCCCACCAGGCCTTGCCTGCACCAGCCAGCCCTGTTCCCCTCTCCTGGTAGCTGGGCATAGCATGGTGCCCACTGTAGCAAACTCATCAGAGGATCTACTGCACTCTCCATGGGCTTTGACTTTCCCAATGACACCATGCAACCTTCTGTGAAGGGCAGGCAAGCCAGGAAGATTTGCAGGGTCTCTGCGCAGCCCCCAAACCCTGTCAGCACAGCAGCAGCGTGGGAGAGAGCAGTACCAGCCACACTCCCTGGCCCTTCCCTCTTCCAATGCACCTCCTCCTGCTGGAGAGGAAATAAGCCGTGCTAAAGTAAATGATCATTAGTGTGAAGTTCCATGGAGGCAGAAGTGGTAGTGGTCCCATTCCCCCTTTCCCATCAGGACCCAGGCACCCCATTGAGGCATCATTTTGGCACCAAGGGGAGCACCCCTAGATGGCACCTGCTTTGAGATGGCAGATGGTGTCAGGCCCAGGAGATGGAAGGAGAACCCAATCCTCCTCCACTGTCCCACGGTCTGGCAGAGAGCAGAGAGGCCTCTGGAGCCCCCTTTCACCCATAAAAGTTGGGGCAACAGCCTGGGCTTGAATCTGGCTCTTTGTAAGCATGGCCAGTGCCCAGCTCAGTCAATCTCCTCATGAAGTGCCCAGAGCCATGACTTGAAGTTTCCTGAGCTCTATCTATAATTAACAGAAGTCAAAACAGTAGCCAGGAGGGCTGAGGGGCAGGTGAAAGGGAAGCACCCAGGGTCCTCCTCCATCCTAGTGAGTCCAGGACACCTGAAAGGCACAGGAGTGAAGGCAAGGCCAGGTGGTTTAAAAGGACAAACATGAAGGCAAGGAGTTTGTGTGTGATGGAAATCGAGCACACGGCCATCCTGAAGAACATGTATTATTAAACAGGTGCCCCTGGGAGGGAGCAGCTTTCCGTGCATGCAGCACTTTTATAAACCTTTCCCCTCTGTCAGACTTGGTGGTTAAAAAAGAAGCCACCAGAAGTTAATTTTCTCCTTTAACCACAGTTTTACCAGCTCTCATTTCTTCTCTGTTTGTCTTTTCTGCCCTATCGCAGACTGAGGTCATTTGCCAGAAAATAAGACAAAGGCTCGTTGCTGCCAGAATCTGCCCTCCAACAAAAAGGAATAGCAGTAAGTCAGCAAGTAGGGACACACAGAGCTGCACAGAGAGTGGAAGAGAATAGCTCCTATTATTTTGGTAAGTCGCTGTTGACTTTGAGGCAGGACTCTCAGGGAAAGGTAACAGCTGGTATTAGACAAATGATACAGCTAGAAAAAAAAAGAGGAGCTTTTAGACACACAAATCCTCCTTCTGAACTGCAGCAAAAAGCTGTAAACGTCAGACTAAGCGTGAACTGGAAAATGTTCCTCTGAGTCTCTCTGTTCTTCAGGGAAAAATGAGGCTCCATGGGGAAAGAACTTGTCCCTCAGCATGCAGCAAAAAAGAGGTATGCCTGGATTCCTGATCCAGCTCTTCTGCCATGAGATGGTGCTTCCCCATCTGTAGAAGCCATTGCTGTTGCTGGGTCCATTAAAAAACCCTTGTTATGGTACTGCAATACCACCTCCAGTACTTGTGAAGCACAGGCAGATTCTTTGTCACACTGCATCACTGCACACAAGTGGTTTCCAAGTGCAACTGAGACCCAGACTTGTAATGTTGAGCTGGGATTTACGCTGACCCCAGAAATTTCACCTCATGCTACTGCTCTGACTCAGTCTTCACTGCAAACATTCATGGCATTTTACAAAAAAAAGGAGCAGTTTGCAGGCCCTGGGGAGATGCACCTGGGTTGAGCAGAGCTCAGGAACTGTATCAGTACTAAAAGAAACAGGTGAGCTAGAGGAGACATAGCATGAAGACACTTGAGCTGCAACTTGATGATGGCCAGTGAAGCAAACCATGTTCTGCCTCATTACAGAGTCAAGCAGCAGTGTTATATTGATTAATGACATCAAACTCACCAGAGGACCTTCTCAGATGCAGCAGACAGTTCACATTGAGTTCTGGGATGCATATGCCTGCTTTAGGCCAGCAGTCTCTGTTTGAACTGCAGTGCCATTTGTGTGTGGGCAGACACTTTGGCTTCAATATTGCACAATGGGATTTGCGCAGGAGACGCATTCGAGTATTCAGTGCCACAGGAGAAATCCAGATTACAGGTGGCAAACTGTCCCTGTGACTGGTGCTCAGCTATCCAATTTCCTGTTGCATGGTGTGGGCATCTTCTGACTTGCTGTTTCAGGCCTGCCTCACCCTCTGTTTTCCCTGTGTTTTGAAACTCTAGAGGTGCTTCCCCAGCAACAACAGTATTTTGTTCAGGAGAGAAAAGCCTAGGACTGACCCACCACGCTATCAACAAACAAGTGTCTCAGATAGCAACAAAAGCACCAGCATCAATAATAAAGAGGGTAGAGACAGAGATGCAATAAAGTGGAGAGAGTGAAGCCAATCAACTTAATGAAATAAGGCGCAAGGTTAGTGAAGGGCTATTTATAGACTCCAACTGGTTCAGCCCTGTGCACTTAGAGGTTGGTTCAAACTGGCTCCTTAACAGCAGTAATAATCATTACAGAAAAGAAAGAGAAAAAAAGTGAAAGCTTGGAAAATTCACTGCCGGAGGTAAAGCTTTAGAGCCGGGGCTGGCTGGAGTCAGAAGTAACTGCATTACTGAGAGATTGAAAGGTTAATAGGAAACCAGCTGACACTGAAAGGGAACAATTAGAGAGGTTAAGGGGCTTAATATTAGATTAATGGTTGCCTGGAGGAGCAAAAGCAGAGATTTCAGGAAAATGGGAGAATGGTGCACAGGAGGCTGTTTTTCCATGGGCAGAACCCCAGGTCTGCTTCCACCACTCCCTGGACAAGCTGGAAGATGTGAGCTCTGCCATTCCTTGCTCCTCTCACTCAGTCTCCTGTTTCCATCTATCTTCCACCCCTTCCATCTGTTTTTCTCTCAAATTCACTTTGGATTTCCTCTACCCTCTTAAGCATTGTGTGTGGCCTTGTCTTAGTGTCTTTCTGTGTTCTGGCTCCATCCTTCCACCATCTCCTTAAAGGTTGTAATAACAAAATGATACTCAGCGCTCCCATGGCCCTTTCATTCCCCTTCAGTGTGCTGCTCTCTAGATAGAGGGATGGTGAGGATGGACACTTCTATTCACATCACCCATAACCAGGAGTCAAAGCTTCCAAGAGAGAAAAAAAAAGAATTCACAAAGATCAGATGACAGGTCTGCTCTATAGCAAATTCTCCACAGCTAGATGGGCAATACCAACACTGGTGAGGTCTCTGGCTACCAGCAGGCATTTTAGAAGGTGTTTTTAGCAGGAACATGTTGGACATACTGCAAAAAGTACTGATTTAGCAAGATAGAGACTTATGGCATGGATTGACGGCATCTCCAAACCCAAAAGGGGATTTGAGAATATTAAGAAGGGGACATTCAGTTCCAGGAATGCAGTCCTACCAGATGAAGGGCCATAGGCATGTTGCTGCTGCATGCTGGACTAAGCATGGACAGAAGATTAAAACATGCCTGTTACAGGAAGACAGCAAAAAAAAGGAGTTTGTTCTGTAGCTCACAGGTGCTGGATGTTGTCCTGAAATCTTGTGCTGTAGAGGGAAGGAGATAAACTGTTCTTCCTTCCCCCACAATATGGGATAAGTAGCAAAGGATATGGGATGGACTCACTGCATCTGTACAGTGCAAAGTCCCCAGCCACAACCTGAGCTGTCTTGTTTCCTCATGGTGACTGCAGTTGCTGACATACTTAGTCCCCTGAGAGTCCCTATACCTCAGTGCCAGGAGAGCCTGGCCACATAGCACCACCAGCTGCTGTTTAGGATGACGCTGGGAGCACTGGACTGCTCCCTGCACCACCCTGAGGGACTCCTGAGACACAAGGAGAAATTCTCCCCTCCTGCACCACCCGTGGCTGCTCAAAGATCTTTCTAAATGCATGTGTTCCTCCCATGGGACAAGGAGAATTTTCCCCATGTGCCTGGCCCTTGACAGCTGCTTGTGGATTCAAGCAAGCACAAACTGGCTGGATCCATCTGTATCTTACACTGCTTCCCACAGCACAGCCTCCCCTCTGGAAAACTCCCTGGCGAGATTAGAAAGCAATGCACTCAGCACTTCCTTCTAGGGCTGAAAAAGCCAGGCTTGGACTCCAACATTGTGCAGGCACCTGCCAAAAATTTTTCCTCACTTCTGATAATGACAGTGAATGTCCCAGTCTAGACAAGTTGTGGTTGTTTGTGCCATGTTAGCTACAAAACACTTGAAATGCAGTGCTCTGGCTTAATGCCACCTATGGAAGTCATCCATGGGGTGCCGAAGGCAAAAGACCACGGAGGCTCTGGCTAGCATCAGAAAGTAATTCCAGGTGTTTTCTTCTAATATCCATGGCAGTTGTGCACTGACTTCTTCTTACCAGCTGGGACATTGTTGATTGATAGAAAGATGACTAGAGAAGAATTAACTGGATGTATAATTCCTCAGGTCTCTCTTTCATGTAGTGACATCTGTTTAAAAGCCAAGAGCCTGAAGAGATAGGCTCTCCCTCCCACTCTCCCATCCCACACAGGAGCATTTACCAGGTCTAACATAAACCTCATTCTCATAAACATGATAAGCCACATCTCTGGAGCTGCATCTCTGCTTTGAAAGATCCTCCCAGTGCTGATCTCTGCCAGAGCCCAGGGGTACCCACCACCTCCACTTCACGGCGTCCCAGAGCTAAAAGCGCATTTCACCTAAGGATCTCCAAGTGCTGTACAAAAAGCCTTCAATCCTCAAGCCACCTCTATGAGCCAGGTGTGTAATTATTTCTCTCACCATTTATCTCTGGAACTCACTGTGCCATTCCCCCAGCCTGGGGATGAAGGAAGGTAAAACAATACCTACCATTTCGTAACAAATTGCAAATTAAATCGACTGCAGCTCAGCCGTTAAGAGAAATGTTACCATAATCACCACCTAGAGGCAAGTGCCTGAGAAAAAATGTAGCAACAGCTATTCTTCAACAGTTAGGTAAACTTTGACACAAAATTGAAGTGACAAGCTCCAGGTGAGACAGACAACAAGTGGCAGAAGATTTCAAGAACAGAAATCACAATCCTACCTCTTGATTTCTTATCTTATCAGTTGAATTGTCTTTCCTCCACACCCCTCCACACCCCCCCTTAAAGATGATGGAAAAGAAATGCTACTTATGCCCTTTATGTGTCTTTGTAATAGATTAAGAAGTCTGTAGGATTTCAGTCCAAGGGAAAAAGACTAAGAGGGTTTCCACCTGTTTTCTTACATTAGAAATTAAGGTCTTTGGGAGCCTAAAAGTCTCCAGTCTGTCTGGCCTAGCACATGACAAAACCAGGAACAAATGAAAGACAAGAGGAGCGAGAACAGGGCAGAGAAGAGGGGAGGGGAAATCGAGTCAAACTTACAAATTGGTTTTTGCAAGTAACAACTGCATAAACACAGTAACACAGTGACGCACAAATTATCAGTAAGAAATGATGTGCTGCTGGAGAGCTGACTGTCCTGCAGGTCCAGCCATGGTGTGAGAATACACAGAGGCCAAACTCTTGCACATCCCAGGAGATTTGCACAGGAAGAAGGAAAAAAACCTCATACATTTTGCTTCTTCTGAAACAGAAGGTGTAAATGGCAGAGGATCTCAAATCAGATCTGACCTGCAGGAACAGGAAGGACTGGGCAACAAAAGCAGAGCAATGGCTGTCATTTTACCCCTCCTCTGTTGGCCAGGTTCATGCAGAAGAATCCCTGGAGAGGAGATGCTGAAGGATAAGAGCATGGGGATGGGTGGGGTAAACCAACAATACAAAAGGCAATTACAAAGTGAAGCGGAGGTGAAGAAAGCAGCAGCAGGACAGGGCTGGAGCAAATATCAGCACACAGAGGAAATTGTCCCGCTTCAGTCCAGAGAACAGAAAGGTCACTTGAATAGTTTCTAACTGACAAATTTCTCTGCCCTATTCCTACAGGTCCCTCCCTACCTCTTTCAGGGAGACAGTAGGGGCCTCGCTTTGGTCTAAACCCAGAAGGCAGTAAAGAAAAATTTCAGTCAGTTCCAGCTGTACCTGTTCAAACTACTCTGTGGCTGGGAGATTTAATTACAGCTAGTCTGCAAAATGCAGGTTATGCACTGCTTTAATAGTCTGGGATCAAAACCTGTATCACCAGAGGGTGGAAAGAAGGGCAAGGGGGATTGCAGCTGTATTGAAAGAAGTGCACAAGAATGGGTCTTGTCTGGATGTAGCTGAGGGATAGGTACACAAACTGTCTTTGCAGAAGTGCACTTGATTTCACGTCAATGAGGGCTAAACTTCAATCCAGTAAGGAAAAGCCTTTCCTTAGGAAATCTATTCTTCCAGTTCTTTGAAAACCCACTCCGGTATCTCCTCCAGAAACCTCCAAGCACAGAGCATTAGGTATTGAGTATTGTGTTCAGTTCTGGGCCCCTCAGTTCAAGAAAGATATTGAGGTGCTGGAGCAGGTCCAGAGAAGAACAACAAAACTGGTGAAGGGACTTGAGCACAAGTCCTATGAAGAGAGGCTGAGAGAGCTGGGGCTGTTTAGCCTGGAGAAGAGGAGGCTCAGGGGTGACCTCATCACTCTCTACAACTATCTGAAAGGAGGTTGTAGACAGGTGGGGGTCGGACTCTTCTCCCAGGCAACCAGCAACAGAACAAGAGGGCACTAGCTTAGATTCTGCCAGGGAAGGTTTAGGCTGGATATCAGAAAGAAGTTCTTCACAGAGCGAGTAATCAGGCATTGGAATGGCCTGCCCAGAGAGGGGGTGGATTCACCATCCCTGGAGGTTTTTAAAATAAGACTGGATGTGGCACTTAGTGCCATAATCTAGTAATCATGATAATGTTGGATTAAGGGTTGGACTTGATGATCTTGGAGGTCTCTTCCAACCCAGATAATTCTATGATTCTATGATGATTCTATGATTAAATAATAATCTGTTGAAACTACCTCCTTCCTGATTAACTCTTCATTGCTATGCCTACGTGTTCTGAAACCCAAGAGAAGCCCAAGAACTTCCTGTGGTAACCAAGCAAAAATCTTGTGGAAACCCTTTCCCTGTGTCAGGAAGCGGGTAAATACACTCAATGCCAGCTCACAGCCCCTCCAGGCCATGCCGGTGCCTTGAGCCATAGCCACGCCTTTTCCCTGTAAAAGAGAGCTGGAAGGGATTGAAAGGAGCTCTTCGCAGACAGAGGCCACAACAGCCAAGCAATTGCCGATGCTAGAGCGGTGCCTGCTGGCCGATCCTATCAGAAGCACTTGCAAATATTTCCACAGAGAACGAACTTGCAGTGAAGTTCAGGAGAGCGTTTCTAGTTAAGAGCTGCGCAGCCGCCTCTACTGTGTTTCTGCCGGAGAGCTGGCACCCAGCTTCCCATCGACGGCAAGCAAGATGTCCCAGTTTTGTGAATCAGTCTATTTATTTCGATTGGACGTCCAGCCCCACGTCGTTTCTCGTCTTTCTTTGCTCATTAAGGATTTATGATTTTTAAGCCAATCCCAAGGTAATAGATAACTGATGCAGTGTCCATAATGCAACTCCCTGTAAAAGTTCAGATTCTGGATGGTGTCATCCCAGCAAGCTCCTTAACGTGTCTTATGTTGGATGCTAAAAAGGTGAGTCCTTATGATATGCTGGGAGAGAGAAATGATTCTACAGGTGAATCTCTCATCACAGAAACGTCTTAGATGGTTACGAAATGATGAATACAAAACAAGATGAAATCCCAAAGAAATAATCTTCAGAGATATAATGCAGCAGACTCATGCCACCTCCACAAATGTATAGTAATGTATTATACAGGACTTTGTTCTCAGCCAAAGGATCTGGAGACAATTTAGGTATGAACAAAAGAAAACAGATAGTGTGTCATGTAGTTTCTGAAACAAAATAAGAGTTCTGTCAGAAGATTTAGACTACATCCCCCTGAGCTCACAGGTCTTCTGGGTAGCAATACATACCTACCTATACACACATACACAGAGCCCTGCTCCTAAGGTAGGAGTTTAAAATTGATAAGACTGGTAACAGCAAGGGGATGCATCCATCTTCATGGGTTTCCAGGGGCTGAAACAATACAGCAAACTCTCTCTTGGACACTCACAGACCCATTTGTTCTTGCTGATAGCAGGTGGTGCCATGTTAGGCAGCCTCAGCTAGAGACTTCCCATTATTCACATTTGTTTGCTATTTTTCCACACTTGAATTGTCAGGTTGACATTTTACATCCTCAGCATGAACCAGGCAGATGTGGGTAGGAGGTGGGCAGGCAGACAAAAACAACATAAGGCTGTTAAAAGCCTTTCTGAAGAACTGGATGTTATCTGTACTGCTGTTTGAGCTCCCCCATGCTGTACATAAACCAAAACATTCAGTTGAATACTTATTTAAGGTAGACACTGGCCAAATGCCTGCGTTGGGCCAGCAGCTGCACAAATTTTAACCATCCTACTGTTTCAGCAGAAGAAAGCACCTCTCTCCCCAGTCCAACACAATTCAGTGAAGACTGCTACATCTAGGGAAAAGGAACCCCAAACAGGCTCCAATCTACTGGCAAATATTGCAGTAACTTAAACCCTCTATTATAAAAGCTCTGGCACACTAAGAGGCTAGTAATTTGTTTCAGTATACTTCCCTCCTCTCTGCAAGAAGTACAGAACACACAGATGCACACAAATTCATGCACATAAACATCTGCACACACACGAAGCACAAGATTTCCAGACATCATTGCTCTTTACTTAATAAGCCAAAACAGCTCATTTATAAACAACTTTTCTCCTGAATACACTGCTTCTTTTTCTACAGAAAAGCAGGACAAGTGCACAGGGAACCTCATCCTCTCTGCTGCATGAATATGCATAGTTTACCCAAACAGAACTCATACATGGATTGCCAAGCTTAAGCTGCCTGTGCATTTCCTGTTTCCTCAAGTATGTAGCACAAGATCTTGCTACCAGCTTATAGCTGCAACTGAAGGTGAACAGAGCTCTCCCTTAACCATCTGAAGGCCTCAAAACTACATAAGCATGAAGGTAACCCAAGACTTAGTCATGTATGCTCACTGATCAGTGAACACATCTGACAGTCTTGGTCATAATCTTATTGTGTTTTCCCATCTGTAAGAGGGGACCATAGCTTCACCTCTCTCAAAAGGCAGAAAAGAAGGGGAATCACTTTAGAGTACATCTTGTGTTATGCCTGGAAGAGAAAGCCATGTGGTTACAGAAAGTTAATGTAAAAAAATCAAATGAAATGTTGAAGCAGGTTCCATTTACTACCATCAAGAGGAACCTCCTGAAAATACCAGTCTATTTGTAGAATGCATTTAGTACAGGGGCACTAAGGGAGGACTGTGCAGAAAACCTTGAAGTCCATGTTCTCTGATCTTTCAGTGTTTGATTTTGCCACTACAATGAACTTCTGTCATAATTTATTTGTCTCTGGAAATAGAGAGATTAAAAACAATGAGATAATAAATAATTATTAATAAGGAGCAAATTATTTATATCTGCAGTTCTTCAATTCACCATACCCTTGTTGCCACTGTGATACCATAGTGATTAGAAAAGACTACTATTTAGTTCTATTTGATATATTGCACAGCTGAATGAGAGGACTTTCATGTTTAACCCGTACAGATGAGCAAAACTCATGATTCAGAGTCAAAGACCAGTAAATAGTCTCCTGCATTCCATGCACTGACATATTTGGAGAACATATAACAGTGGTCTCGAGTTAAGTATTATTTCCTGTGACCTTTTTACCTGCTAGATTAGCCACAGGAACCAATCAGGTCCACACCCACCTGAAGCCAGTGAAACCTTTTTACAGGATGCTGGCACACTTTTGAGCAGATGTAATTTAGTAACTCTGCAAAGATATTGAGCAATAAAACTCTGCATGGAACCTGCTCCACTCCTCAGGGGTAAAATTCTGCTGCCCTGGTAAAATTTTTCTCCTCTTGCTGTTGAGGTGGAAAAGAGCAAATGGTGGAGTTGGGAGGTGGAAGGGTGCCCAGAGAGCCCAGCACACAAGCACAGCACAGCAGTAATGGGAAATGTGATCCATCCTTGTGTCACAACACCTTTTAACAAGGATAAAGTCCCCCATCCCCTTGGGCTGGCCCTCAGCCATGAAGGCCTTCAACCTTGAAGTTCCACAGTCAGTCTTCTTCTTAAATCCAAAGTAAGTCTTCCTCTTAAATCCAAACTTTGGCCCATCCTGTCTGTTGGTCTTGCATTACTTTAAACCATAATGAATGTGATCATTCCCCGCAAGGTCCACAACCCTTCCTTCTGACTTTCTAAATTTTAAGAAATTGCATGTTTTGTCAATTTATAATTCCTCTAGACAAAAAAAGAAATAAATTATTGGCCCTTGAAAATATCTGCAACAAACCATGCCACAGCGTAAGCCACCTCCACCCTCTGCCAAATGTCATTTGTCTGAGGAAGTGGGCAGCAACCTGCCTCCTACAGCTCTTAATGCAAAACAGCTAATCCACCTTCAGGTGCCCTTTTCTCTCCCACTACATCAATGGTCTTCCCTAGAGACTCTCTCTCCACAGAGAAGAGGGAACCTGAGAAAACCCCCAAAACTGGCGGGTCCTGCCCTGGAGCAAGTTGTGCCCCAGCAAAGCAACACCACGGGCATATACAGAGCTTCAGGCTGGCACATAAAGCTTCTTGTCTCTCTTTCAAATGTTATCTTCCTGGGACAGTCTCTGGCTTGAGTGACAGACACTATCACCACCAAGGACAGTCCTTGATTACTTTAGTTGAATTAATTATTTAGGTTAGCTTAACATTCAATTTAAACAGAGAACTCACAACTGGAAGTGAAACCACTGAATATGTAGTTCTCAACGAGAACTAGCAGGGAAATGCCAATATCAATGGAAGGGCATGGCTCCTACGTTGCCAGGACTGCAAGACACAGCCTATTGCAGCGTAAGGCAAGCGTTTCAAGAGATGATTCTGGGATGAATTTACCCTTGGAGCCCTAAAAAACCACTCTATTTTGCAGTACTCTACACAGAATTCCTGGAAATTATTTACACTTACCTCCACCTACCATTCATCACTCTGTTTCCCTCTGTTCCATCTTCCTGGTTCAACTCCTCACTCTTTCCCCCATTCCCTTCTATGAATCAAACAAGGACCATATATTCATACTCAAAGAGCACTGAATACCTCAATGAGAGGAATCTCAAACAGGCACAACCAAATATGATAGAAGAGCAAGACACAGTTTAAATGGGAAAGAAACTTGAAAATTTTAAGTCTAGGAATGAATATTTCTGAGTAGAGAGATATAGTTTGTCTCTTTAACTGCTAGAAAAAGTTGACAGATTTAGAGACTTTGAGGCCCATGCTCAGATGTCCAGCGGAGATGAAGCAGAAGCTGCATTATACCCAAGTTTTATAGTTGGGTCATATAAAACTTGACAAAGTAGAAACTTAGATACATCCTTGGGCACAGGATACACTGATTTCTCCCAAGACTGCACTAGTTAAGCCACAGTGGCCCACACGGTGCCTCATGGTCAACTCTACTCACCACGTTTTAAGCAGGAAAGTCCCCTTGAGGTCAACACCAAAGCAAAGCTCCTCAGAATTTTACTGACATGCTCATTAGGGTCCATAGAAATGTTTCATGTCCTTGCACCTATGTCACAGTTCAAACTGCACCCAGACACAGTGTAAGAACACAAGCTAACCTTCCCTTTGTTGCTTTGGGTGTTAGTAAATTAATCTCTACTTCTTGAAGAGCATTGTGTTGCAGCAGCAGTGTGCCACATAATGTGTGCATCACCTCCTCGAAGTCTGGCCAGTATTATTAGACCCTGGTTTTCAGGCACTGGTAAAAGTCTACCCAGAAGACAATCATGCCACCTTTTGGTGCTCCTACTGTCCGTAGCTTTTGTTCCAGTCCTGCTCCTGGAGGCCAGTCCTCACAAGTCTCCACGTGGAGCTCCTTATGAGGTTGGGTCTTGGGCACCGATGAAGGCTCTTTCAATTCACATAACTGCTTTCACACTGTAATCTGTCAGAGTGATCCCAACAGTTGCACAGCCAATGATGAAGTGAGGACTGTGTAACCTTTCAACCAGCACAGCCAGATCCAGGACAGGGTGTTTGCAAACAACCAAAAGCTAGCCTGTGCACATCAGCACAACACAAAGCTGTCTTGACAACTGTAGTTTGAGTCTGATGCCCCAAATCCATAAAAATAGTTCTACACCAGCACTCAAGCTCTGAGCACATTTATCCTGGGAGAAATGAGGAGCAACATCTCCTTCAGGACTTGCTTCTGTAGGTTAAAGCTAGCATAAAGAAGAGCCAGGACCAAGGAATCAATTTTTATGTGTCTTGTGAGCACAAGTACTCAGCAGTAGCTTCTACTCACTGTGAGCTTCTGTTATTAGCAACAATCAGGTCTCAATATCAGCAAGAACTTGGACTCCGGGGTGCTGGAGGGCAGGCTCACTTCCTGGAATACAGTCAGCATTTCCTGGACTTGAGTGGTACATGAGCCAGAAGTAGCTGTTGGCATCTTGACTGAGCTTCTCCTGTTTGCTATTGAAAACTGCCTATTTTTGCATTCACTGCAAGGTAAGATTGGACACAGATTTTTCACAGAAAAACATGTTTATTCTTCTTTAGTTACTACGCGGAAGACATTTGAAGACAAGGACATGGGGAATATTGTGACCAAAACTGGCAGGAAATCAGGTCAATTTATTCTTCCAAATGTCTGGCTTCACATCCCTCTGGAAAAAAAAAAAATCTACTCATCATAAAAACCAAATAAACAACAAAGCCAACAAGAAAGCCCTGAGCTTCACTCTTAACTTTATAAACTGCTAAGTCTGTACATCCACCACTGGGTAGAAGTTTCTTAAGCACAGCAGATACTGCGCAAAGTGAGTGGGTAAAAGCAAGCAGTGAGACACTATAGGGTCTGTAGTTCTTGGTCTTATGTCAGCCTGGCTTATATGTGGCTTTCTCTACTTCTGATAAAGCTTCAAAATTCTGTGAATTATGCTGAAGTCTTCCAGCAACTCTGGTTAATTAACCACAGCTGCTATTTTTGAAGGCTGTTGCTTTTTGCTTTGGTAGTTGATTATATTGGGTGTCAAGAAATCTTCAAAACTACCCCCTATATGAGACTTTTGCATGCTGTTTAGTATTTAATCACTTTAAGGGTAAATAAAAATATAGATATATTACAAAAAGATATGGCAAAGTCATTTACAATTTAACTTTTATTTAATTAATTACAAAGAAATATTTATAGGAAGCAGCAGAAGTGAGACAGTCTGGTTCTTACAAAAGGCCCTGTTAAACACTCCTGCAGTGCAGCCATGAGAGCAGAAATTGCATGGATAGAGGTGAACATCTAAATGGCATGGGTAGCAATAAGGAAAGTTTTCAAGTTTTCTGTAGGATCTGCACTTCCTTCAAGAGAACAGGGCATCGGTGTAAGTTACCTGCGATCCTTCTCACACTGTTTGTAGCTGTTAGTTAGGTTTCACTACCTGAAAAAAACACTCAGGGTTAGCTTAAATGTCTTACAGAGTTGTCTAATGTAAACTGGCTGGCCAACATCATGGGAAAAGCTCTGAAGTAGAAATGATGGGAGGAGAGATCACAACCTACAGTTTGGTAGTAGTGGACAGGGGTCCAAAGTAAAGGGTGACAGAAATAAAATAGACCTCAGGGGCAACAATAACAAAAAAAAATGGGCAGGAGGAAGCATGAAGGCACATTGGTACATACACAAACACATGCAGCATGGAAAGCAAGAAGCTTGGACATAAGGATGACATTTTCTACAATGAGGGTGGTGAGATACTGGAACAGGCTCTCCCAGAGAAGTTGTGGAGTGTTCAAGGTCAGGTTGAACTGAGCTTTGAGCAACCTGGTCTAATGCCCACAGCAGGGGGACTGGGCTAGATGATCTTTGAAGGTCCTTTTCAACCCAAATCATTCTGTGGTTTTACTGATAGGTAAAGAATTAGTTGGATGATTTGGCTGAGATGGTAGTGGCTAACAGGTTGTACTCTACCTGGATGACAGAGACTAGCAGAATACTATAAGGACCTGTGCAGGGCCTGGTCCTATTTAATGTCTCAATCAGTGGTCTGGAAGACAGGATAACGCACAGAAGTCACAAAATACACCCTATAGCTTCATGTTGTGAAAACATTAATACATGGTATTCTTTTGTCTTTGAGCTTCAGTGCATATATTACCTCAGTTTTCAAGTTTTCTTTCCAGTCACAACCAGTCTAAAACCATATTATTTTTTTAGAAACGGGTAGCTTGACATTCTCTTAGAATAATGTGAAACTGAAACCAAGACATAAAAAAGACCCCTAAAAGTGCAAAGTGTAAAAAGAAAAAAACCCCAAAGCACTGCTAATAGCAGCAGTTTTGTTCCAATGCAACAACAAACTGAACTGTAGCTTTATCACAAAGTCAACCCCTATCAAGAGATGGTCAGTTCACCAGTTTTCTGCCAACTCCAGAAGACAACTATCATGGAGAATATTTGTCTCAAGCACTGAGTTCCTGCCAGAGAACCAAGACTAGCAAATGCAAACTTCCATCCACCTGAAACTGCTGAAGGATGAACTGTCTTTCTTTTGACTGTAAAAATGTATTGATCCAAAATTGCAGAGAAAGTAGAGTAGGTTTTGGTTTATCCACTTTCATGCAAATGGATATGACTGCTCATTTCTAAATATCAATTCTAAGAAAGGCCTTAGCTCTTGCATTTTGTTAGTAGAGCAATGTTTGTTAAAAAAGACACACAATGCAAAAGATTTTGTCCATGATTTGGCCTACTTATCTTCATGCATCAACACTAGAAAAGGAGGTTGTTCCTTCTGAGTAAAGAAAAATAGCCACTAGAAACAGCTCAGTTGGTCTTCAAAGCATTTCTTTGTGGATGAGTTCAGTGCTGCTAGAAAACCTTTGAGAGAAAAAAGACAGCAGTTCCTTCACTCTTGAATTCTAGCACCTTTCTTCCATTGCTGTTCAGTCCACAACACAGTTATTTGCTTATGATTTAAGATCTGAAGCAAAAGAAAAAGAAAAGCAGGCAGGTAAATTATTATCTTCGAAAATACCGCAGGCTTTAAATCCTAAAAAGTGTGAGGATTTTATTAAGACATTTAATTAATTATGATTCAAAACAATCCAATTACAGCAGCTATGTGACTCGTGGTATCTGATAGCCACTAGCCATTTTACTCATATTATCTGTTTATGGTTAGACATGTGCCCCTACGACTGGAGCAGGTTAAGGACATGTATCACTTACTGACAGCCACCTGCAAAGCAGCTGGTAACTTGTGAGGCTGTTCTCCATGACTTTGGATCACATAACTAGGCACTTAAGATACCACTCTTACATAAAAGTTCAGATTTATAGTCTCAGTATCAGCTGTGCACCACACACACACGTGATGCTGCTGCTGTTTCTTCCACACAGTAATCCCAGGTACTTTTGGAGTTCCCTCTTTTGAGAATTACAAATAGAGCTCTTTTTTTTTGACAAGCAAGGAAACTGAAGGCAAAAGGAACTTACAGTGGAGGAAGTTAGAATCCAGCAAGTTCAAGACTATGTGCCTAGCCTAACTCACTGCATGCAACATGCATCAACCTCTAACCAGGCTGAATTCCAGTAAAGCATACACAAGGTCCACGTACATCGCTGTGTCCATCTTGGTGCACACAGACCAACAGTACAAGAGAAACCAACTGGATGCCAAGGCACTGTGTCTTTGCCTTTGTTTTGATAGCGCTACTCCTCCCTTCAACTATTCTCTAGCTCAGTATCACTCTAACCCAGATGCCAGAAGATGGTCTAGGAGAGCAGCATATGGCACTCATCTCTGTAGAAAATGAGAAAAAGAAAGATGTCCCCAGTCTGATTCTCACAGCGTTCTTGGACAGGTCTGAAGTATTTTTATGATGCATATCCTTAAAATCCAAGCAGGTTTACTGCTTTACCTATGGCTGACTCATGCCAGTTTGATGACAAGATTGAAGAACATCATCCAGAAGCCAGTTGGGGTGGGGGGAGGTGGTGGTGAGGTGCTATTTGCTTGAATCTAGGCAGTGAGAGGGTCTGAATATTAAATTAGTGGTCTCCTCTCATTTTATAGACGTGGTGATAAGCGTGAGGTTTCACACTCCCTACGGAACATGCAAAGCAATCTGCCCCAAACAGCTCACAAACAGCATCAAAGAAAGCACAGCTACATCGGATGTCTTGACATAACATTACAACATAACTATTTCAGACTTCCAGCATGACATAGAAGTACCCCTTGCCTCTAACAGGAACTGACTCAGTTATTACAAGCCACCAAAGCTTCCTCTCCAGCTATACAGACCTTTTTCAAGTCCCTTTCCTTGTTTCATGAATGTTTCTTTGGCAGTTTCTTCTGCATTTCTTATACTCAGTCCTTTCTCCCTCTCATCCTCCAACTCATCCACATTTTCTTGCAATCAGAGATTTTTTTCCTCTTTTCAACGTTGTCTTCAACAAGTATCTGAATGTGATTGCTCAGTTTGTAATTCAACAGGAGAATCAAACCTGGCAGAAGAGAAAACTCTGCAGCAGTAAAGAGCTTCCGCATTCCTGTGCATTTTGAGAATCTTTAAATGGATTATCTGCATAATTGGTCTCCAAAGTGGGGTGTGTGCAAGGCAATACATTGCAGTGCGGGAAGAAAATATTTTTGTCCCACTAATAGCATTAAAAAAATAAAATACTGTTTATTTCATCCTTATCTCATCCCTTTTTAGCTCCAGTTTTTGTGTGTGTTTTATAGTGTACATAATACTTGAGTAAGGTAGCACATGCCTATAAATTACATAAATTTGGTGTGTATGTCCAAAATATTTTACTGATGGGCTGCACGATCAAAAAAATTTGGTTACCATTAATCTACAACACAACAAGCAGAAACCAGTAAGAAATGCCCATATTTATACCACTTAACTAAGAGCTATATGATAGACAAACACTTCTCCTTTTCTTTTGAGGAAAGGAAAATTGTTTTCAGTCAATCTGCAAACTTCATTTCTTACCAAACAAAAATACTTCAATACACATGGGCTTATAGAACACATTTCCTAAAAGCTCTTTAAATAGTCTTTTTAAACATTAAAGTCAGATAAAAAAATTCAAAGAAAGAAGTTTTTGGTGACTTGGTTAATAAATTTGGAAATAAAACCTTTCAGCTATATCCCTTGGGAATCAAGAAATTCACTGTTATTGCTAGAAGGCGATTTCACCTCTTCAAGCTGCCTTTGAATTTGTTAGGTTAGGGAAATTCCTTCTATCTTCACTACCTGGCTGTCACGAAGACCAAAGACTTTTAGATACAGCTTCAAATATTCTGCCTGGAATCTTCCTGTTTCACAGACAAGAATTTTGGATCTTCTACAGATAAATGTTCAGCAGGATTTTCTGCAATACTCCAAGGTGCTTTAAAAGCCAAACTTAGAGTACAGAAATTGCTGTCCTGGGCTTGACCTTTTTGTGTTTATTGCCGGATTTAGATGTCTCAGTAAAACTTTTCACCATAAACTGAAGGTCAATACTTCTTGGGAATCACAGTGTGAAGCTAATTAGTAACAAGATTGAAACCAGTTAGTATTCCATAGGCTTTTTCTACTCCAGAAAAATTCTACAGAAACAGTATTCTGGTCTGGATGAATGACAGATCAATGTAAACTCTTGTCTGTACAGTTTGTTAAAGGACAGCCCTTGTATTCTTCTGTTATGAGATCTGGGGCAGGATATTCTTCATGTTAATGTACTCCAAGAAGCAGCTGTGTGACTTCACAGATGCTCTGGTCTGTACATATGTCATAGAAAACAGATTGAGGGGGCAAACCAGCTTTGGAGATACGTAAATGGAAGTCTGCCATGCCTCCATAGTAAATGTAGCATGTAGAACTGATGACTGGGCAAAGGTTGTAACTAATTCATGGAATACAAACTGTTGTGAAAGATTGTGTCTTTGCAGCCTGAATGTCACTAGTACCCATCAGATGTAGTGTTGATCAACTGTTCTCCCATACAGGGTAATAATCAGTTTTCACATTCCATCTGTCGGCCCTCAAGAACTCTGGTCTGTTTATTTATGGGAGCTTTCCTACCACGTCCATGTAGGTTTAAAAAACAACAAGCCACAAGAAAAAACACAAATTAAGTAAACTCTGCTTTCTTTGTGACCAAAGAAAACACATCTAAGCAATAAAAAGAAACCACAGTGTTACACAATCTAAATTTTGATACGATGTTCAACAGCATTCATAATTAACAAGGTAAAACTGCAGTTCAGAAATCTAGTGACACAAAAACATATCGACACCTAAGCCACTACAAGCCTTTATCACTCCTTAAGGCATGGAATAAAGTAAAAGCACTAGCATGAGCAAGAAATGTGTAATTAATGAACATTAGTCATATTTAATTCTACAGTTTTAATTGTCTGAAGTGGACGTGCTCCTTCCCTTCTAATAATTCTTGCTCTGTATTCTACTTGAGTAAAAAGCTGTTCAGGATTATACACAGCCTGGCCCAGCACTGCCTCTGTGCCAGTCTGAACACTCTCCTGAAACACAGGGAGAAGAAACGCTCTCGCATACCTTCCTTACTGCATCTGGGATCGCTGCTCAGGGTGCTCGCCATTTCCACCTTCTGGAAGGAACAGGCAATGCTCAGACAATCCTGGAGCTCACAACACTCCCCCTTCTTCCAGATGGATCAAGATTAATCTGTCTGAGAACTAAGCCATTTGTTTGGCATCAACAGTAGCTCTGGTCAACACCTTTTGCCCCAATGGGGTCATGATACAAAATTTCCCCTCTCTCCTCCATACCTGATTCTGCCCTGTCCTCATTATACCCTCCACACCCTGCAAAGACCAAACACGGAAGGTACTCGGCACCCACAATGCCACCCATAACTTCACATCAAGAAGTGTTAGGCAAAACTCACAACAAACAAATACCTCTCCATAGCATAGGCAATTACCTCTCTCATTTACACCAGTCATCTGCATGCTTGGCTAGCAGGCTGCTGTCTTTCTTAAAGGTGTCTGAACAGAGATCAGAAGACAACTACAGTCCCCTTGCTCAGCTTCAAGGTACTGGCTATTGCATAAGAGTGAGTTACTAGCTTACAACTCAACATGAAACACCAGAAAGCCAACATCTTTCCTCCAAGGACAGCTCACAAAACAGGCAATCAAATCCCTCAGTTATGCCATGGTCAACTGCACGCTGGGATGTCAAGGTGCTGTTCTGCACAGTAGAGAGTTTTGAAAAGAGATGACAGGAGGCCTACAGTCCTCCAGGGCGTATCCCAGTGCTTAACTTCACAGTGGTATCAGTCATTGCTTAGAGATGAGTCATCAGCTACAATTCATAAAACCCTGGTCATCTCATAATGTTTTCAAGCCTCGCTGAACCTTGGCTTTCCTGACACCATCTTTACCTGCCCAGACAGTGTTCCTAAATTCCTCCACTACAGCCTGACCCTGCCTCGAAATCTAGTACAAGCCCTGTCAGGAGCTCCCTGCTTAGCCAAGCTCATCTTCTGATTTGCCTGCCTGTATTCCTGACTATCAGGATGGCCTGGGCTCACACTTGGAGAAAGTCCTTCTTAGAAATCTGATGAATCTCTTGAGCTCCATTGCTTTTTGGAACTGTCTCCCATGAGATGCTGCCTACAATCTTCCTGAATAAGTGGAAATTTGCTCTCTGAAAGCAACGGGCCTATACTCTGATGCTTACCTTCCTCAGCCCTCTCAGGATCTGGAGCTGGTTTTGGATCATATAGCCAAGGCAGCCACTTATGACCACATCCCCATCCAGTTGTTCTCTGTTAGTGAGCAGCAGATACAGCTGCACATCAGCCCTTGCTGATGCATCTGGTAGCCTGTGTGAAGAAGTTGTCCCTGATGCTGCCCAAAAATCTTCCTGAGTGCTCAAACTCCTGCATTGTCTTTCCAACAGACACCATGGAGGTTAAAGTCACACAAAGAGTATTGTCTTCCACCAGACATAATGAAGCAAACCCTGACTATTTCACAGAGCAGCAACCTCTCCAAACCAAGATTTCTTTTGGCAAATCTTCCTCTTGGTCACATCAACTCTTTCTCCTCACTTAAATGCTTCATGTGCACACACTGGGGGACTGGAGGCCCCCTTGCAGATATCTCCCAATAGGCAGCATTAAATAGAAGACCAGAGGCCAGCACTTCAGCAGGGACTGCCACTTGACCAGTACTCTGATCTCACACTGACTGGGAGTGGTTTTTTTAATTTATTCTTTTTAAAACACCAGCGATCTCCAAAACGTGTGCCGCTCAAGTCTGTATGCACTGGTGTGGTTATTTACAAGGGTGGTAAAAACCCAAGGCTTGCTCTGCCCTTAACTACAGCCTGAAAGCTGGTTAACTCTGCTCCTGAAACTCCTGCACAGAAGACAGGTATTCAGCATTCATGGCATGTTCCCACCCAATATCTCCATTGAGAAGCATTACACAGACGTTGCTCTGAGACTCCAAGGGATCGTAACCTGTTGGCCAACTGGGTCATTTGCATTGACTTCTCCATAGAAAAGGCACTTACCTTTCTGATTTATGCCATTGCTAGCTGTCTGCTTGTCCTTTGGGGCACTGTCCTCCTTCTTGAATTCTTTGTTTGCATCTTCCCCACATTAGCGGCCCCAGCGGTTCCTGTCCCCGACCAATCCCCATGTTGGCAAGGGGAGAAAAATTCTCTGAACAACCTGAAATTTCAACACCTCCTTTTTTTTGCAGTCTCAGAGTCTTCTCCATTGGCATTCTCCAATGCATGAGTCAAAACTATTCATTACCTTATAGGGATTTTTGACAGATTTCATTGCCATTAACACAATGAGCAAAATCCAGTGAAGGCCCAGGCCAGCACATGGCACTGTGAGGCAGGGGAGGGATGGACAACTGGGAATCCCCATTTTGGCAATGGTGAACTACTAAAGAGAATCACTGCATCCTGTAGGATATTATTTTCTGTCTCTAGGCTTTGCTAGGAGCAGAGCTGACTTGCATTTAAGACTACCCTGAACTGCCAGTAAAGCAGTTCAAATGCTCTGGCCACTTACTCTTAAGATCCAGATACGCCTTCTGCTGTACTAGCACAGCCTTTAAGTAGCTGGATGATCAACAGGACTGAGAAAATAATCTGTATCAGTAACTTCTTTCCTTTAGCCGAGTTCATTTCCAGCCAGATCATCTTTGCAGTACAAACAGATGACAGAGAGGAACAATTCTTGTCCTGTGGCAACACAAGCTTAAGTGTACTCCAAACTACTCCAGTATCACCCAGATAGCCTAGAGCCACACCACTCCAAACACAGCCAATACGGTCTCGAGAGATTGAAAACTGACAGAAGGACCATTTAAGAAAACAACTTCACTTTCAGAAGTCAGAAAGAATACATAAGAATTGCTGACAAATATATTTCGGTCAGCCCTGCACAATACTGTATATGGTAACTTCTGTTCTTACGTAAATCGTGTTGTCACCCCTTAACTCAATTTTTGTAAAAGTAATTGAATTGGGAAATGAAGCTTTAAGGAACTCATCAAAATTTGCAAGAACTAGAAGACAGCAATACTGCTTAAAAATTATTTGATGCTCAGACCACTGAAAGGATTCCCTGGCTTTCAGATGAGCCTCACTACAGATACAGAATGCTTCTAGAAGCCCTAGTTCAGTTACCTGGCTTTCCTCCCTTATCCCCTCTGCTTTTAGGGTGGAGTCCTGACACTGCTAAAGTCACAACTAAAATTTGGCTGCCACCTGCAGTGCAGAACATCTCCAGCATCTGGCATTGCAATCCTCCTGCTGGTGCAGTAGCCAATAGTTTATATTCCTCATGCAGAGAGGATGCAAAGATCTCCCTGCAGGTTCCTTCAACAAATCAGGTGATAGATAAGATATCGACTTTTTTCCCATTCACGTACAATCTCCAGGATCTCAAATCTGAACACATTTTAGGCTTGAATTTCCAATGATGGGAGGAGTGTGGTCTTCGTAAGTCTAACATCAAAGTCCTTCATAGCCTTAATGTGAACTTTACACCTCAGGCATTGTATTTTCAAGTCTGAGGTTTTATCAAACAAAAACCTGACCTGGCAGAGCATTGTGAAAAGCAGTAATCCTTTCGTGGTGAGTAGGGATTCTAAAGACATCAAAGCTACACTGTAGCTTCTGTGTCACAGGTTCCCACAGGAGAATGAAGAACCATGTCTTCAGGATGGATTATGCTGTGTGCTTCTCTCTCCCCCACCATTTCCAGATGTTAAATGACATCACACTGGGATAGGGACAGTACTTTGAATATGCGTGGAGAAGCAGGGAGGTTACTTCATGCACTTGGGCAGATCAGTCTGACTTTCAGAGTCTCTATTTTCTCATATTGTGATGACCTTGATAAAATTAACATAAGAATGTTTACACATAGGCAGCAACACACATAATAGCAATAATTCAAGCATTAAAACAAAAAGAGGGTGTGAAATCTTGCTGATTTAGTTTAGAGAACAACAGTAAAGAGTTATTTGCATTCCTGATTTCCTATCTTAATCAACTACTGCAGAATCAGTTTTATAGAGAGGAAAAACAAGAGAATTAGTCTGATTTACTTTGTTAAAGAAGGACATTATGATACTTGCAGCCACAATTACCTTCTCCTTAGCAAGGACTATGGACATGTCAGCTATGCTCCTCAGGCACACAGGTGGAATTTGGTTTAAGAAGGCCTTCGTTTAGTATTTCACCAGAAGTTAATAGTAATCATTTTATTTATATAAGAAAAGCCACACCCATTTTGTGGATACCGCATCCCTGGAGATGTTCAAGGCCAGACTGGATGAGGCTTTGAGCAACCTGATAAAGTGGCAGGGAGTTGGAACTGGTTGATCTTCAAGGTCCCTTCCAATCCAAACCATTCTATGATTTAAAAACAAACAAACAAAAACTAAGACCCAAAACCAAAGCAAAACCACTGAGAACTTTGAGGATTTCTAATACAAAATAAATAGCACTTCCATACATAGGTATGACAATAATATTTTCCCACTAAATACCAGTTTCCTAAACTCCCTAACACCTTTGGAACCGGAGGCAAACTTGCTTTGGAAGTCCCAGGTATCCCTCCTGCAGGAGGATCCCCAGAGAAAACAGTAGGCACTTTGGGGAGCATCACTATCAAACACCAGGTTTGACACAGACTGGTTGTAGCTGACCATCATTTTCTGAGGTGGTGGGCTGCGTGTTACCTGCTGAAACGTGTTCTCTTTGCCACCTAACCCATGGGGCTCCCACTCCACATTCAATGAATTTAAAACCAGCTCTTTTCAATTAGCAGAGCTGAAATTACACTGCAAAGAAGTGCAAGCCTCCCCCTGTAATGCAGAGTAACTTTGCTTCGAGAGGAAATTCACCGTAACATAAAAATCACACCCATTTCCCACTGTAACTTCCCTGTTTATAGAAGTTTGAGACCAACAAGGCACAAACATCACCCGTGCCGAGAACAGAGGGTGGAGGTCCAAGGGAGGGAGGAATATCCTAAATGTACTGATTGGTGATACTGAGAAATTCCAGTGGAGGGAAGCCAGGTATTTGGTTCTGTATTCTGCCATTAAGAAGCACAGAACACAACCAGCCAGAGAGAGCAGCACAGCACAGCAAGTCCACAGGTACGGAGCTGGGCGGGGGTCCCCACTGATACAGGAAGTAGTTACTGTTACAAAAAGTGGAATATTTCGATTTAAGCTAAAGTAAAGTTTAATCTATGTAACTGTAATTTTTGAAAGTTAGACAGAATGTCCCTCTGACAGTCTGTTTTCTTATAGCATGTTTTTTTCATGTTTTTTAGCTGTTTTTCCAGATATTGTTCAGAAGGAAATGATAACATCTTGTGTCAAATATGGTCTGTGCTTTAACAGATGTGTCTGCTTCTATAATCACCTCTGTCTCAAATGCAAGGTCAGACAGAGCTGGCTTCAAAGCTCCCATTAGCAGAGATTTGGTTGTTGTGAAGTTCATGATGACATTAAAATTAGTCCTTGGAAAACAATAGAAGATGCATAAGATTTCTGGGAAAATTTATACACATGCATGTAAGTGGGAAATACATTCTATAATCCAGCACTTGTCTCATTACACGATTGATGAAAATAATTCCCTCATATATTCAGCGCTAAGAAAAGGGATGCTAAAACTACAAAACGAGTCTCTAGAGAGTTTATTTGTCGGCATTTTCGGTATCACCATGCCGGGACGGTGGGTGGGGGCAGCTCCTCGGGGCGGTGTCACCGCCACATTCGAACGGCAACCGCGGAGCCGCTGCTCCGGCTCTGCAGCCCGGGGCGCCTGGGAAAGAACGTCCTGAGTTGGAAGGGACCCACAAGGACCATCGAGTCCAACTCCAGTCCCTGCACAGGACACCCCCAACACACCGTGTGTCTGAGGGCATTGTCCAAACGCTTCTTGAATATTGTCAGGCTTGGTACCGTGACTACTTCCCTGGGGAGCTGTTCCAGTGCTCCACCACCCTCTGGGTGAAGAAGCTTTTACCTGATGTCCAACCTAACCGTCCCCTGACACATCTTCCTGCCATTCCTTTGAGTTCTATCGCTGGTTACCAAAGAGAAGAGATCAGAAGGCAGAGCAGGCGTGCCCGGTTTCCCGTGGTTGCTCCCAATCCAGTGAGAGAAGGGGCTTGAAAGCAGAGAAAAAGCTGTGGAAGGGTCCCCGCCGCATCCCCATCACGACTTACTCAGGAGAGACAGAAGCCACCCAAGAGAAGCCGACAGCCTCATGGCTGCTCTCTCGAGTGACGGGAGGGTGACAAGAGGGCTCGGTGTGAGCTCGCCCAAATGAAAGCGAAAGAGAAGAGGGGACGGTCCCTGCTCCTGTCCCTGCAGCGCTCTATCCCCGGCGGTGGGAGGCACCTCAGGGGTGCTCAGGAACCCGGGATTCTTCTTGGAAACTCTGCTGAGAAAAGCGATTTCAGGCTGCCGGAGAGAAGCCGGGGTGAGAGGTGGGACGGCTGCAGGACGCCTTCTGGTCCATGCGGAGCAGCTCTGCGGATCAGAAAGAGCTGAATTTAAATTGAAAAGAGCTGGATTTAAATTCATTTAGTGTGGGGTGGGAACCCCCTGGGTTAAGGGGAGAGGAGAACATGTTTCAGCAGGTAACATACAATCATAACCTCAGAAAGTGATAGTTGTCTAAACCCACTCTGTGTCAAATTGGTGTTCAACACCGATGCTTCCCAAAATGCCCACTCTTTTCTTTGGGGGACACCTAGTAATGTCTCCCATTTGAGGGGTGGGCTCAAGGCTACGCCTGGACACGTCCACTCATGCCAGCTGAGGCTGGGTTGGCTTCTGTAAGGGGTGAGCCCTCTGCCACTCAACTCTGGCTTTCATGAGACCTCGCCTGGAGTCCTGCATTCAGTTCTGAAGTCCTCAGAACAGGAAGGACTTGGATCTGTTAGAGTGGCCATGAAGGAGGCCATGAAGATGATCAGAGGGCTGGAACACCTGCCCTATGAGTACAGTTGAGTTGGGGTTGTTCAGCTTGGAGAAAAGAAGTCTCCAGGGAGACCTTATATCAGCCTTCCAGGGGGCTACAGGAAAATGGGGAGGGTCTCTTTATCAGAGAGTGCAGAGATAGGACAAGGAGGAACAGTTTTAAGCCAAAAGAGGGGAGATTTAGATTAGATATTAGGAAGAAATTTTTTACTGTGACAGGGGTAAGGCACTGGCACAGCTTGCCCAGAGAAGTCATGGATGCCCCATCTCTGGATGTGTTT
This sequence comes from Dromococcyx pavoninus, assembly GCA_033558185.1. Taxonomy (NCBI): domain Eukaryota; kingdom Metazoa; phylum Chordata; class Aves; order Cuculiformes; family Neomorphidae; genus Dromococcyx; species Dromococcyx pavoninus. The sequence goes on from JAUMJL010000888.1 coordinate 97,259, forward strand.
AAGGCCAGGTTGGATGAGGTTTTGAGCAACCTGATCCAGTAGGGGGTGTCCCTGGGCATAGAAAGGGATGTGGAATTATATGATCTTTAAGATACCTTCCAACTCAAACCATTCTATGATTCTATGACCCTTCTGAATAAAGGGAAAATATACAACAGAAACCAGCTCTGACTTCTAGGGGTTTCATTTGACAAAAGCTGCTCGGAAGTCCATTTAAAAAACTCAAACAAACTTACGTTCCCTTTCATGGGTGACTGGGCTCCTGACAGGACAGGGTGTTTTTGAGGAAGAAAGGGAAAACACCACAACAGTTTGGGAAAATAAACACTCAGTAACTATTGAAAAATCGCTGCTCTGTCAGATACTCCAACAGCAGCTGTAAGCCAGCTTACTTCCCGTGGCAGTGAGTTTCTGTGAGTGGATACTTCACCCTCCTTCACTTGCTTTCCACTCACAATATGTTATCCCGGCTGAGAAGCATCCAGATGCCAACAGGTCCAGTTGCAGACCTTACAATGTCAAAGCATTCCCAGTTCCCAGGAGTTCAACTGTCTGTCCCAGAGGAGACCAGCTTGGCACTAGCCCTGGATGGGAAGGCTCTCACCACAGATTCAGCCCTCAGCTGGCTCTCTCCCAGTGCACTCATCCCACACGCTCACTGCCAGGCAGCTGTATCAGGCTATTCACCACCACTTGGAGCAACCTCAGCTCTGCTTTTCATGCAACAGTGCCCACAGAATGACACTGCACCTTGGGCTGAGAAATGCTGTCTCATGTAGTCCTTAAAAAAAATCAGAATAATATTGATCCATTCCCCATAGCTGTGTTGGACACATACCTGGCTTCCAAATGGAAACAGGCCCAAAATGTCAGAGACTGGACTGAACCTTGTTGCTGGGAGGATGCCACCTCCCACCTTGCACATTACAGCTTTCCCTCAGGTTATGAGATCTTTGGGGTTAGCAGAGAGAAATCTGACTGACACTTTCACTTAGGAAGAGATTATTTTAGGGTGTAAGGAACCACAGGAGGTCACTCACATGCAGTCAAAATAGGGCTAAGTTCTTCGTATCAAGCTACTTTGCATTGTAAAGAAAGATTAGGGCTTCAAGGGGCAGAGAAAGTGAGAGAGAAACTTAAGCCTGGTGGCTTGTGCCCTCACCTATGCACCTCTATTTTTGGGATGCTGTAGGGATATGTGGCAAGGATGCATTTTTCCCTTCTTGTGGATACTTATGCAGTCATACACGGTACTATGAAGTATTCATGAAAGACTCAAGAAAATGACTGGTTTTCATCATTTCCTGACTGAATACCCAAGCTTACTTGCCCATGTTTTCCCTTACTTGGTTGCCAAGTCAATCTTCAATGTTTTCTTCCTATTGTCTCATAGTTAGGACACTCTTCTGAAAATCAGAATTGTGAATCGCGTTTTGTTGAGATGAGAAGTAAGCTCAGGTCCTCTGTCAATCCTGGGAACGATACATAGGAGCCTGGGCGATTAACATAAAGCCATCATTTCTACTCCATGGGCAAAGGACAGAAAATACAGGAGCTGTGATACCAAGTATTCCAGCAGCGGGGTTGGATGCATGCCTTAACGTACACTAAGCTAAGTTCTGCATGGATTTCATGCCCTCCCTCGAACGCAAAGACCACAGGGAGTGGCTCTAAATAGTGATTATTTGCTTAACTCACACTTGGTTTTCGCCCAAGGTCCCACACTGCTACCTTAACTGCATTGTTTCTGGTATCAATGAACAGTTTTCCTGTCTAAGTGATTTTTTCTGTGATCAGATTTCCACTTGGCTACTGGGCTTTTGCAGTGCTTATATACTACTGCCAGCTGTTGCTCCAACAGATTACATTTTCAGCTGAGTTGGGCACTTTCAGCATTTTCTTTAATGTGCAGTCAACACAAATTTTTCTATTCTGTTAATGAAAAGAATTTATGCATAAAATCACATTTACTTCCTTTCATTACCCCTGACTCATTCTCAAGTGAATTACACTGTGCTTCATGATTGTACGCTGTAGGGAACTGTTAAAAGACATCTAACGTGGTTTGAAAGTCTTTGCAACAGTGTTCCTGTTGCCAGTATAATCATTCCCATTGGGATTTAAAATAAGTGGCACCAACATTAAGTTTCTGAACTAATATACCTGTAATTACTGAGTAATTAAGTTCACAAACAAAAAAGTGAAAAATCTTCACGCCAGAACAGTTCTATTGGTAAAAGCATTTTAAGCACAGGGGAACTGAGTGGCTTTTGCCACAACAATGTGCTGGTACAAACAAAAATTTCCTGGTATTACTAAATGTGAGATTACAGAAAAAAACCTACTCAGGAAACATGATTTTCAATTTGATGAAGATTATATTTTTTTAGCATACCAGGATGTTTTTAACAACTCTGCAAAAACATGTAGCATTACAAAACTAAATCAGATCTGCACATTTTGGCTGCAGGTTTGGTTTGCTCTAAGGCTGCAACACTGGTGACTGCCTTATATTACATGGCAGTTCAAAATTGCAAAGAGTAACAGTTGCATCCTGCTACAAAGAGCAGAGCTTTTTACCATAATTCTAAATAAAAAATGTGAAGAAGTGTTTGCTGGTTTTCCTTAGGTGCCCCAATTTGGATTAGTCTAAGAAATTTGTCGTTTTCACAATTATGTGTTGCTCTGGAGGTTTGTGTGGAAATGTCACTGCCTATTGATATGATTTCACAAGTTTATTTCCTTCTTTCTTGGTTGAGAGATTATCCAGATCAGTGGAATTTCTGGGTGTGATGAAGAAGAATCAATTCTGTTGCAGTCTACTGGCTTTTGTCTTACAATATGTGAATCAATGTGATTCTAGTGCTGAGATTGAAAAGATGGAGAGTGAGCTGGAAGCCAGGAGTTGGCTATTCATATCACAGCTTTCAATCTTGGAAATGGCTTGGGCTGACAAATTGCATAATTGAAGAGACACTAAGAGCCTACTTCTCCAAGAGTAAGTCAGCTTGATCGTGGAGCCAAGTGTGTCAGGATCAGGATGTATATGTATATGTGTCTATGGGAGAATGCAGATTGGGTAGGGCTTCAGTAGCTGTCCAGGCCAGGCAGCTGATGCTGCATAGCTTCTCCATGAGAACTGGAGAAATTTCTGAGTGAGAAGTGACTTGGAAATAAAAATGATCTGCCTAAAACAGCCACTGGAGCAAACTGGGCTGAGGAAATGACTGCTACTGCCAATAATTGTAAAAGAAAATAATGTCTGATGTTTTTGGAAAAGTATTTAGTCATCTTTTTGATCAGACTGAAACAATTTTTTCATTTTGATGTTCAAATAAAGCAGCTACAGGGAAAACTCATTTGCTCTTTATGCTTCTTAACCATTTAACACAGTCAAGGGCAAAGCTGCCTTGTCCTTCTGCAAGAAGGACCAAAACACACCAAGGAGACACAGGAAATCAGTGTGCCCTTACCTGAAGTCTAATGTAGCCAGTGAGGTGGTACTGCTGGCTCATGAATGTCATGTAAAGGAACTCCTAGATCCACATTTGCTTGTAGGCTTTTACACCATTACTGAAATCATACTTTTATTTCCTCTAGTCTCTGAAATGCATTATCCAAAGGAAGAGTGTCTCTGCCCTAAGAAATGTCCAGTCTGAGCATATCACAGCAATATGGCTGTTCTATTGCTACTACATTTTATCCTTTCCCCTCAATTTCAGGAGCAATATTTTGCTTTGCCTTCTTTGGCAGTTACGGGAATCTGACCAAAAGTAGAAACAGAGGAAGCAGACAGCAATGCAATAGCAAAATACACAGATTCAAGGCTGGTAAGAACCTTCCTGGCATGGACTTACCATGAAACCTTGTGAGAAATCCGTGCCCCAGGTCAGAATCTGGCAGACAGGCATAGGTGGCAAAGGCAGAGCACTGTAATTCTGTCACTTGCTGGGACTGGTTTCGCTAGCTGATTTCTGAAATGAGATGTTTGCCACAAGGAAAGGGAGGTAGGGTGGAAAAGACTGTCAGCATCTTTTTAAACCAAGAAGTCAGTGAAACCCTGTGCTGACACAGACTTTGGCTCATGGTCAAACAAGCAGAGGTGATTGCCCCTACCCTTTTTTCCCAAAAAGAGCACAGGCTGGTTTATCATTAACAGAAAAAGCTAAGCTTATCGAGCAACGCACCACAGCTGTTTTCCCCTGTGTAATCCTTGTACTTGTAGTGGACAGCCAGGAAGATGGCTGAGGATCCGAAGAGAATGCTGCTCATAGTTCCTGCTGTCCTCTTGCTGCTCAGCTCAGCACAGGCAGGTAAGAAAAGCAAAAGTGCCTGGCAAGGGACTGAAGTTTCTGCATAGAAGGATCTGAGTTCAATTCTCCCTAAACAACCCGTGTGTCAAGAGGTCCTTGCTATAATCTAGTCAGATGCCAGGAGAAAGGGTAGGGCAAAAATGGTCCTTTCTCCTCCCATGCTTTGATTCAATCGCTCTCAGTGATTTAATTCCACTAACCTGATTTAGAATGGTCTGAGTTTACCCTGAAGTGTAAGGAAGCAGAAGACGGACCACTTGACCTCTGGCACTGGCATCTCCTGCTTTGAAAGCTTAGCAAGTGTACTCTGCCAGGGCTGAAAGAAAATGAAGAGACAACCACATTTTGATTTCTTTCTTCAGTTGTGCTGTCAATGAAAACTGCTGTTGTGACCATCGCTACAGTCCCACATCACCTGCAGCTTCATAGCAGTGCACCTCCTGCCTTGCCTTTACTCAGGATCCCACTCACTCACACAATTTCTGCCACACACTGTGCTTGAACTGAATCCGCCCTTGCTTGTTCAGCTGGCTAGTAAGCTGTATTTTTTCCAAACTCAGAGAACACCCCTCTCTCTCTTGCTTTCAGTACACAGGAAGACCAAAAATAAACCACAGTAAGGGATGGTCTCATCCCACAAGGGGTAATCTGAATGTTGAATCGCACTTGTTTGTGCTGGCCCTTTGATCATGTTCTGCCTAGCAGGTAAAGTATCTTCTAGGGAAAAGCCAATAGTTGGTTAGAAAGCTGGCTGTTTGATTTTAATTTACTTTTATTTTAGTGTATATGCAGATTCAAGGCTGTTTTCTTCCTCCAGTACAGAAAAGGGAAGGTGCACGAATTGCCTTTGCAGCAGGTTGCAACTATGCTAGATCATAAAGTAACATTTTTTAGGTCAGCAGAGATCATTTAATCATTTGGCTTCCTGCTCATCATAAATTTCACCCCATTAGTCCTTCAGGAAATCCATCAATTTACCTTCAACAAGCCTTCCAAAACAGCAGTCAGTCCTCTGAAATGACAAGAAATCAACAATGCAGCTCTTCTGTGGGTAACCTAGCTATACATACTGCTAAATCTGCATGCTTGTTTTCTAGCCTAAATTTGCTCTCTTTTTTTGTACTAGCTGCAGTTGTGAGATTTTTCTTTTGCTGCCTAGATCAAAGTGCCTTCCAGTAGCTGTCATTTCCTTCCTATAAAGCATTTTCACCCAGTAGATGAATCAATCAGGAAGTTATCATTGGCACACTTTTCATCAGCATTCTCTTATTTTGTCATCAACATTCTCATATTTATTTCTGGATTTTTGATACAATTGTCAACTAGACTTTTACCTTTTGCTAAACCTACTAGAATTTGAATAGAAGTATCTCCACTCAGTGGTGACTACCTGTTGGCAATCATTTTTTTTAAAGATCTAATAGCCAACTTAGTAACTGATTCGAAAAACAAGCAAAGCACAATGTCATTCATGTCTCAATAAAACAGCTCTCAGAAATCAAAGCTCCCGTGACATCCACGGTTATCTTCCCAGCCAGTGCTGGAATTCCATCAAAGAACGGGAACAACTTTATCAGACAGAGGATGTTTACAGAAATAAACTGATTTTAATTTATGGATAGAAATTCTTTTAATCTTTATTAATAAAAGCAAGATTGCTACCTTCATTTTTTTTCCTATTGCACAGACACAGACTAAATAAGCTATTCACCCCTCTTGTTGCAGGGTTTACAGACAGATTCTCAGGGCGTAACTGTTCTGACTTCCAGACAGCAAATCTCCTACGGGGTAGTAAACTTAAGGTCCAGTTTCTTCTGTTCACGTCCTCAAGCCCCAACTGTGGTGAGCTGGTTTTAGCTGATGGTAGCATCAAGAACTCCAGCTTCAACAGCAGCCTGGAAACAAAGATCATAATCCATGGCTTCAGGTGAGAGAAAGAAGAGCACCATGACAAAGTTTTTACTGGTAAATGCAACACTGCTGGGCATGCCAAAGCACTGGTCGGGGCTGGCATGGAATGCTCCTGTTCATCTGCCCAGCAAAGTGGTTGCGTGCAAAATGCCTGTTAAGAACAGCATCTGGAGTGCTCAGCCTCTAAGTCAATCCAGGAATTGTCCAGGAGACTGTTGGTGGGCCAGATGCATGGAAAATGCTGCTGACTATCCACGTAAAAACACAATTTGAAATCCTTTAGTTTGTGACCAGCTGCCTATTTTGTGTGTGTTTCACATTTTTTGAGCCTTAAAAATGTTAGGAAATCATCACCTTACTTGTTCTCGCTCTCTCAGTCTCTCACTCTCTTGCTTGTTCTCTCACTCTATCATCTTTTACCTCCTTCCTTTTCTTTCCTTCTTGCAACCTTTCTACTTAAGAAGTATTTATTCAAGATTCTTGTCCCTTTAAATTATCTCCTTGGAGCTTGTGTACTGGTTTATCATCAGCCTGCATTAGACAGCCATTTAAGAATCCTGCCAGACACAATATACTTCTATTCTTGAAACTACAGGGACTAAAGCCAGGTTTTTTTAAGCTGTCACCATTCTGCAAGCTTATTTTACTGTGCCATTTCTCAGCCAGGTATGGTTTTCAGTGTAAATGCCTGAATGGAAAGTGCATAGAAGACAGCATGAAAACACAGAAGATGTTGCAGGGTCTTTTCAGAAAACCAGCTATTACCCTCATGTGGCTTAGCACCCCCCCACACCAGCTGATATTAGGGGAAGTGGGGTAGAAAACTGCCTCCTCAGTTTTCCTGGAATTCTTAGGTAAAGAATTTTTTTCAGTTTTTTACAGATGAGGAAGTGTAGGTGATTTGACCAAGGACTTTCCCACCAGTTGGTAGCACAGCAGGATCCAGGTGTTCCTGGTCAGCTCACTTACTCTAGATGGTGCTAACTGAAGCACCACAGGAAGACTGATATTAGCCTGAGCCTTGCAAATTTTATCTCATTCATTAAAATATCTGGTTCCCTTCTGAATCAGCCCATTCTGGAAAGTGTTGCTACACCACCACAAAGAAGTGCAAGTGTGGGTGTCTGGCACCAGAAAAAGCTTCAGCAACTGTCTGGCAGCATCCTCTGAGGCATGTGAAGCTCCAGCACCACTGGACACCATAGGGACACGTGCCCTGCTTTGGATGGCAAATAACGTACTTGTTTCTGATGACTCCACAGGGCTTTGGGTACCAAACCTTCCTGGATTGAAGGGCTTGTCCGGGCAATACTACAGATAAGCCAGGTGAATGTGATTGCAGTAGATTGGGTTTATGGGTCTACAGGAGCCTATCCCTCTGCAGTGGAAAACGTCACACAGCTCGCCCTCTCCATCTCACAATTCATCAGCCAGCTCCTGGTAAGCTATGGTGCACTTTCAGTGGAGGGGAGCACGTCCAGAGAATATCATTCATACAAATAATCCAGAGAATACCTCCCAACCTGCTATCTCTGGCAGGTAGACAAGCAGACTCTTTATTCCAAACTAAGCGTTGTGTAGCGCTTAAAAGAGATTTTCTTTTTCCCCTCTTTCTCAGTCCAGGCTTGAGCATAACAATATTTTTATTCTTTTTCTTGAGTTTTGACATTTTCTGGAAAAACATCCTGGTTATCTGCTGCCTCTCCAGCCTGGGACAAACCTGAAAGATGCCTTGGGTTTTCTCAGATCCATGCTACACAGGAGAGCCATCTTTTTCTGCCTGGAAATTTTGTCCAGGAAGCTGAAGGGGGTGGAATTTAACACTATTTTAGATTTGCTTTGTGCTTCAGATATACTTCCCAGTAGCTGGAAATCCCCAGATGGGTCCCAGTTCGTTCTTGCACAGTGCAGCTGAACAATAGTTATGTGATGAGGGAGATACATCCTTGTGTTAACCAACTATGTGCAAACTCTCTGTGTAAAGTTGGCACTGCAGTCCCAGGCTGCACAGCATGGGAGTTCCCGGGTATGCACGATGTTGTGCACAGTCACACATTTCTATCCAGGAATACAGCAACCCTTGGAGCTGCTCTGTCATTAGGATGATTAGGGGGTTTGGGCAGGAGGGAGATGACTGTCACCCTTTATTACTGAGTAGGTCACATGGTGAACAAACAACTGAGCTGGACAACATCCCCACCACTGATTCCATGCCTGTGCTGAGCTCTAGTCCAGCTACTTAAGGATGTTTTCTGTCCCGTCTCTCCTGGAACACTACACAACAGAAGACTTTTTGGCTTCTCCTACACCTCAATACTGCTCCACATTATGATCTCATGCATTTCAAAGTCAGGATATTTCATCGTGCCCCGACTCTCATGCACTGTGTGCCCTCCTATTGCATGGCACTGCATGGTGCAGACCAGTCTGCAGGCAGTTCCATTCATGTGGATGGGATCATCTCCCATCAGATCTAAGTGGCTGTGCTTTACATGGCAGTTCAGCCCATGGATAAATTCTGTAATCTCTGAAAATATAACCTTAAAACACTAATCAGGATAATGGTGCAATGGTGGTATAAAAGTGAAAAAATCCTCTGCTTTGCTGAGAAAAAGATTATTCACGTGGTGAACACAGGTCACTTAGCTGAGAGGTAGAAATACAATCTGAAGCAAGCTGTGGAAAGAGAAGCTACAGGATGTGGTTATGAACAGGAGCTTTTGACCAACCTGGTTACGGTTGGGTTTGCATCTGTGGATCTGAAGAAAGACTCTGAAAAACAGAAGGGCAAATCCCATCATTTCCACATCTATTTGGTTCCCAACCATACACCTCAAAACCAATCCCAAAACCAACCCTGCTGAGTGGGCTGGGACAAAGCATTTCACCTTTCTGCTGCGGCAACTTTAATTTGTATTATCATCAATCTGCAGGCCCTGGGAGTCTCAGGCTCATCAATCCACATCATTGGGGTCAGCCTTGGTGCACATGTCGGAGGCCTGGTGGGGCACTTTCATGGTGGTCAGCTGGGACGGATAACAGGTATCATAAAATTTTGTCTTGGGTCCACACCTGCCTTCAAGGGAGAGGAGAAAGATCAAGGAAGGGGAGTCATCCATCATGATATTTTCATTGCCTAAGGGCTCATTAGGTCCAAGTTTACGGGCTGCTTTGCCCTTCCCACCATCAGTGCCCTCCACAACTAAGGGCAAGATTTAGGCAAAAATGTAGATGGCTGTTTAAGGATTCGATTTTATTTGTGAGGAGAGGGCTCAGAAGCCTCTTTGTTTTAAGGATGTTTGATAGTGTCAAACCTTTGTAATGCTTGGATTGGTTAATGCTTGTGATGCTGAATTCATCACCTAACTGATGATCTTCAGTGATGTTTCTCAGACTGTAATGCTAATACAGATGAAACCACAGTTAGGGAAGGTGTTAAGAGTTTGATTCTCATCCATCAAAATTCCAAATGCACCCTGCGCCCACTCTGTCAGAGGCATTTGAAGCTCAGTCATGGTTTTATAGCCTAGAGAATTGAGGTAGAAAACTACTGTAGTGGAGTGGAACAGTGGAGGACAGGGTAAGGAAGCTATAGTGGAAGATAGCTGGGGCAGAAACCATTCTGGAGCATAATCAGTGTGACTTGTTTTATCTCGATTTATCTCTTCTGCCTAGCAAAAAGTTTTTAAAGCTGTGGATAAAATAACTGGTCCAGATATAAGAAGGAGAAAGGCTGAAAAGGAATTGTTGAGGTGTTTGATTTTGTTACAGGCCTGGATCCCGCAGGCCCTAAGTACACCAGAGCCAGCCCAGAGGAACGCCTGGATCCTGGGGATGCCCTCTTTGTGGAAGCCATTCATACCGATACTGACAGTAAGTCAGCTTCCATCTTCTTTGGCCTGTGCTTCTGTTCATCCTGACATCATTATTGCCAAGGAGTATATAAGTCTTTGACCATTGTAATAAACTCAGGTTCGCTCTGAGGATGTTTCTTGATTAGATAGGCTTTAATTTGGAGTTTATTGGCAGGTATCCATATCCTCGAGCACTTCACAGCAACAGAGGGGTGGAGATGAGACAGATGGAAATCTTGCAGCAAATGTTCCTTCCTTAACTCTGCTACAGCAGAGGCAGTTTATGCAGAACCAGCTCAGAATGGGTTTTACCACCTAGAAGGAATTTATATGTCTAGTTTCACTTTGGTTTTTCCCATCTGACATAAGAAAAATGCCACCAAGACCTGGTACAACAACAGAGTAACTTTTCTAAAGCGCTTAGGGTCCATGTAGGCAGAACAAGTGCTCAAGAATAATGGGGTGCCTTTGAGTCACACCTCTTGCCTGGAGATCATGAAAATGTCTACCAACAAAACTCTCAATTGTGCCTCATAACCCACCAGTAAGGTTGTGGTCAGTTTTGTTCTCCTTTATACGCAACCAAGAACCTGAGTCACAGAGGTGGTGATTAAGCCACAATTTCCAGTCAGGGCTTGGAACATTCTCTGCTCTGTGCAGCAAATCTGCACAATGCAGACACGTAGGAACACAAATCTATCCTTGCTGCCTCCAGCACTGGAGCTGGGTCCACTACTAATGTTCAACCAATTATTGAGGCCTGTCAGGCTGCATGTAGAGTAAAGCCTATAGAAGAGCCAAGTGTAAGAATGAAGTGGCATTTCACCTCCTTTCAGATTTTGGGATCCGGATTCCTGTAGGCCACATCGACTATTTCATCAATGGAGGCAAAGATCAGCCAGGATGCCCCCGATTCATCTCTGCAGGTGAGAACACTCTGTGGCCAAGCAAAGGGCTTTCATGGCCCTTTAGCAACCTATGAAAATGCTGTTTGGCTACCAGCTCCTTCTACAGTCAGTGCAGACATCAAAGTGAGACAACATATATATTTGTAAAGACACATAGCAGCAGAGATTCACGGCCCACATCTCCTCTCAACAGGACAACAAGCAGCTGAAATTAAAATCACATACAGTTCAAATGTCTTCACAACTCTGCTGTCAGTAGATGTGGTTTTGTTGACATTTCCGTATGAGCCTGACCCCTACCACCAGCAGAGTTTGTGTCAATGAACATTTTTGCTAGAAAGGCTCTTACGTACTACTAGCAAAAGATTATTTTGTTCTCCTCCTGCAAGCTGTGTCTATACTTAGACAGCCTGTGCAATTACTGCTTTTTCCTTCTAGAGAATAGGGCTTTACTTGATAAATAGTGGGGATAAATGTTCAAATATGTTCTGGGTGAGCCAGCTGCATTGAGAGTCAGGTTACAGGGGAGACCTATGGTACCTCACTTCCCACAGCTATGGTCCCAGTGCAGGTGGGTGTCACTGTGCTATTCTCCCTTGCAGGGAGCCTGGAGCCTTCATAGATGGTACAATGATGGAGACCTGGCAGCACCATGGTCCATGGTTCATCTGGGAGATGAACTTCTAACTTCCTGCATAACTTCTCTTGCAGTAGGATCTGGGCTTGTAGTCACAGAGATGTTCTACAAAATGTTACTAACGGGAAGGGAATGGCTGCAGAATCAGTAAGGGTGTTTCTGGACTCTCAGTTCTTTGGGAACATGCAGATAGATTGCAGACAATGGAAAGGCTCATTGCTGCTTTCCTCTGGGTGCATTTTTTTCTTTCAGGCTACAAGTATCTGATCTGTGATCACATGAGGGCAGTACATCTCTATGTCAGTGCCTTGAAATATTCCTGTCCATTTGTGGCCTTCCCGTGTGCAAGTCATCAAGATTTTTTAAACGGACACTGCCTGGACTGTCTTGACCCCTTCCAATTCTCCTGTCCCAGAATAGGTACAGTATCAGCATGAGGCTTCCTGGAGCAAATGACAATACATTCTTAATGGGTGTCAGTGCAGAGCACAGTACGCAGTTTAGATTTCTCTGAGCAGGATTTGCTTTGGATCTCTTTGTGGATAGTGAGAAGCTGTTTCATTTCCAGGATTCTATAGAGATGCTCTAAAAATTCGTACATTGCCTGAAGTAGAACACCAAAATCTGGAATGTTTCTGATATTTGAAAGTTTTGTAGGGACCACAAATGAGTTCAAAGAGAATCTCCAGAATCACCTGCCTAGCAAATGGGAAATTAGCTCAAAAATTGTCTCGTTTAGAGAAACAGATGGAAGTTTTAGCCTGAGCCTGAACTCCCATTCTTCCTCAAACCACTCGCTGTTGCTCTGTTACCTCCTTCTCATAAATTCTTGCCATGGCTACCCCAAAGATGAACTCCCTGGACTGGGAGAAAGTAATAGTTGCCTCTTCTAGGCTTCTGAAGCTGGGTTGTGGCACAAGGAGAGGAATTGTCCTCTGGTGCTATTTGCAGTCCGATACCAGAGGAATATAAGGAAAGGCCTCTTTTGGTATAGGTGTTCTCAGATCAGCTTCCCTATCTCACCAAGTCACACTGTCAGCTAGTCAGTGTTGCTAGTCCTCAAGTTATGGTGGTCTTCTCACTTGACCAAGAAATCCAGTTTCCCAGCACCTTGTGTTTGACTTGTCATTTACATCTGCACTTGGTCAGTCCATAGTCCTGCTCATTTTGCGCAGACGCAACTGATGACAGTTTCTTAGCAGAGGAATGAAATAAAGCCACAGAGAGGTACTCTGATGATGATTACCTGGGGTAGCTGGAATAGGTTTTCTGAGGGGATGTTAACAAATCAGACACCACAAACCTGTACTTGCTCTGATTTCCACTGTTATAAAAAAAAACATTTGTCCTCCAAGACAGACCCTAAGACCTCCAAGACAGTGTAGCTGGGTGGGATAAGTGGAGGTGAATCAGGACTGATTATATTTCTGGTCTGGTTCAGCCATGGCTTTCCCTGCACTGTCTTTATTCCCTCCTGCAGGCCTGATGGTGCAGGCAGGAGTCAATATGAGAAAGCTGCCCAAGGAAGTGAAAGTTTATTTAATGACCAGTCCCTCCGCCCCATTCTGTGGTAAGTAGCATGAGAAAAAAAAGAAGTGAGACAGAAGAGGGGTGATCAAATGAGGCAAATTCTCTGTGGAGGTCAGTTTGTTACAATCCATCATCCCAATCAGAATCAGCTGCTGTGGCCCAGACATGCAGCTGAAGAGCAATAACATTGTACATCTCCCCTGTAAAGTCCTTTTTGGCAGATTTATTAGTGTGGGCACAGCCCTGAATTAGCACAGCCACATGGTTTCAGAACTGAAGTAATGGGTAGTGAAAATGCCTGTCTCTTTGCAATAGACTATGCAGACCCGGCCACTGCACCTCTCATACCACAGAGACCAGTTTCTTCTGTCTGTTTTATCTTCTTTCTGCTGGTGGGGCCAGGGAATGTGTGCTAGAGTTCTTCTTTTGGCAGGGGTGGGTCCAAACCATGGCACCTGCCCTCACTCCCTCATACTTTGCCTCTTGCTCAGTCCATCACAGCTTGGTTGAGTTCCACTTGCAGAAGAAAAGAAACATAGTCACCAGCATCGAGATCACTTTCTCCAGCAACGGCACCAAGGACACAGCCAGGATCATCATGTGAGTAAGAGTGCACGCTTCTGGCCAGTTTTTTTCCCAGCTCCATGAATAAGGATGTTTATCTCAGCCCATGAGTGCTGTCACTGTGTGATGAAACACAACCTTTCTTCTTGAGTCACTCTGCATTTACCTTAAATGTTTTCAAGAATCAGTCATGTGCTGCACTTACTTGGTAACTCTGGCTAAGTCCATCTCTTCCTTGAGTGCACAAAGCAGTAGATATACTCCAGGATCCCCAGATTTGCTTACTTTTGTATTGCTGTGCTGGTTCCTTTCCTACACCATACCCTTGCCAGGTGCCAATTCAAACCACAATCACTGTCAGTTATCAGCTCTACTCTGCCAAACAGACATTACTACAACAAGACCCCATCTACCAGAGGTTCCAGACTGATGGATTGGGTGGCTTAGACATTACTTTTGACGCCAAATAGGACAGCAGCTGTAAATGCATCTCTGCAGAGTCAGAAATATGTTCAGTAGCTTGTTGCCTCTGCAGTAAAGCAGCAAAACTCTCAGACTCTCACTCTCCTCCAAACCGTATCTGAATTAAAGGACCAGACTCGGACCCCTCTTCCACAGCCCTTGCCACAAGGGGATCTCTCCACCACAGAGGAGTTCCCCAAAAGCCTTCCTCACTTCTTCCTACACCTTCCTGCCCACTACTGTGAGCTAGGAACCACAACGTAGATATGCAGCTAGCACATGCTTCTGGATGGCTCAGGAAGCAGGAAAACAGCTTACTACAGAGCCCCAGCCAGCTTTCCTAGGATCAGAATGGTTCCAGTGCTGGCTCCCACACCATCCCTACTGCTAAGCCAAAACATTGTGACTTGGAGGTAATTGTGTTGTTGCTTCAGCCCTGTGCACCAGTAGGTAGAGGTGAGAGCCAGAGAAAGGGAAGTCATATTCCAGGGTGCTCTCCAGTGTGACATAGTTGCTTGGTCACAGATTTCCAGCTAGGCACTGATATTTGGAGTTTATACTCCAGCCTGGTGAAGCTCCGTCTGTTCAACCCTTCCTCGGCTTGGAAGCCAAATCTGCTTTTATGAAGATGCAGGAGGGAGGAAATAGTAACACCTAGCACAAGTCAGGCCCCTTGATCTGTTTAAGATGTGCAGCCCTTCCTTTTGCAGTGTTGGACACAGGGATTGGTAGGTGTCCAGCAGGAGGCATGTGAGCACTGGAGGTAAAGGAGGCTGTTTGGGGAAGTGAGACAGGCAGGCAATCCCTAGGCTTTACTGTACCCTCAAGTTTTAACGAGACAGTAGAGTTAAAGCAGGACAACCTGTCTGGAGATACCCTTATCCTGCGAGAACAGGAGCTGTGTTTCATTTAAATGCCTTCCTAAGAAGCACAGGGTTATACCAAAAATATTTCCTTACAGCAATAAACCTACAGATTTGAGAGTGAACATGAAAATATCCCTTTTAATTCACACTGTAGCAATGAAAAAAGAAGTTTCCCACTCTAGGCAAAGCTCAGCCCACCAGTGCAGTCAAGCTCAGAGTGTCAAACGTGCATCTAAATGCAGATTCTCATATTGCAGTTTAGACACTGACTGACCACCAACTTATTTCAGGTGATCTGACATGCGTGTCGTCCTACAGTTGCTCAGAAGTGCACAGGAACAGGCGTGTTCAGCCAGTCTCATACCTTCAGGAAGTGACTCACATGGCTGTGTCTTGCCTCGCAATGCAGTTCTCCTCTCCCAAACATCAATTCCAGTCACACTCCTTGAGATGCCATTACTCCACACACATTGCTCAGAGTGCCTCAAGACCCATGTCCCCAGGGCCCACAGCTGCCATGGCAGTGACAGCAAGGAGCTTGTTACATAGCTCACTTCCCAGACGCATTGGCATTGCTTACAAATCACACAACATCCCCCATATGCAAGAAAATGTATTTCCAAAGTCAGCTAGAGTCTTACATCCATCCAAAGGTCGTGTGGGATCAAATGCCAGTTCCAAGAATGACTTTCTTCAACCTGCTCAACACTGCGTTCCTCTGTCCTAGGGCAAGGCTGGACACTGGCCTTGCACAATATGCAGGAGACAGATGGTCTCCCTTCTATTTATTTTCTACCTACTATCCACTTTTCAGCTTTGTAGCCACAATTCTATGATGTCACACACAGTCAGACAGACAAAAACTCCAGCATCCACCACCACAGTCTAAGGGAGGAATGGGAAATACTGATTTGGGTTGGCCACTCTGGTTTGGATGATGCTGAGGGCAACCATCAGCCTGCTCCCAGGACCAACTTTCGTTAGCAGAATTGTAGCTTCTTCCTGACCCTTTTGTCATCTCTCCTCTTTCCCTATCACCATGTTTCTGATCAGGCTGTTAGCCAGGTTCAGGGATTGTGCTGAGTCAGCAACACACACGTTCTTCAGGAGCACAAGGAAATCCATGATCTCCGAGCTTCTAGAGGTGCCAAGTAGATCAGACATAAAAAGGCTCATTGGATGGATGGGAGGGAGAGCAGTCCACCTACATAAAATGGCAGGGCAGCACCACTTCACAGCACGTGATTGACTGGGCTCTGATCAGTAGGTCTTTACCCAGCCTCTGGCATTTCTCATTTCTTGTTCTTATTCAGCGTAAGAGAACAGAGACTGACAAACATCCCTCCACCCAAGCATCCCACCTTCAACATGGCAAAAGAAAATACCTAGAGAAGAGTATCAAAAAGGGCCCTGTAAGCATGTAGCAATACTTCCCCCAAATACTTTCCCAGTGTCTAATTACATCTCTGGAACTTTCAGAGCCAACGCTGAGATCTTTGCCCTTATTAGCTCCCAATGCTTGTGTCTTCTAATAAACTTGTCTAGTTCCTCTCTCCTGACTTGTACAGTCATGTAAACTTTCTAGCATCCACAACATTCCACAGCAAGGATTTTAACAGCTTAGTAGAAATGATGCTCTCTGCAGTGTGTAATCTTTTTGAGCCTGCAACCTCTTAGCTTTCTTTGATGATCCCTAGTTCACGTACTGGAAGAAATTGTGAACAACTGATCCCTATTTATCTGTGCCATTTATGATTTCATAGATGTGGACCTTATCTACCACTTACCTCTCTGTAGCAATTTGGGCAGTGTTTCAATCTACATGCAATAGCAAGAAGAGCTGATGTAATTGTGTGATGGAAGGAAGATATTCCTGGCTACAGAAATAAAACATGGAAAGACAGACAATAAGACTCTCCTGCGATGCCCTGTTTTGACAGATTAGTCTTCTCACTCCGTTTTATTATGTGAGGGCTTCACAATAACACCCCAGGTTCCTCCAATGTTTCAACACATCAGCATATGGCTTGCATCTGCCAGTTGGCTGAGCGTTCTCTCTCACATCTCTCACCCTGACTTACAGACCGAAGAACGAGGCGATCGGTAAACGCCTGCTGGCCCACAGAGTTCCCCTCTGCCAGATAAACACTGTGACACTGAAGTACGTCCCCAAGAATCAGTTTTGGCGAAAGGATGAGTCGTCCATTGTGGGCAAGTTCTGTGCAGCCTCACTGCCTCTCAATAGCAAGTAAGTCACAGGAATTTCTTACAGGGGCCCACTAGGCCTGTGGTTTGAAGCAATGCATTCTCTCTCCCATTTAGATAAACACATAAAAAGGTTTCTCCCATCCCCTCTGCATCCCTGTGCAAATCATTTTCTACCCATAAGAGACAAAAACTTCCAAGGTAGTTTTCTAGGAATTTTCTACAATTCTTCCCCTGGGATAAAAGTCTTGTGCCATGAAAGGAAAATGGCTGTGACTCACATCTCCTTGAAGCTGCTTAAGTCACAAACCATGGCAAAAGCTTATACTAACTAAGATTTGTTCCTTTTGTCCTTGCTTGCTTTCTCCACCTTCCCCCTGCCTACTGTGGGCCCCCCATTTGAAACATGAAAGACACTCATTTTTCAGGATGAGACCAGAGAAGACCAGTGATATATTTTGGCTTCTTATACCGTGCAGGTTTATGAAGCACCAAGGCTAAACACAACCATTTTGGCATTTTCTGGGCCAGGCATTGTACAGTATACACCTTCAGCCACCATTATCTTACTCAGAGCAGCAGCAGCCAGGTCCTTCTCTTCCTGAGAGATATCGTGGTCTTCTCCATAGGACAATATTCTCACCGGGAGTTTTGCAGATCCAAAGTTCTTGCAGGCAGGACAAAAGAGCTGTGTCTATACTGACACACTGAACTCCATCCACATTGCTTCTGAGTTGACTCTTATGCTGGCTCCAGGCTGAAGCAAGCTAGTGGGTACTCTAAAGTGGGGAAAAACGGAAGCAGAAAGCAAACTAGGCTCACATTCAAATTCTGTTCTGATGATCAGTAAGGAGGCTTGAGCACAAGGCAGTAAAAATACATCCAGAAGGCCCAGGTATGGAAAAAAAAGAGGCATTTCTGTGGAAATACCAGGCACTCCAACAAGCATAAGGACTATTTCTTACTAGTGTGCTTTGCAGAGCAAAGCACTCCAAAGTTGGGATGGACGTGCAGATGCATGGCTTTTTATCATTTATGAACGCGACAGCATGGCACATTGCCTTAAAGGTGTGCAACCTCACAGCCCAGGAAGCACTAGGCTTGGCTACGGATCAGGTAGAAAGCTGTAGAGTTGCACAGGTTCACAACTATGCTCTTATCACTAAACTGGGAGTACTCTGAGCAACAATGGCACTGCTAGAAGGAGGAAGTAGAAAGGTGAAGGATGCAACTCCACACATGCTTCTCCAGGCAACTTATCCCAGCCAGGGCACAGCACCCTGTTCACCATACCCTCGCAAAGCAGCACAAGGTTCAGCAGCAGCTTGCTTATCTCTGTGTTAGGATAGCAACCTCCACTTGTTAATGCACAGCCTGACTTCCCTGTGCTCTTCCCACAGCAGGACAATGTCATGCCTACCCTGGAACCTCAACCTCCCTGGCAACACAGACATCTCCTCTGTGCTGCCTGCTGCTTGTGCCTAGCACCACAACGCAACACACAGGCCCACCCAAAGCCAGAAAGGAGCCTTAAATCTATTGCTCTCTCTGGTCACAGATGATACTTTCACTGTAAAAATGGATCAGTTATTTATTTCCTGCATTAGGGACAGGATGTCAAGGAAAACAGCATGCGGCGAATCAGTGAGCAGAAGGTTGACTGGTTACAGAAAGAGCTCTCAGTTAAAAGACTGGATTGGGACTTTTATCTTAGGGATACTATACCCAGATCTGAAAGTGATATGGGTAAGTAATGTAATCTCAAGGTTCAGATATGTATTAAAAAAGAAGATGATATCACTCATCCTACAATGGGATTATTGGGATGATTCATTTGTGGTTTATATTAAAGTGTCATGAGAACTTCATATTAAAGGTGAGAAGTAATTTTTTTTTCATCAAGAAGAAACTGTGTGGTTCAGGTTTGGCACAGGAAGGCATCATTCTCAACCAACACTTTAATGGAAAATTCATTGTAGTCCTATCTCAAGACATTTTCAGAGTGAGACCCTAATGATTTCATGTTAGTGGTCCTGATTATTAATCAGAATGAATCTCCTTCCTGTGACAGGACTGGAGCAGCTTTTCTAGCTGTTGGCTTGTTCTCTTTGAAGCTCACATGAAGTGAAACAGACACCATGAGCACAGCAGTGCTCTCACATCCAATTTTGCACTGCTTGGAACAACTGCCTAGAATAGAAGGTAACAGGAGCAGAAAGGAGCATCATAGTTACAGGGCCACCTAACAAAAATTAGCCCCAGGAACTTCAGGCATGGAAAAGTAGCTGAGGTCTAGAAAGATCTGGTGGAAGATTACAATAAGGGGGAGACATACATAGATACAGCCCTTACCCATCCATGCCTGTTCCACTATATTGAAGCATATGCAAATTAAACTTCTCTCATCTTACATCACTTCTGCACACAAACCACATCTTCTGCAGAACATTTTCTCTGGTTCCCTGAAATGGCTTCACTGGGTAATACAGAAGCGCACCAGGAATGCTATGGTCAGGAGAGATGGACATGCTAAAGACATTTCTGCTGTGAGGAAACCTCAGTCTTTTGGCAAAAGCTGTCACACTACTGCTCCACTCAACAGTGTTACTACAGAGTTAGCTCCTGCTTTCAACTCATGTTCAAGACTTTAGGTCGTGTCACATGGCTGGCTGGAAGGCCAGCTAACAAACACCATCTCCAACATACACTCAGGAAAGGACTAAAGCTGGGCTCTGACAACCTGACAGAGATCCAAGTTAGTTGATGCCATGACTGAAGGATTTCCAGGGGGCTTCTCGTTAAAGATTAGAATATAACCTCACCAGGCACCAGTGAAGGGCAGTGTCTAGATCAGCCCACCCCAGTTCACTACTTCAGGGAGGTGTGCAAAGCACCACAATGGATGCAATTTCATTGTCCATTTCAATTCCTTTGAAAAAACAACCCCAGCAGCTCTTGTATTAATTTCCCAGAGATGTTTCCTAGCTGTGAAGGGCAATGAGGTCAGGCTGAAGCAAGGATGCAGCAACAGAGCACAGTGACATGATCCCCAGGCCTGGGCCAGCTCCATTCTCCTGCCCTGGGGTGACAGTAAAGGCAAGAAGTGTGAGGAGCAGTATACACCATGGATCCCACATACTCACCACTTCAGAGACCTCTCCAGACCTTCAGCAAGAGCACCAGATCCCAAGGGCACAGATCTCGCTCAGATGAGACTTACAAGACATGCCAAACCTGTCTCTGGGCCACAGATGGCCACGCCCCTGCATATCTATGCCAAGAGGCATTAAACAACACCCTGCCCTGTGCCTGCTGATGGAGGGACTGACATTCCTCACTCTTCCCCGGCTCTCTGCCCTGGAGAAGCTCCTACCCTCACTGCCCAGCTTGGTTGCACCAGGCTCTGTGGTACAAAAGATTCTTCCACCACCACTGCCATCTCCAGTTCCCTGTCAGACGAAATGGCTGGGGAAACTGGTCAACCAAAGCCTGTTGCAGCTGAACTTGGAAGAGGCCTTCCATCTTGATGCTATTTTCATCTAAGATAGTGCACTTCTCTCTACCAGTGGCCACTCTACCCAGAGATGTTTCATACTCACTCTTTCTTCACTTGGTGTGTGCACACAGAGGTCATCCTCTGTTGAGCACTAAAAAAAAAGGATTCAGGCTCTCCTTGCCTAACACCTGCCCCAGGTCCCAGTTCCTCTCCTTTCTTAACAC
The DNA here is from genome assembly GCA_033558185.1 of Dromococcyx pavoninus. Classification (NCBI taxonomy): domain Eukaryota; kingdom Metazoa; phylum Chordata; class Aves; order Cuculiformes; family Neomorphidae; genus Dromococcyx; species Dromococcyx pavoninus. Next base: position 118,229 of record JAUMJL010000888.1, read on the forward strand.
AAATGAAACAAACAACTGAAGTGATGTTTATCATATATGAGAAATCCTAACCCCTGGAAAAGTAATTTCTGGTCTTACTAGAGTGGATGCAGAGTGAGATGCGTGATATCAAATCTCCATATCATGCTCTCCATTGCAGGCCCATTACCAAAGTCATCCTTTCCCTTCTGTGCCTTGAGATCACCTCAAGTGGTTTTACCTTCCTCTTCAAATCCTCAAACACCAATAGTTTCATCTCCGACTTTAATGAGAATCATTAAATCAAAGGGAACACAGATTCTGTGAGCAAGCTGGTATCGGTGTACCTTGGTGTCAGAGCTGCTGACGCACCTCAGAGAGGGAGGACTAGAAAACAAACTGGTGAAGTGCACTGAGGCAGGCAGCTCTGGGGAACAGCCGTGGGGTGGGAGGTGCTGGAGTGTCACACTGCAGTCTCACACATGTGCTTCATGTGCTCCCAAGTGTATATGTCTGCAGGCAGACGTCTCAGTGCTCGCTAAGAGTGTCTCTCTGGTCAGAAACTTATGTGAGCTTATGCTCCCTTGGTGGGGTTTTGGGATCAAAACAGCCTGTTGTTCCCTAGAGTTCGGGGGTCTGAGTGGGAGCCAGAGGGGCTCGTCCTTTGCAGAGAGGGCTGGGGGAACTCTGATGGAGGTTTCCAGAGGCTGCAAGGAAAGCAGTAGAAGGGGGAGGAAAATGAGAGCGGGGGGCAGGGGAAGGGGGGGGGGCAGAGGAGAGAGAGAGAGGCAGAAAGAAAGAGAGCACCATTATTATCACAGGAACAATTCTTACTCCCAACTTTTTCCAAGACATAAACTTCATGGATCCCACCAATCCACCCTTATCCCCTCCTAAATTAGCATGCAAAATTATGCAATTGTTCAAGGTGATAATTCAACAATGTGGTTACCCCCCCATTCTGAAGCAGCAAAACCAAACCTCTCCAAAGCACATTCTGTAATATCAGTTAAAAGCCCACAGCTTCTTTGATTTTGTCCTTGGAGTGTGATAAACCAGTTCCTACTAACTTAGATACCAAGCTACAGGCCATCAAGCATCTGACCCACCAGACAGAAAGCCAGACCCCAGAGGTAACTGTACAAAACTAAATAGTGGCAGTTCCACATCTTGCAAGCACTTGATAGCAATGAACTAGAGCAAATGCAATATGAAAAGGGGAAAAGCAGGTGGCTTTTTGTTGTTAGAGATTTCATGCAAGAAATACAGCTTCGTGTGCTGTGGAGCATTGAGCTATATAGCAGTACACTGGTAAAGCAAGATTTGAACAGAACCCTTTGAACTATCATCTTTTAAACAGGCAGCCTATAAGTTACTGAAACCTCTCTCCTCCTCGGAGGAAGAATGTGCTCATCAGTTAAGATATCACAGCTCGTCTTGCTTGTAAGCAGACTAGAAATGCTTCCAAGGAACTAGATGATAAGACTACTACTAGGCCAACATATCTCCCAGGAATATTTTCCTCTGCATGATCTTTGCAGCACTTTGGGCATTCAAGAATTGCGGCACTGCAAGATGGCCGTTGCAGTAACGGAAAATGCAAAGGAATGTGATCCATAGAAGCACTTCAGCATGGGGAATTTAGAGAGCTGGAAGGTGATTGCCCAGGTTGAAAGCTGTTGAGGAAGGAGATGAGAGCACAGACCTGGAGAAAGCCTCAGGGGAACTCTGATCTCTGGGACCACAGCTATCCTTACTTTGGACAATGACACTGCAGGGAATATCCCTGTTTACTAAGGATGTTTCCACCACTTCTAAGTGAAAAGTTATGAAACTGCTTTCCTTGGGCCATGGCAGACCTGCTCAAACCACGCACAGAGCTGAGACAAATACCTGGCCAGAAGGGAAAACTGCAGTCCCTCAGTATCACTAATTTCTGTGGTTACAGTTTCAAGTCACTGTGGTATACTGTCCATATTTGACAGATTTGTGATTAGGAGTGAGCAAAGTAACAAGAAAATGCTCATTCCACTACTATGGACAGGCTGAACAGATTTTGTGTTTCCTCATCTAGTAACCTTAGAAATTAAAACACCACACAGACTATTTTCTCCAGGCTGACAAGCATGGAAGATCATTTTCCTTTCTTGTGCCAAATACTGGCCTCTGAAACACTGGGCTTTTATTGCAGGTCTCTACTGCCAGTATCAGCACACCTTGATACTGCCTCATTCACAAGGCCTAGAAAGACAAAAGCTTCCAGCTTCCAACATGTTTTAAAAGAACTTGGTGAAAGAAAGAAGCTTGTGCTATGCAGCACAAGATTTCCCCAACACACACACACCCCTCTTGCGTGTATGTTTGAAGTATTGACTCAAGCTACGGTGTTCCTTGCCTCCTTCCTTTTAAAATTGTATTTGAAATTCTGGTTTTATTGAGCTTGAGCAACGAGGACAATCCTGCCAATGGCCTGAGAATGGATATCCTTCCACTGAGAAGGCAAAATACAAGCAAAGCATAGACAAAGTGACTTTACCATATTTACATCACTAACTGCATTCGTTTTTCATTGCATCTATCCAACAATCACATCTAACAGGTAGGAGCCTGGCTGTCTCATAAAAGATTCTGCCTCTCCTAGTAAGGACTGAAAAAGCTGCAAATTCATATCGCCAGCAGACTACCAGCAAAATCACATACTTCATATTCCTAGGACTTCTAAGCTAGGAAACAAATAAGGATTTATTTTTCATTTTCCTCTCTCTGCCTCCTTTTTGTTTAAAAAAAAAAAAACCCACACACAAAGAAACCCTAAGCAAAACTCTCACTGAATTTTTATCTCATTCAAGCAAATCCAAACACATTTGTTGTTTCCTGTCCTGTTTCTTCATATCCCAGATTTTAAGTGTGAAGGCATGGAAGCAGTAAAGGAACAGGCACATGATTCAACTCAAAGCAGACCTGTACAAAACAGGAAGATTTCCAGTTCACTGTTTTCAAAAACTAAGAACAGCAAATGGACAAAAGAGCAAAAAAGGTCTCTTCCACCAGAGGTCTACTGCACATAGCAAATGTTGTCTGACCCAGACCGCCTTTTCATTTAAAGCACTGAGGAGGGACGGTCCCCTTGCTGTCACAGCCGTGAGGCTTGTGCACAAGTACTGCAGGACAAGAAAGATTGCTTTAGACTTGTCAGGTCTTGTGCCAGGAGTCACTGTGTCCTTCTTCAAGTTCCCTGCCAGTGAATCCACAGCCCAAGCATTTGCAGCCCAGAAGCAGGGTGCAGGGTGTAATAGTGCACCTAGTTCAAGGATATTTGCTGGAAAATCAACTCCCCAGCTGTAGCCCAGCTCTGCAGCTTCCTCCCTGCCACACAGACCCAACTGGAACACACACATTGTTTGCTTCTAGGACAGAAATACCAGTCCTAGGCTTAGTGTCTGGCAGCTGGATGTCAGAAAGCAGCTACTACAGGGCAGTGGCAAGAATGTGCATTTCAGAGTTTGCAGCTGGTGTGCAGCAGCTGGCATGTGGTGGCTGGCTAAAAGTAGCTCACTGTGGAATTTCTCTCTTGGCTACTTTGGAGCTGAATTCCAAGCACAAGCCAGCCTCCCATCTATTTCTGTTTGCCTGTGTTGCTGCTCTGCCCCAACATCCACCAGGTCCAGGAACTTTTCCTTTGCAGAGTAAGGAACTGGCCTTTTGGAAGAAAGTATCTCATTCCCACTCACCCGAAAGCAGAGTTTGGGGCATGTTTGGGGCGTATTTAGCCAGGGTGATTGGAAGCAAGAGCTATACTGCACAGCACAGTCTGCATACTGAGTTGAAGCTCAGCAGAAACAAGAAGGACAAGAGTGAGCACTGGCATGAGCTGTGGTGGGTGCAGAGGAAGGACTCTGACCTTCCTGCCCATGCTCAGACTGAGGACTTTTGGGGTGTGCAGCAGCTCCCATCTATCAATCTGCTGTAAACCCTGGAGCTGTTTCTACCCCCTCAGCATCTCCTGTGTTGTCTGCTCTCTCACCTGCAGACATCTTCCTCAGCTCAATCCTGCAGTATCTCCAGGCACAGCTCTACCTCCTGATGAGCCAGGTCAAGCCCTGTGGTGTCTCTACAGGCACACCTGTACCACCCACCAACCCAGACACTGTTTCAGTTTCTCTGCCTCTCCTGAGGGATGAAGAGAGGATGGGACAGGGAAGAACTGGGATAGGGTTACCATCCTTTCCTCCCCACAGTGCAGCTGGTGTCTCGAGCTGACCCTTCACACTGCTGCTTTTCCTTAACCACACATCTTGAGCTCGCCTCCTGGGATTCCTTAGGGCAGGAAGCAATAAAAAATGCTGCAGAGGAACAAACCCATGGCAAGCAATAGTGATAGGCTGGGGGCTGCCACTCTGCCTGGGCAGTTGCATCGCGGGAAGGACTTGCTCCCACAAGTGGGTACTTACGCGGGAGTCCCACACAGGGTGAGGCGTGCCCATGCTAGGAGTGCCCTCACTTCATATACTCCCCTTCGCTCACATAGTCCATAAAAGACCCCGGCAACTCAGCAAAATCTTCCAAGACAAGACTGGTGGAGTCCTCACCCAGCAGGTCACTGTCAGGCCGGGATGCCCGGGGGCGCGGTGCTGGCAGAGACGGTGGTGGTGGTGGTGGTGGTGGCGGCTGTGGAGGGGGCTCAGAGGCACCAGCCTGGCCAGAGTCAGGCAACTGCTCTTCGTAGTCCTCCGGCTCCCCCTCAGAGGAGGCTGGCCTGAGGACATGGTAGAGGCTGGGCAAGCGGATGTCGAAGCGAAGGCCAAACTTGGCAAAGAGCTTCTCATTCAGGGAGTAGAGCTTCTCCGAGATGTCATAGCCCAGGTGGGACGAGAAGAGACGGGCAATGTAGCGGTCCTTCCTCAGGAGAAGATACAGCTTCTTCCTCGGCCAGGTGATGAAGCTGCAGTCAGTCTCGGCTGTCAGTGTGACCTGTGGGGCAGGGAGGGAGTGGAGTAACCCCCACCACCAAGGCGGGGGTCACCCACCTTGGGGCTGCATGCTTCTCTCCAGTGAAGGCCCCCAGACCCTTTGATGCCTGCTCTCCTTGGAGATGGTGGGGCTGGAGAGACAGATCATCCAAGCTGAATAACCAGATAAATCCTTACCCGCCTCTGTTTCCTCTCCCCAAGGAGCCAGAGACCAAGTTTTCCTATGCAATTAGGGGCATGTCCTTACTTAACCCACTGGCTGGCTCCATTTCACCCTCTCGCTTTCAGATGATGCTCCCAGTTGACATCTAAGCAACATATCCGAAATGAGCTGGGGAGCACAGACATCCCTATCCCCTCTAAAGAAATGCTACAGAGTGGGGTATTTCTGCATGGCAGTCCAAGCCACCAGCGGGCAGCCCTGTGGCAGGCTGCAGCTGGATCACACAACTCCTGCTCCGAGAAGGCCCTGGATGTGAGAAGGTCCACCTGGAAGGCTTGCCTGGTCACCCTGTGCCAGAGGGACATCCTCTCTGACCAGCTTTGCTGGACACTGTAAGGCTGAATTGCCTTGAAGGACATGTGGCACAGCTCAGCAAAAAAGGAAATTAAAGGGGTTTAGTTGGAATAATAATAATAAAAGAAACACAGGAAGGGTCAAACGGCCTTGGACCAAAGAACATCCGAGTGTAATGGAGACACTGGCATGTGAACAAGTGCCTGAGCCAAAATATCCCGGGGGCTCCCTTTCACTCTATATCCAGGGGTCTCCTTGGCCAGCCACCGTGGCAGAGCGCCACTGGGAAACTGAAAAGGGCTTGGCTGCATGTGTCTGTCCTTGGGTTTGATATTTAATGCCACTGCCATGCAAGCAGCTGCGTTATGAAAGAAATATAGGAGATAAAACCTGAGAACTTTCCTAGGCCAAGGTGAGCAAGAGGAAGGGTCACATGGAAATTGAAATGACCAGAATCTCATTTTCCTAACCAACTTCTGGCACAGCAAATGAAGCCTCCATTTCTCATGACAGATTAAAAGTGAGATGTAATAAGAAAACCTGTCTCCTAACCAGGAGAGCAGGACAGATTTCACTCATTAATCCCCTCTGACACAAGTGCTTCGGCATCGGCGGTGCCCATAATTCAGCTTTCTGCGGGAAGGTGCCAGCCCTGAAACTCAACTCCTTCAGGCACTGGGAGTCAGTAGTCCTGTGGGAAGAAGACACAGCCAAAGAAGAAAGCTCAAGGAAACTGGCTGCCCTTGTAGACTGAGTAGTGCTTCTGCCATTTGTCAGTGGCCTCAGGATTGAAACTGCTCAATCCAAGAGCCATGGGCAAAACTTGGGCAAGTAAAACCTTCCATGCCCTCCACCAGGAAAGTTCCAGGGTCAAACAGGCACTTTTTTAACCAAATGATTTTGATGCTAGGAATACAGTTGAGATATGCCAGAGAGTTTTATTAACTACTCAGGTAAGAGAGATTAGTGGGTTAAACAGCTGCCAAGAGCAGCACATCGCTATGGTTAAGCATGGCCCTTGAGGGTAATGTCCTGCCAGGAACATGGACTGGTCAAGTCTCACCTGCTGAATGTTGGTCTCACACAGGCTGCTACTTCTTCATGCTCCTTAGTATGCAGATGTGGGTTTTAGTCATTTCCAGCACACAGCTCCAGCCTTTCCCCATATAGGATTCTATCTCCCTGTCCTGGTGCCAGGTGCAGCTGACCTTCCTGACCAGCTCTGTCTCGCAGAGCAAGAGAGGGCCAAGAGTGTGGTGCTGGCACGGCTGGTGCAGCCTAGCACCAGCTTGCTCCTGAGCTCTCTCACACATCACAGCTAAAGACACTCAGGAAGTCTGAGAACATTCAGTTCCACAGAAACTAGCTCAGAAGATGCTGCAGATGTCTTTGCAGGTTGCATGACAGCCAGCCAGCCATTTCCCCGAGAGCACCGGCCAGCCATCGTTCACTCAGCATAACTCTCAGGCAAATATAGTCCAGGAGAAAGCAGTGATCTGCTGCTGGACTGAAGCCCTGTGCAAAATGTGAGATAGCCCCACCCCTAGCACAGCCATGCTGTTGTTGCCCTCTGTACCCCATTATCTTGGCCTGACAGCCTTATTTCTGCTCACGAGCTGTAGTCCTGTGCCACAATTACACAGTCAGCCATCTCCTGCAGCTGTTCCTCTTGCAAGACCACAATCACTGGCAATGGCATAGCTTTCAGGAGTGACCGCCACGGCCCTCTAACACATGGGACAAATTCAGACTTGAGGAAAGCAGATTTCAAGAGCTGCACTGTTTAACAAAGACTGAACATGTCTGCCCTCATTAGAAAGCACCATCATTCCCTCATGACACTCAAAGGCTCTAAGGATTAGCAAAATCCTTCCTCATATGCCCTAACTGACATTTTCTAGATTGACATCCTGACAGGGATCAGTCTGTCCTGGGACATGAGTCAAACGCAGAGAGATGTGGGCTTAAGTAATCTCCCCCAGCAGGAAAGGCAAACGAATACTGTGGAGTGTTGACAGCAAGAGCAAAATCCTTACAGTTGCTGCACGTAAGAATTGGTCTGGCCTCTCACCAAGGGATTCTTCTGCTCAGAAAGAACCATATTCGGATGTGAATCATCCTTTCTCCTTCTGCATCCCAAACACATCACCATCATCGCAGAAACCTCTGTGAGGAACGGGATATTTATGGCTTTACATCACTGGTGAATATTGCCAAGTCTGTCATCCTGATGCTGGAATGATGCACCCTGTTAGCAGCGTTCAGGCCAAATGCATCAATGCAGGTACTAGGGAACACTGTAATGGAAGAGAGCTGGCAATCTGATACCTCATCTCCCTGCTGAGCTGTAAGGAGCACCACACGCCACTCTCCCTGCTATCAGCTGATAGTAGAAACATGCATTGAGGTCTTCAGAGAATTTAGGAAAAAGGATAACACAGCTGATCACACCACCCTGTGCTGGCTAAGCCATAAAGAAGGGGAAGAAAGTATTCCTGGTTAGCCTTGAATGGCATAATGATCCTACTCCATTCCCTTCTCAGATATGCAACAATGCAGCAAGGAGCAAAGTGGGGCTGCTGTGGGGCAGCACAGGCTTACCTGGAAAGTTCCTTCCTCAGAGGGTCGCAGCGACTCCCATTCTGGAGAGTCCAGGAATTGGTAAGGAAAGATGTAGTGAAGGAATTGTCCATCCTGGCTCACTCGGATCCTGTGGAGAGGACGGGTGAAGCACACAGGCTTAGGCCACAAATAGATGTCAAACAAACCTGATCAGCTCACACAACGTGCAGGCAGCCAGTCCCACCAGGGAGGAAAGGATGACTTCTCATCTCACGCATGCCTCATAACATCTCTGTGACAGCTGCTCCAGTCTATGGGGCTGTCCCTTCTTTCTCTGTAGGAAATTATATTTGCTGCAGCTTCCCCATATTCCACCTGTTTTCTACTTCCTGCTACAAAGCCAACCCTCACCGGTGTAATGCTTGGACCTAAACTAGGACTTCTCAGCCCACAAGACTGCTGCTGCTTTTTAGGTACTTCTAAGCCAGGCTGTGGCTTTTTGTACTTGCACCTTCTTTCTGTCTTCAGGGTTGCACAAGGACTATCCCTGCCTCGGTGCTGGGATGCTGTTACAACCAGAACTCCCCAAAATTGCATTGCATTCCTGACACATCACACTGCAATCTTATAGTTTGTTCTACATCACTATTCAGTCTCTCTTGGCCTCCCAGGTATCCCATTCCCCTACTTTTGCTGTAGTTGCCTACCAACGTCAAGTGTGAACTTCCACCCAGCTCTGCCAAGGGAGCAGAGAGAATCTCGCACAGACAGGGCACTCTGGAGTTATATTCATAGCTCTGCAACACCAGATTTGGGGGTTTTTGTTTCCCTGTCGACATGCTCCCCCAATGGACGATGCACAAAGGCAAATCTTACTTTCAGGAGCAACAAGGCTCAGTTCACTGTTGGCTTCCAGTCACCTATGAGTGCTGCCTGGGAGGGTCAGGGATCACAAGGCAGGTTTCCTGATCCAGGCACATTCTGCATTTCCAAGCCCCTCTTATCTTCCTATTGTTCAGTTTAAGAGGGGGCATCATAATAGTAGCAATGCTTGCTGAGTCAGCAAGGACCTCAGAAAGGACCTCATAGGGCAATAGAATGGGTACCAGGAAATGCAGATCCAAACCTGTCTCCATACAGTATCCTGTAACAGTCAAGACATGTACTTCCCACTGCAAAAGAGAGCAGAACAACTGCACTGGTTACCGTCTGTTGCAGCACTTTCATGCCCATAGAGCAGCATCAGGTTACCCAGTGCAGGGCAAGACAGCACAGACTCCTCTGCAGTAACTTTATTCGCAGATATCGTAAACTTCAGAGCAAACTGCTCAGCACAGACATTGGGTAAGAGCAAGGACACTTAATGGAATCACACATACCAAATTTCCTCCCACTGCCTGCCATGCAGCACTGATCAGTGGTCCCAGAGAAAACGACATTCCAGAAAAAAACAACAAAAAAAGAAAGGACAGCCCTTCTTTACACACTCCCTCACCAGCCAGGATGGACCACCGCAATAAAACATGAGCCCCAGGTGATGCTGCATTTGTCTTCCTAAAGGAAAATCCTTGTGGGACGCAACTCCTACAGCTCAGCACTGTTCCCATTTGCAGATCTCCATCCTTTCCCACTCTCACTTGACTTTAGAGCCAAGTGCCTGGCAGCAGCTGGGAAGCCAATATCATTACTATTTCTAAGCATTTGGAATTTGCACATCATTAAGAGATATGCTCATAAAAGTGTGTCACAGGATCTCAGGTGAACAAATGCCAGTACTGCATCAGTACAGTTCATTCAATAATCAAATCCCCAGTGCGACTATCCAGAGATCCCTGACAACCTCCTTGGTCCTCCAGAGGCAGAAACATCATGTGTGCATGACAGCATGGGGAAAGAAAGACGCCTGATGAGGTGGGACCCACCACAGGGGAGTGCTCTCTCTTTTGACAAAATGACCCTCAAAGTGAAAAATTTCAGAGCCCTGAGGGCTGAGGTGTTGGAAACAGGGATAGAACCTCTCCTTTAACACTACTGGTCAAGGGTAGTAGGTGAACTGAGGACCCAGCATACTCAGTTCACAGCTGTTCACATCACAGAGGTATTTGGTACCCTCAGAGGTCACAGGTCCAGACACACTGCCTTCCTGCCTTGAGAAACACTCTCTCACAGCAATCTGCCCCCATCAGAAATAAGATCACTGTAAAACATCACAGAAAGAGGTAAGGATTTGCCAACAATATCATGGGCAAGGCTGAGCTGGCTGCTTCACTGCACATAGTTTGATTCTGCAAACCATTCCCCAAAATATTCTAATTTTGAAAAAAAAAATCAAACAGCCCTCAAAAGCAAGTTACCCCCTCCCAACAAACCAATGCATATCTGCAAGCCTTTTCAGAGGAAGTAAATTACTGTCACCCCAGTTGCTACGGAAAGTGAAAATACAACAACAAGCCACAGCACTTTGCTGTCAGACTTTGTTCAGAAACAGGAGAGCCTTTACCTGCCAGACAACAGCAATGAGAGGCGGTCAATGGGCGTCTTGCCCTCCACCGCATAGTTCTGGTCTCTGACTAGCAACTGAACTTGCTCTTCACAGCACTTCACGATTTCTTTGTAGACTTCCAGGGGCACCTGCAAGGGCAGGTACATGGCCTTGTAGAGGAGATCAAACTCTTCTGGGATGCTGTTTCTACGGAGCCGGTAAGCCAGGTGAGCTAGCTGAAGCAAGCAGGCGAGGACAAGCAGCATGTTCCAAATGAAGATATCCAGCCCGCAGGCGCTCAGCCAGCCCCACAGAGCATAGCAGAAGTAGCCTGGGGCCAGGAGGCCAAAGATATAGAGGGACCCAAAGACGCCACTTCCCCCCATGTAACCCAGGAAGACGATGCAACTAGCCAGCTGGTAGGCTGCTCCCTCCGTAATCTCCTTCCAACCATCACACACCGGTGGCTGGAGAACAGCCTGGTCCCAAGAGAGGCTGCTTGCACTCATCCTTCCCAATTCCCCACCCTCCCCAGCCGTCCCGCGCTCAGATTGAATTGTCATATACAAAGGGTGCTGCAGAAGTCTGAAATCAGAGCTGCTGGGTAGCTGTTGTTCCTCCTCCTCTTCAATGCCGGCTGGTCCCACAGCAGCGCGCTTCAGAGTGACATTTTGAAGTGTTTCTGAATGTTTCTGCACCCAAAAAAAATCCCAAAAGGGCTCGTTTCTCCTCTTTGTGGCTCACAAACCAGTGGCTGCCCCCCTCCTTAGCCACACCAGCAAGAAAAGGAGCTGGTAAATAAGAGGCCAAAAGAGCTCAGTCAAAGAAAGAGAAGAGGCCATTAGCTGGAAAACTCACAGACAGAACAGAGATTTCGTTGCGCTGCCTCTCTCGCCTGCCCTCCAGCAAATGGAAATAGCGACCGTGAGAGAGCAGCGGAGGGAGCTGGTGTTGAGTGTGGAATGTGTATCACTTGGCAGTGGAAAGGAGAGAGACCCCAAATGGATAACCATGTTTGGAATTGAAATCCAAGGAGCGAAAGCAGCGAGGAGAACAGAGAGCAAGCACGCACCCGCTACTTAACATAACTCAGGCGCCCAGATAAGCCCAGTGCAGCGCGAGGAGGGAAAAGGAGAGGAGAAAACAACCAGCTTATCGCTGCACGCTTCAGCCACACGTGGGGCTCCACGCTGCTCTGCAGTCCTGAAAGAGAGTGACTTTCACCCAGCACAAAAATGGAAAAAGGTCACCCCCTTCTACTGCTGTGGCCTGTAGCAGTCGCAGGGACTTAGCAAAAGAAGAGGCTGGTCCTCAAGAAATGCTTTCCAGGTGCTGTAGCACAGCCTCCCCTCTCTCCAGGGAGTTTCATCACATGAGGGCATTTTAGATCACAAGGTAAAGCTCTTTGTATGGGCAGGCAGTTGTAATTGCAAAGGGATAAATGAGCCTTTGGGACCCAGCTTCATCTATCCTGAAAGGGAGATGATCCTGCCTAAAACTTTGGGACTGTAACACTTGGAAGCAAGTTTTGGAGGGAAATGCTATTGAAGGAAGACTCTCACACCCCACAGATAACAGACTGTGTTGGGAAGCATCCTTGGGAAATATAATTTCACTTATTAATTTTTTATAGCTTTTTGAACCTCCCAGGCCTTCATTTAGCAGAACGAGGAAAGCGAACACTTTCCACTCGGGCAACCCATGACACAGGCACGAGAGGGACCCACCGAGTTCAGTTCTCCATGGGCAGCGACAGAAATGATAACCTAAGTGCAATTTCTCCCCTGCTTCAAGTAACACATTACCAGTCATACAGGCAGGATCTGCCCTGCTGCCAGCAAGCAGTTACATTTCAGGCATTGACGCAACCCACATGGTCAGTCAACAGTATGAAGTCAGCCTGCATGGGTCAGTGGAGTAGAGGTAGAGTTTCAAGGGTGGTCGTGTTTCAGGTCGAGCTTGCAGCTGCCCAGCCTAACATGCCATTCCCATTGGCACCATTCGCTTAAAGACACACTAATCGCCTCTTCTACAAATAGTGCTCTGGAATAACACCATCTACTGGGCGAGACTGAAGCAATGCTTTATGGCAACCTTACAGAATTCATCATGGTCTTGGACAGTACAATCATGCAGTGCAGAACAGCACAACTCCTAAAAGCAGCAAAGGCTGTGCCATCTTGACAGGTTGCCAGGTGGGAAGGAAACAAAACAAATCAAGCTTTGCACAGGGAGTGAGTACAATCCACTCAGACAAATGCTTTCCATTACTTGTTAAGTGAAATAGGGAAACTCCTCTCAAACAGTCCCTTATTGAAGTGAAAAAATAAATCCTGTGGACTGGAGCAGAAAAAGGCTCAGCTGTAAGATGTATGAAGTAGTTCAGTGCTCTTGACCTTCTCTGCAAAGAGGGAAGAATGATCTTATAGCCAAAGCACTACAGTAAAAATGCTGGGAGTCAAGTTCTGTTTTTCACACCATTGCCACGTACTTGCTAGATGATCCCAACAACAAATTTTCTACCTTTAGGCTGCTGCAAAAAACAATATTACAAGGGCCCATCTTTCCAAGATTGGCTGACATTTAACATAATGGCGAGCTGGGATATCAAGATTGTGAATACTTACAAGAAAGATCCTTTACATAAGATCTGTGAGACAAAAATGAATTGCTATGAATAGCATTATAGGACTACATTAGAGGAACATTCTAAGAAGCAACAATGGTGTTTCTCCCACCTTTCCATGCTACAAAAAACATTTGCAGCAACATAAGAGGTGACAAAAAAAAAAGGTTATGAAATTCACTCCTCAAAGAAATTCCTGAGCTAGAAGATACTCTGGAACACAATGTTAGCAGCTCATTAGGAAGAAGAAGGTACTTCCTCTGGCATGTCCGAGAACATGGACAGTGGCACTGCAGTAACTCCAGAGGCATATGCTGGGGCTGCGGTGCTGCTGAGGCCAGTGCCACAAGGACAGCCCATTGTGACTTCTCTGAGGAATGCAGATAGGAAGCTTTAAACCCACAGCAACAATACCACAAGGTTCTCATTAGAAACTATCCAATTTTCTGTTGGGACCAAGCATGACATTGTAGAGAGAATAACATAGCCTTTTAAAAGGCAGGTCTCTCAGACACACTAGAGATAAGTTCAGGCCAATTTTTAAAAATGAAGCTTTGGAAAATGGTTGAACCTCTAAGGTTCAAATCTTCCTTTTTCCCTGGAGAGTATCGTGACCATACAGTCTTTCTTCACTGCACCTTCAGTTTTCCACCCAGCAAGATTTCACAAAGCTTTCCTGATTTTACAAAGAGAAATGTTATTTTCATGCCTTGGAACACATGCCTTCAGTTCAGGGATGCTGGGGTTCATCCGAGATGCGTGTTCGGAAGTCAATACTGATTCAAGGAGAAAACTACACAAGTATTTAAAGGGAGATGCCCAAGCCCAAAACAATTTGGAATCAAGTGAGCATGGCCATAGAAAACACCTGAGCAGCATTGAGACTCTTTCCTGGGAGAAGGCACATATGCATTTTACAACAAAAATGAGTCTGTGAAGAAGAAAAACAGACACGTCAAGCTCTTCAGCACTGAAACTGGCAGTGTATAAACAGTTACCTCACCAATTTCTTCACTTATAATGAATTCAACCTGTAGCACTTAATATTTAGCCCCATGCAATGATGCAACCCAGCTGCAGCCTGCACCATATCTGGCAAATAAATCCCCTGTCCTTGACAGCAGCACCACGCTGAGAGATTATCAGTCTCAAATCTAACAGCAGCTAAACGATTGGCTATTTCACCTGTCCTCAGGAAGCCTTACAGGTTCAATTCTGATCTCATAAGCTGACAACAAGACCAATCACCTGCACTGAGGACGTAAGACCTTGGTGGCTTAAAATCAGAGAGCACATAATCAGACATCTCCTTTTTGATTTATTATACAGTGCATCACAGGTGTTAAGTTGGCAAAACTGTTACTTACACACTAATAAACCCTGTAGCTCCAAAATAACCACCTGGTGTTTCGAGACACAGAATCAAAGTCATTTAGATTGGAAAAGACCTTTAAGATCAAGTCCAACTGTTAACCAAACATTGCAAAGTCCACTACTAAACTATGTCCCTAAGCACTGCATCTACATGTCTTTTAAAGACCTCCAGAGATGACTCCACCATTTCCCTGGGCCACCTCTTCCAGCGCTCCATGAGCGCTTCCCTTTGACGAAGCAATTATTTCCTAATATTCACTTCACACCTCTCCTTGTGCAACTTGATGCCACTTCCTCTCACCCTATCAGTTGTTATTTTGCAGAAGAGACAAACACCCACCTCACTACAACCTCCTTTCAGGCAGCTGCAGAGAGCCTCTTCTTATCCAGATTAAACAACCCCAGTTCCCACAGCTCCTCATAAGGCTTGTGCTCCACACCCTTTACCAGTTTTGCTGCTCTTCTTTGCACACACGAGAAAAAAAAGCCAGAAAACAAAAGCCCATGCACACCCAGCACAAGACAAACAAAACAAAAACTGGGCATAAACACAAGAAAAAGCTTTGATTTCAAGCAAGCGACCTGTACATACATCCACAGTCTTCTGCTTGCTTTCCCTTGAAGAACTCCTGGCTCAAGAATTCAAGTTTGATATGCAAAGTGCTTAATACTTCATTACAAAGAATAAAGCTTCAAACCTAGGCTAAAGCTACTCAAAAAAAATTGGAAGAATTCTAACAGGGGAAAGCAAATTCAGTTTTGACTCCAAGGAAAGCTCATTTCATAAGACTGTGGTCATCTTTGTACAAATAGAGTTACACCAACTGTCACAAACAGCACTGCAAGCTTCAGCATGACTTTGCTGAAAGCATCAACAGGGCAGTGTTACCAGCATGATTTCTCAACTTGCATCAGCAGGAAAACCCACTGAAGGCCCACCTGTTCAACCAACCCACCAGAGTAATCAATGTTCTTGTGTCAATGAGTAAGCAGGTTTTTCTCATTCTTGCCATTCCTACAGCACACAGCTTTCAATAAGGAGGACACTGTCATTTCTTTCCTTAAAAAAAAAAAAACACAAACCAGAAGCCAGGAACATGGGTCATTTTCAAACTTTTATTAAGAGAAAAAATATAATTTCTATAGCAGTGATCAAGAACTAACAGTGGAAAAGCTACAGACGTGATGCACAGTCTATCATTAGAGACTCTTTATAAATAGATTCTGTTTATATTTCTTTGAAGTACATTGCAGAAATAATTTATTTTGATGCTTTCCAGAACACAGTCACACCACAGACACCATCTAGAAGAGAAAGGAAAGGCAGCTTCACAAAACATGGATTTCCACTGGATATTGTGGGACAGTTCCACAATCAACAACAACAAAAAAAAAACCAGCAACAAACCCACAAAAACTAATGCCCACACAGCCCTAGCATTAGAAATAGAAGTTGAAGTTTGGATCTACTAGAAGACAACTGAGGCAGAATCACACTCTACTGCGGAAGAGCTATTCACAAAAGCTGTACGCTGCCAGAAGGCATTGCTAGAAGGCAATGTTAGAAGGATTCACCACTTTCCCAAGGACAGCAGTGCTTACTCTAGTGTCAGTGAGGTTTCCTTTGCCTTCCCTAGATACTTTTGCCATCACAAACAGTACTCTGGGACTTCCAGTGGGCACCAGCTGGGATGCCAGGGCACTTCAGAAGCAGAGGTCCTGAAGGCTATACTCACCACATTCAGAGTCCTGCTCATCTCACTCATATCTTGAAGCCCAGAGCTCTCATACACTCTTTGTGAGCTTCAATTAGGTGCCCACAATTTTCTTCCCCCTTCTCAATGATGCTGCAAAACAAAAAGATTTCCAAGGTTCAACAACAAAATGCTTGCTCACTATTAGTGAAAACCACAGAACAAGCTGTTAGGGACAAACAAAAATCCCTGTTAGGCTCCAGAAAACTTTTTGCCTATCCTGTCCAGGTTAGCACTGTTTTGGAAAGTAGAATACTATCAGAATACCACCCAAGTCCAGAGCTGTGCACTTAAAACTTAAAAGAATTTCCTACTAACAGGCGAGTGTCTATTCTAGGCAAGTCTAGACAGGGATTTGTTATGCAACCCAAGGCTGTTGCATCACTTTATTGAGTACGCTGATCCCGTCAACAACCACTTTAAAATCATTTAGTATGGAAACAACAAAATTTCTCAACTAAGAAACCAATTCAGAATAGGTTGACCAGTAAATGGCGTTTTAGTCCAGCTTAAGTTCGTATCTAGGGAACCTGAAGAAAAAGAACCTGTCGAGAAACTCTTAAAAAAATTATTTACTACATATGGTAACTTTCGATGTGACTCATGCATCCAAGAGCCCACCATCACTGGTATATCGCAAATACCGCAAAAGCAGTTCAGACTTGCTCTTTCATTGACTGGCACAGCACTTCCTGTCCCCAGTAGGTCACAGGTCTGATCAACCCTCATCTGCCACATTATGCTATTCTTGCTGCCAAAAGAAGAAACTACCAAACTGTGAATAACAAAAATGTCTTTTCTTAAATCATTTAAATTTTATTACAATAAGTTTGGACAGGTCTGCTGACTGCCCAGGGCAATTCCATCTGACTCAAGTACTTGGATCCCTCTTTTCCTAGGGGACCCTCGACTCGCTTCACTGTACCACACATCTAGACATGCATCCCTAACTTTAGCAAAAATACAGTGTCCATTATTATGTCATCTACTGAACAACATTTGTACCACCAGTCAGTTTAAAAAAAGACGATTTGGTCGCTGGATTAAAGGTTTTAGACTCTAAAGATTTACTGTCATAGACAAAGGAGTCTATTGTGGGGGTGCATTTCATGCTATTAGATAGTTCCAACGATCGTGACTAAGTCTGTAAGTAGGAATGCACCACTGTCAAATTTTGCAGCTCTGAGAGAAACATCATTCTCTGGAAAAACAAAATACTTTGTTTTTTAGTTATTTAAAACAGAACAGTATATATAACCAACTAAACAACAAAAATGTTACTACTTTTTGGTACCTTTTGCTTCAACCAACAGTAGTGAAAATTTGTAAGCAGCATTAAAAGATAATCTCTGAAACCTGTTTTATACTAGGACTATGAGAAATTAATGTCTTCATTTATAGCAGCCTTCCAGTACTTAAAGGGGGCTACAGGAAAGCTGGGGAGGGGCTCTTCATCGGGGATTGCAGTAACAGGACGAGGGGAAACAGTTTTAAGCTGAAAAAGGGGAGATTTATATTAGATATTAGGAAGAAATATTTCCCTATGAGGCACCGGCACAGGTTGCCTAGGGAAATCATGGAGGTATTCAAGGACAGGTCGGATGAGGCTTTGAGCAACCGGCTCCAGAGGAAGGTGTCCCTGCCCATGGCAGGGAGGTTGGAACTGGATGATCTTTAAGGTCCCTTCCAGCCCAAAGCGTTCTATGATTTCTAATGTATCCTTTCAAGATATTTTCTCCTTCTCCTCCGCACTCTCCCTCCTCCCTCTCCCAGCCCTCCTGGATGCTCCAGCGCCCTTCGCCCTGGGGCGGGGAGGGCTCCCAAAACCACCCCGGCAGGGGCAGAAACTCCAGGAGCCCCCAGGCCGCAGGGAGCATCGGGCGGAGGCCGGGGACCTCACCAGGCGTCCCGCGCTTTCTTGGTCTCGGGGCAGGCGCAGCATGGCTTCAGCGGCTTCTTCTCCTCCACCCGCGCCTCCCCCGCGCCCTTGGCGTCGCAGCTGGCGGCGGCCACCGTGGACATGGCGGGGAGCTCCGCGTCAGCCTCAGCGTCGGCCTCTGCCAGGGGAGAGCGGGACAGCAGAGACGACCTCTGCTTCCGCTTAACCCGGCCCAGCCGCGCCCCGCGGGATGCCGGGAGTTGTAGTTCAGACGCCCTCCTTCCGGTTCCTCCCAGCGTCCCACGCTTCGGTTTGTTCCCCGCGGAATGCTGGGAGTTGTAGTTCAGAAGCCCCCTTCCGCCAGACACCGCCCCGTAGCCCCTGCCCGAGCCCCGCGCCATGCCGGGACTTGTAGTTCAGGAGCCCTCCTGGCACCTCCTTCCTCCCCCGAGCCTCTTTCTACGCCATGTTCACTCAATCACACAGAATCACAGAGCGAACTGAGTTGGAAGAGACCTACAAGAATCATAGAATGGTTTCGGTTGGAAGGGACCTTAAAGGGTCCATCCAGTTGCAACTCCCCTGCTATGAGCAGGGACACCTCTCACCAGACCAGGTTGCTTAAGACCTTATCCAACCTGACCTTGAACACTTCCAGGGATGAGGCATCCACAACTTCCCTGGGCAACCTGTGCCAGTGTCTCACCACCCTTATCATGAAGAATTTCTTCCTAAAATCTAATCTAAATCTTTCCCCTTTCAGTTTAAAGCCGTTCCCCCTTGTCCTGTCACTACTTGCCGTTGTAAAAAGTCCCTCCCCTGTAACCCCTTCAGGTACTGGAAGGCTGCTCTGAGGTCTCCACAGAGCCTTCTCTTCTCCAAGCTGAACAACCCCAGCTCTCTCAGCCTGTCCTCATAGCAGAGGTGCTCCAGCTCCACATGTGAGAGTGCAAGGACTACAGCCAGCGCTGGACATTTACAGCTCTGGGTTAAGTTTAGTAATGGGTGAAATAGGGGAAGACTGCCCAGTTGCCATAAGGTTCCAAATTATTTTCTCTGTACAGCCGTTTATCAGAATTAAAGAACATAGAGCAGTGACTCGTGATGTGTAACCATCACAGTAGCACTGCAGTCATTGCTGTTGGCCTCTCGTACCTTCAGTTTTAGCCCACTGAAAGAATGGTTGTCCAAAAAAATAAGTATTTGTCTGCTACAGAGATTCACATCGACAGGCTTTTCAAGGATCCTCAAAAATATATATTTGTTTTTACTGTTACATAAGGTAAAAGCCCCTGTCAATCAGTAGCAGCCTGGGGTAGTCCGGGGGTTCCCAGATTTCTCACACTTCTGATGTACATGACAGAAGGTAACTTTAGCTGTGTGGTGAAACAGCTGAAGGTATTTTGATATTTTCCAGATAGTGCCTATTCTGGGAACCACTAACACTAACCATTTACCATCTTGAAAAAAGAAAACTGATTAATATTGGTCTAAAGAAATATTTTTGCCTTTGACTTAATATAAATATGAGACAACCACTGTTCCTGTAGCCCTGTCAACTGTACACTGTGCTTGACTGTCAAAGAAGTTGTCTGTGGTTTTGCTTAACGCTTAGATACACACAGCAAAAAATGGACTTCAAACCTCTGAGCAAGACGACTTGTCAGGGTCTTGTTGCCTATTGAATTAACTGCCCAAGCACAGGATGGAGTTTCTCTTTTTGATCAGAGTTGCAGACCTTAAATTCCAAAACACTATCAGCTCAGCAGTGTGACCTGAGAGAGAATCAATGCTGAGATAGAAGAACCTTTGCTCTGGTCTTGCACTAGAGAGAGAGAGAGACTCTAAGATGATTAATTATATACCCTCTAAGCTCCGGACTCCATCATTAGGTGAAGGCAAGTGGTTCATTCCCTCAGGAAGTGATGTGCCAGTCCCTTCCGAGCTCGAAGAGGTAAATACTCTTCTTTCAGGACTACGGCATGAATTCTGTATGTAGGGATGCTGTACCACAGGACTGAACTCTTCCCTCCCAGGAGATCCCAATGGAAGGCTGTATGGAGAGAGTCTCCTTCCATGCTGCAAGCAAGCCCTTAAAGAAAGAAAAGTAGAATCAAGATTACTGTTAAGGCATTTCTGTATCTTTGAATGCTGTACCAGCAAGTATTGCAGCAGATCATATCTTGCCAGAAATTCAGCTAAATCTTCAGAGTGTCAGAGGGTGAAGGTGGAAGACAGTTTTCTGGATGGCAGTCACTTTCCACTTTAGGACCAGAACTGCTGCTTCTGACATTGCAGTGCTTAGCACACAGCATTCCAGAAATTCTGAGGACTCATACTGGGGCCAGGAATCTGCGGTTTAGCCCTCCACAGTAAAGAAGATAGCAACCCTCCTACAATAACAGGCAGAGCAGAAGCTTTTGTCCCAATCAACATTTGAAAACTAATTTCAAGAATTGCCACCACTGCTTCCTTTTGCTGAGAAACCAATGTTGAGACACTGTTTCCAACAATGACTTTTCCAGTGAAATTTGGATGTTTGTACAAAAGACATCAGTGCTTGATGTTGGTATAAACTTACCGGATTTTAATTTCTTTCTCACAGTTTTTTTCTGTGTATCTCTCACCAGTTTGTTAAGATTATGACTATCATCACTTTCATGCTATGCTGCCTCCTTTCACTGCCTGCTGAATGCATATCCAAACATATTAGTAAAGACTATGCATTTGCTGTGCATGCAACACTGAAGAAGCCAGCTCAGCAAATCCAGGATGCAATCCCCCTGGTAACATGGCAGAAGGAGGAAGCTGTCATTTTGTACCATACCATAAAGTAACCTGCCTGTTCCACAAGCATCAGAGGCAAGAGCAACTGAGACTTTGGACACGTGGCAGCTTTTCCACAATGCAGATATGCAGCAGCTGATGTTGGATGTGCATTTCAAGCCTAGTCAGGCATATTTCAGTGCTTGCTGGGGTGACTGATCAGCTGCTTCTTTATGTGGAGGAAACACCCATGAAAATCCATGCATTCCGGAATAGAGCCCATTTCACAGACTGCCGGGAAGGAAAGCTCAGGTGTTTGCACTCAGATGGCTGCATGTGCTACTAACACAACAAAAGAGCGTGTCTGAAGATGTGTATTTTCTGCCACTCTCTAAACTTAGTTACTCAGAAAATCCTAACCCATATTTGGAAATAACATCACTAATCCTCCAAAAGACAAATCTGCAAATATCTGTCCCTCTGCTGCAGTTGGACTCTTTGTTTTCAGTTAAAAATCAGAAGAAAATAGTTGAGATTCAAAAGTGTTTAGGCATAAAAAAGATACACATTAGTCACCCAGAGGGAAGTTCTGCTCTTCTCAGGTATTTTTTTTCTCCACTACAGTTAACCAAGACAGCTGCCTATATAGTTCCTTCCAAACAGGAAATCTCTTTCATTCTCACTTCTCATGACTTGAAAGAGTAAGATTTTAAAACTTCTGCATAACCCCCTATGAACTGTCAGAACTGATCAGAACATGATGCCAGGCAATCAGTCAGCTGAGCAACTCTTAATATGTAGCACCACATGCATGCAGGGATGATGTCTAGTCAGTCACCTCACAAAAATCAAATACTGCCTAAGGTCTGTGCTTATGCACTAGTGTAAACCTCATTCAGATCCCAAGTCCACTTGCCTGTGTATTGGAGAAAAAATGCCTCACCGTAGTTCCACAAAATACTCCCTAATGCAAACTTCTAAACTTGATCAGCTCTGCTGCAAACCAGGCAGCATTTCTGAACAGCAAATGAATTATGTTAAGCTATCAATTAGCTGAGAAGCAGCAATGCAGTAGGCCCACTACTTTTCCACTTCACGCATTCCAGTTGTCCTCCCCCCTAAGCACTGCTGTTATTAACAATTTTACTCTGCTGTGTCGCATGCCATTTTGATGTTGGTGGAAAATCTGGCTTGTTTGATTCTATTCAGGTCTCTCGATCACTTTTTATGAGATGTGAAGCTCCACTACAGCAAATAGTTTAACATTCTCAACAAACTGTGGGAGCTAATTGGAAGTCTAGAAAGAATCATTAGTCATTCCATTTTTGAGATGTCAGCTGCAGCTGCATACTTCTATGTCCTCACATCCCAGCATCTCACTCCTAAATACTGCATCAAGACATATGTGGTACAGTGCTGCAAGCTGCTTGTAAAGAGCCTGCAGCATTACATATCTTCTGAATCCATGTAGAATCCCCATAGCTGTTACTTAAAATGTTACAAAATAATGTAGAAAATTCAGTTGCTCTTCAGCAATTTCTTTCACACCGGGGGTCAAGCTAGGTTTCAACTTTAAACACCTAATTCATTTGCACTTGTTTGCTTCTGCTTTTCTTCTCATTGATCCAGAAGAAGAATTCCTAAAGTAAGTCTAATGAAAATTACTGGCACTTTCTCAAAGAGATCTTTAGAATCCCTGTTTCTACAAAAAAATCAGTTTGTCTTGACTATTAGATGCTTAAGGGTCAGAAGCATAAGAGCACATCCATATGCACATGGAGGCATTCTCAAGAGAGCCTGTTTCCATTTTCTTCCTGAATACATTGTGGAGCTGAACTACAATTATTTTTGAAAGAGTGACATGGGAACACGTCATCTACATGGCAGAAAAGTTCATCTAAACCTTCAGCTGAAGCCCATATCCTGACTATTTTACCCTAGTTTCCAGCTGTACAGTATTTTCTCCAGGTACTGAGTGTCTTGGGTTGGTACTTAACCTGTGTAACAAATACTAGATTTCACTCAATGCATTCTACCTGGACTGGCATATCATTAACTTCAACTACTCCAGTTCCTCATTTAAAACCCAGAATGGACTCTTCCAGGTCTGATTCTCCTAGAGGAGACTTACTCAGGATCAAAGAGGGGATGTTTCCAGATCACCATCCTAGATGCTCGGTTCCTATGATGCTCTCACAGTTGATATGTCAAGACAACAGTGATGTGCTCTACATCCTGTACTGTGTTCTGTTCAATCTCCACCATTTGAGAGAAGTGGTGTGGAAGGGGCTATGTGGGTGCAGGCAAAGACAGAGAGAAATTTTAGGAATAAAGGAATTTTAAAGACTGAAGAGAGCACAGGCTGTATTTTCCTTGAAAGGGCTCTCTTCATCCCCCATCCAATTCTGCCTTTTTTCTTCCTGAGTGTCCTGTCACTGCTGTTTCACCCTTTTATTTGCATTACACCTCCCCTGGGCCCTGGCATGTGTGCTGGACCTCAGCTGACCTCCATCCATTAGGTTGCAATTAAAGGATGATAAATAAATTTTTTTTTAAAGGTTTAATACACAGGATTAAGGTCATATTGCACTAATTGTTTAAGAGGAAATAAAACCGTAAAGTATAGAAGAGTTATACAGCATTATAAAAACAAGCTGAAATGAGGCTGAATGGGCACTACTAAATACTGGTTAGGGAGACCAGTACCTCAGTAGGGCCTGTCCTCAGGCTTGGCTGAGTGAAATAGGGCAATTCACATCTTCCCTTCCAGACTTCCCATCCCAACAGGCTCAAATAGTTTTTAGGATTGCTATTTTGAAGAAAGAACTGTCTTCTGTCAGCTTAGCATGGAGCTGACAGAAACAGATAACACTAGAGCAAGAAGTCAGTGGTGGCTGGAACCCCTTTCACTCCCTAAAACATCTTCCATCCCTCCTTAAGATCCTTGTAGTTACAGCTGCCTCTTGCCTGCCTTCCTTCCATCCCTGCCTGCACTTGGACTCCCTTTTCCCAATCAGTGAGTTTTCTTTCTTCCCCCCAGCTCAACCAGCAGCTACCAGCAAATACATTTGTTAATTGATGTACTTTTTAAGTAGACAGGATAAGGCTGGAGCTGAACCCTCAAGAAAAGCGGATGTGGAATCCAATCATAACCCAGCTATAAGTACATTTCTCATCCAGGTCTTGAGAAGCCAGAAGTAGCTGGATTACTTTGAAGATACAAGTTCATACTAACTTATAAACCATAAATTTAGGATGAAGTTGACTGTTAAGTCAATGTAATATTCCCCTTCCATCAAATTGTTCTTCTGGTTGTTCTCTTACCTCTTGTGCTCTGACTAGGATGTAGTATCTCCTCTGGGGACTCAACCACTGATTGATACAGCCAGGAACAGAGGAAATCTAAGGTTTAATTTTGAGAAGAAATGTCTTAACATGCTGGAACTTGAAAGCTGTAAACTAACATGTTGGCATTGGAGGAGTGTGAACACTACAAATTCACTAGTTCCCTAAGAAGTTCAACCCAAGATCCTTTTCCTACTGAGGTGATACAAGAACATTCCTGCCTTCAGCCCATCATATCATTGAAATGCTCATTAATAATCCCATCCAAATATCATTCAATCCAAGTGAGATTAAGTGTATGAATGTCCCTCAGAAGCTGCCTGAAGTATTGGTGAACACGGGGTTTTGTCACAAATTCAACTTCTCTGAACCATGAGCTGAAAATTACACCATCTTTTCTTTCTTTTTTCTTAAAGTGTTAATTAAAACCATTATGTAAGTCTTTCAGTAGGCTTTGAAGTGAATTCTTTATCTGTGATCACAAAGCAATACTATTTCATTTCCTTTGAACTTTTGACTTTCTAGGCTATCATCAACTGTAGATTGCTTTTAATACAGGAAATGTGCTAACAGTTCTCCTAAGGAAAGAAAAGCAAGAGAGAACAGCTCTCCTATAAAGTCTTTCATCTGTTTTGCCATTTCAGGAGATGTGTCTCAAGATGCCTCTCTTAACAGAGCTCTCAAAAAACCAAAGACCTCACTTTGGTGAAGCTCCATTTACCATAATCAATAGTCCAAGGTCATTTGTTACAAAAGACATTGCAAGTTACAAGTGAGGTATTCCATATGGATATAATGCCTTACTATAGCCAAAAGCCAGCAGAAAGACAAAAACCTTGTTCCACAAAACATTGTATTTCACAGCATCTGTCTTCTCACATCTTTTTGAGACTTACCTCTGCTTTCTGCTGGGAATAGTGACCAGATCTTCCTTCTCTTCTTTTTTCTCACTCTCCTTCACCATCTCTCCTGATGGACTGGGAGAAAGACCCTCTTCTTCTGGATTAAAAAACAAGCAATCACATTGACTGCAGCCTTGTGCTGCTGCTTTCCTGATTATTCTGAATCACATATCTGGAAAGAGATATTTATTATACCCAGTTAGTAAACCATGGGGAGATCGGACAGGGAATGGAAATTAGGGCTTACCTTGGATAGGTCCAAGGGCCAAATTAATTTTATATAATTTCACCTTTAATAGAAGTGCTGAACTGGCACCAGCCAGGCTGGAGACTGAGATGGATCATACCTGGAGAAATTGTGACATCCTGTGGCCAGAATGGGAAATGGCACGCTAACGCCTCCCGATTTTAAATTGGTGATTTCAGTACTGGCATTTCCTGCCATATAAACGTCAAGAGTGTTTTTAATGCCATAACTTTGTTGACTGTAACCTAGATTTTTTAATAACTAGGAAAAAGCCACCACGAAGTATCACATATACCCAGCACCACAACAGTGCTGTCATTTGACAACTGCTAACAAATGGAGAGCAGAAGAGGACCATCTACATATTTAAGCTTAAAGCCAGATGGATGACAGCTTGCCAAGGGTCTCACAGATCCTCGTGGATTGCAGAGGAAAAGTCACATTGAAGAAACTCAGTTCCCTCCCAGGCGCTGGAGGACAAAAAGAAGATAGAGAGACTCATCATCTGTTCAGCTCAGCTTCTTTGCTTTTCCACACCCTTCTGCACTTTTTCAGCTTCTCATCTAGGTTTCCCATTTTCTTGCCCAGACCACTTCAGTTCTGCTCTACTGGCTGCTCACCCTGTCTCTCCCTCCTCCCCGTGCACACTGGTTCTCTAACACTTCACTGTCCTACTCATTTTTCTTTGTTTAGCCAGCCACGTTTCTCCTCTAAAACCACACTTTCATGTCTGATCCATCTTCTTTGTCCAGCTATTGTTCTGTTCTCAACTAATGCCTAATCCTACCCTCCTTGTCTAAATTTTCCACTTCATCTGATTTTACAGTTCAAACATATCAGCAACTCATCACAGCATAACAAGTCCATCAACAGAGTAGCAGTAATTCATCTTGCAGCAAATTACACTGTCTTATCCAAGGTTTATGTGAGGTAAAATGTATTTGGCTCAGCTTCTTTCATGGGCAGCTAAACCACTACTTTGCTGCAATTTTGCAACACGCTAAGCACTGGCACAGAGTTAGTCTGCTCAGTCACTGCACAGTAACTCACAAAGGTGAGGATTCGTATCTGAGCACCTGGAGTCCCTTCTCAGAGACAAGTGGCTATAAGAAAAATAAAAATCAACAAATAGACAGCACCCCAGCTCAGCTACACAGTCTTGTTTTGGAAAAGCTCTGAGAGAAAAAAAAACCCAAACAAAAAACAACCCAAAAAAATCATCCTAGGGCCCACACCTCTGAGGAGAAAACCCATCAGTCAAGTTCTTTGAAAACAGTACCTAAGATACAGAAGTCTTTTCTGATTGCTTACAATTTAGTTGCCTTCAGTCTTTGAGTTTTGAGTCCATTTTCCAAAGTGCTTGTCAGAGACAAGGTTGCCAGAGTTTGATGCCTGAGATCAAACATCTTAGAGCCTTTTATGGTTTGGGATCTTTTTCTTTGGAAATGGCTGATCTGTACAAAAAAACCCAACAAAAAAAAAACAAAAAAAACCCCCACAAAACCCACAATTCAGACTCAACCTCACTGCTTTCCCACTTCAGTGGATTCCACAGCACACACCAGCATGCCAGGGGCCTTGGCCAGGTTTCACTCCACTGCAGGTCCACAGGAATATGAAGACTTAAGGCAAAGAACATTAAGACAGTAATAATCAATATATCTTTCAACACTTGTAAGGCTGTTCACTGTCCACGTCTGTCATTCACAGGGATTTCTCAGAAATGTTAGTTAAAAAATAAGCCAATATTTCATACACACACCCCCTAATGTAATCTAAGCAAGCTCCATGAATCTGAACCTTGAGCTTTTAGCTGAACCACATATACCTGTCACCTCCTGTGAGTGAGTACTAGTCTTCAGGCAGCTATGCAGTGACCTGAAAAGTTTTATCTTTTATTTACTGACAGGTTGGTTCTCAGCCCATTCAATCTCCTGAGATGGTTCCCCACAGAGCCTTTCAGCTGCCAACACCAACAGATCACAGGCAGTGGGCCATGCAGCTCATGGTGAACAAAGAAGGTGGCAACAATTTACATTTAGTCCAATTTAATGTAGTTAAAGTCAATAGTGAGACTGCACCTTTTTGATTTTCCACAACTCCAGAGAAGACTTCTGTACTAGGCTATGGCCTGGCATTTTGTTGCACTCTGTCAAGAACTCCTGTAACTGTTCCATTGCTCCTTCTCTACTTGGCTTCCATCTGGTTCCTTTCTTCATTAGAAAAACAGAAGCCTAGGCCACCTGTTTCCAGTCATCTCTGAAAACCTTAAAGTGGAAACGTGAGAGGGTAGAGCTGACAAAGAAATTTTTTTTCTGGCCAACATACAGTTTCCTCACCTCATTACCTCAAGGCAGATGTCCAGCATGGAAAATTTCACCATGGAAATTATGAAGTTCTAATGAAATGAGATACAAAAAAAAAGGAAAACTGAACTTGATCATGAGAAATGTTGGAAAACTCTGTTAACATGTCAATAATTACAAGGTATCACTTTGTAAAGCTCTTTAGAAAAATGAGGGCTTTTACTGCCTGCTGGGGATCTCCAGGGCATGGATCAATCCATTGTGGGAAGTAGTATCCTACAGATGTCAGTCAGCAATGAAGTTCTGACAGCATTTCTTTGTTCAGAAACACATCCAAGTCTTCATTTCGCCCATTTTGATCAACTACTCTAAGAAAGAAGTTGTTGCTTCAAAAAAGTGACAGGCCTTTAAGAAAGTAAACCAGCATTCAAAGTTGAGTGTAAACTGGCAGAGTTTAGAACCACAGTCCTAATGTTGCTCTCCTGTGAAGAAGCACTAAGAGGCCAAAATTTTATGTCGAACAGGGCAGGCAGTGAATAATTCAATACACGTGGTTTTATACACAAAATAACTAACACGAGTGACCTGCTTCCAGATTGCAGGCAGAGGGGAGGGGCCATCTGCAATTTCACTGCTTTTTATGTCCTAGTCCTATTAAGGAATTGGACAGTGCATTGCTTCCAAATCCGCTTAGGCTGACAAAAGCACTGGTCCTTCCTCTTTAACAGCATGAATAAACTCCCAGCTTCAGCCCTCACAGAGGACGATGGCCTCCTCCTTGCAAAGCCAGCAATGCACCTCAATAAGAGTGCAATGTTTATTTGTAATGCTTTGCGCAGGTCTCCCCAGATGCTTTACAAATGCAAAAATACCTGCAGGCTCTTGAGGAGGTAGGTACTAAGGCTACTTCCACCACTTTACGGCAGCAGAAAGCCTAAGCAGTAACAAGCAGAGCCAAGAATAAGAATA
Source organism: Dromococcyx pavoninus (assembly GCA_033558185.1). Classification (NCBI taxonomy): domain Eukaryota; kingdom Metazoa; phylum Chordata; class Aves; order Cuculiformes; family Neomorphidae; genus Dromococcyx; species Dromococcyx pavoninus. Next base: position 146,886 of record JAUMJL010000888.1, read on the forward strand.
ACCTATCAACCAAAATCATTCTACAAGCTGGGCCCACAGGGAAGAGGCAACCCCTGGCCGAGGGGATCTGGAGGAAGCAGCAGGGTAAAACCCACTCTTCCTAGGGAAAGTCTCAAAATACAACTGCCATGCCTGGCGGAAGGGGAGACACACACACAACCCGATACAGAAAGTAGTTAGTTACAAAAAGTGGAATATTTTCATTTAAGCTAAAGCAGAGTTAAGTTTAATCTAAGTAAATGTATTTTTTGAAAGTTGGACAGCTCTGACAGCATGGTTTTTCATAGCACATTTTTTTTTAAAACAGTGTTTTTCCAGACACTGTTCAGCAAGAAATGATAACGTCTTCTGTATGATCTGCACTGAACAGATGCATCTTCTCCAGTAATCACCTCTGTTTGCAGCCTTTCCCTGTCTAAACACAAGGTCGCATAGAGAGCTGGCTCCAAAGCTCCAATTACCAAGAGATTTGGCTGTTGTGAAGTTCATAATAATATTAAAATTAGTTCTTGGAAAGCAACAGAACATGCATAAGGTTTCTGGGAAAATTTACACATATGTGTGTAAGTGAGAAATATATTCTGTCCCCAGCTCTTGTCGCGTTATGCATGATCGATGTAAATCATTCCCTCATGCATCCAGCACTGAGATAAAGGATGCTGCTTTCTAAAACTCCAAAACGAGTCTTATAAAGCCTAATGCCGGCATCGTCGGTGCCACCCCCGCCCCGCATCCCCGTGTCCCGCCCGCCCCGGTCGCCATGGGAGCGGCGCCCGGCGGCGCCATGAGCCTGGCCGTGACCGGCGCGGCGCCAGCCCCGCTCCTCGGGGACGGCCGCCGCGCCCACGTGGCTGCCGGCAGGACCCTCGACCGCCTCTACGGTAGTACCGGGACCGGGGCAGCGCAGCCCCCAGCAGCTCCCGGGGCGGGGGGACGCCGCTCCGCCCTGCGGGGAGGAGGGGGAACGGTATCCGGGGCGGTTGACCGGGAGGGGCGGAGAGAAGTGACCTCAGGGGACTGTAATGGGGCTGGTGGGGAAGAATTTCTTCCTAATGTCCAATCTAAATCTTCCCTCTTCCAATTTAAAGCCATTCCCCCTCGTCCTATCACTAAAGGCCTTTGTAAAACGTCCCGCCCCAGCTTTCCTGTAGTCCCTTCAGGTACTGGAAGGCCGCTATAAGGTCTCCCCAGAGCCTTCTCTTCTCCAGGCTGAACAACCCCAGCTTTCTCAGCCTGTCCTCATAGCAGAGGTGCTCCAGCCGTCTGATCATCTTCGTGGCCCTCCTGTAGACCTGTTCCAACAGTTCCGTATCCTTATGTTGGGGATTCCAGAGCTGGACACAATACTTCAGGTGGGGTCTCACAAGAGTGGAGTAGAGGGGGAGAATCACCTCCCTCTCCCTGCTGGCAACACTTCGCTTCTGAGCTGTGAGTGCCAGCTCATGTCAAGCTTCTGGTCAATCAGTACCCTCAAGTCCTTCTCCGCAAGACTGCTCTCAATCACATCATCCCCCAGCCTGTATTGAAACCACGGATTGCCCCAACCCAGGTGTAGGGCCTTGCACTTGGCCTTGTTGAACCTCGACATAGATGATGGGATCGAGTGAAACCTCAGCAAGTTTGTGGATGACATTGCACTGTGCTTTCTTTTTTCTCTTTCATTTCTAAGTTGACAGTGCTTCCAAAGAAAGTAGATTCTTCTTCACTTGTGTGGGTGTTCCATAGTGTAGTAGTGTTTCAGCACTGAGGCCCATTTATGTGATGATCATAGAGTCATAGAATGGTTTAGGTTAGAAGGGACCTTAAAGATCATCCAGTTCCAACCCTCCTCCCTGCCCCCCTCCCCCCCTCCCCGCCATTATGGTGGAGTGTCTTTAATGTGGAGATACGTATTTGAGGATTTTTTCTGTCCTAGTTTGTTTTAGACTGTCTTATGAACAGGAGGGGCAGGCTGACTGATGATTCATGTTGATTCCTCAAATATGTAACTAGTTTTATTTGTTTACTTATCTTTCAGACCCTCTGTACACACTGTCTGGTGAAAAGGACCATTCAAAGTCAAGTGTCCATGTTCAACTTGTCAGTGATAACATGGTAGGTGTTGGTCAAAGACAACTCTCACATGCAACCTATGTATGTGTATGCATACATGTGGGTAGAAACTCTGTCTCAGATCTAAGGTGCTCGCTTGAAACAGCAAATACAAAGTGAAGGAAGCATTTTATCTAAAATGAGACTTAAAACAGGGAGTAACCATGATTTCTGGCCTAGGGTACTCTGTAGCAATGGCTTAGAAATGCCCAGTTTCATGTCCTGAGTAATTTCCTGAATTAATAGAATTATCTCAAAACTCTGTTAACAATAGCTTGTATGTGTTACTAAGATCTAATAAAAGAACTGGAGAGTTGTTTGGCTGTTGTACAAGCTGTTAAAATGTGTTAGTTGACACAGTGCCTTCTCACTGTGAAACAGACTTGCACTACAGCTCAAGGCAGCATACTTGGGCTGTTTAAAATGAAGCAAAAAGGTAGCAACAACTAAGCAGCATGTAACCATTACAAAGCCATCCTCATTCTTCATACTAGGTTAGCACAATTTAACTTCCTAGCTAAGGCCTTGGATACTTACCCCATGCTTAGTTCCCTACTGCATTTGCTCCCTTGCTCTCAGTGTTCATCGTAGCTAGTTTCAAACCAGCTAGGACATGTCTTACAGTCCACCATTGGACAGCAGTGACAACTGGACAGGCTACGTACAGGTAGAATGCCAAAGGGGAACAGACTTGATGCAACTGCACAATGAATTGGATTTTAAACAGAGAGTCCTCCTGAAGCTGTGCATTTATCTGAGCCTGCAAGGCAGATATTCTGAACTCTGAAGCTCCATTGCTGTACAGTGAGGAGAAAATCCTGGAGTAGCTTTCAACAGTAGAGTCACAAAACATATTTTTGAAAAATGTTTCTGGATGTCTCTTACCCCGTTATCTCAGACTATTTCTTACACCTACATGAAAACACGTGCCTGTCTCCTCTCTGTAGAGAGACATACACATGGAGCTGGAAACTTTGCCTGGAACCACAGAGAACCTTGCAACAATTTGTGTTAACAGTTCAGGCCAGATAAAGTAAGAAGGCATTCCATCACTAATGTTGTCACATCATAGGTGTAACGCTGAGGATGGGTATGCTGACAGACCCTGACTTGCATAAAACAAGTTTTAAGCATATGAATCAGCAAGCATGTAATATGCAATACAGAACAATATGACTTTGAATTCTTAGTCTATAGCACCACAAAACGGGAGGGGCAAGGGTTGTGATAATATTAGTTTATAGGGTTTTGCAAAACCTCTTGAATGTTGGATTTCCTTTGAAAAAGAAATGAAACAAAAATACAGTCTCACACGCAGCAAGCAGTAGGTTGTCTAGATCTTCATCATCTGAAACAGGTAAGTTAGTGTGCTTGAAATGTCACCACTACACGATATGCACCTGAGTTAGCACCCACTGAAATGAGAGCAGTGATTCACAATTCAAATCTGATTTCAGACTTTACAGAAGCTCAAGCCAATTTAGTGACATCACTTGTGCTTGACTCATGATGGCAAAAAATGTATTGGCAACCATAAATCTAGAGATTTAGGGCATATCTACCCAGGGAAATCAGTGCTTACAAGGAAGGGTGTGGACTTTGAATGCGATCACATTTTTAACACACGCTAGAACTATTGCAGTCTAAAATAATGTAACTTTAAACTGTAAGTGGAATATGTTACTTCAGTTCTAGGGCACAGCAGGGAGTTACATGGGTTAATGTGCTAGAAGTTCACATTACTGCATATTCACAGTTACCGCACACTAACTTCTTTATGTAACGAGCCGTTAGACCCTTTGGTTTTAAATATAAGTTTAGACACTGGAAAACAGCCAGAAGACATATCTGTGCATCTGCTGCTAGTCTGGTGTACTCCACATCTTGAGAAGTACCATCTAACCAGCTGACATCATTAGCATATGTATGCCACCTTCTTTCCCCATCCCAAATGTGCAGGCCTGTAAATCACAGTAAGCTGAAATTCTGATCTCTTTAATGCTATTTGAAATCGTTAAATCACTGTCTCTCTTCTTTGTGTCCACACAAACATTAGATAAAGGCATCAATGTTCAGACCTACCTTTATTAGCTTGACCAGTTTCCACGGCTACAGTCTGTGCTTGGAGGGCAAAGATCCAGTGCTTCAATTTATTGACCGAAGATGGAGAGGGAGCGCTCAGCAGTGCCTAGAGGCTCTTCAGCAACTTGCTGTGTAAGTGTTCTATGGTTGGATAATTTAAAACAAACATACAAACAAAACCAACAGAAACCCATGCATGCTGAAGTGGAGATGCCTACAATTTGCTCCCACTTAAATTTCCCTTGAAATTGAGAGATTGCAGCTGTTGTGGAGTGCGGTTGCCCATCTGTTTCTTGTGGGGTGGATGTTGCACATTCCTTCATCTCTGTGCTTTCTGCTTTGCAGCGGTTGCTGGGAAAGAGAGTAGAGTTATTTCAATCTCTCATAGATCAGATAAGTTATGAAGACTTCAGTGACTTATGTGTGTTACTTCAGTGGGAGCTGTTTCCTTTTAGTCCCCTGCAGTTGCAGCTGGTTAGATTGCTTTTGCTACTTATTCAGGGGTGTGTGGGGCCTGAATGAGAGCACCACATTTTTGTTGCAGGTGTTTCCTACTTGAATGTTCTCCTGGCATCACAATTTGGGCTTCTAATTCAGCAAATATTTTAAAAAAACACTTACATGTTTTGCCACACTATGAGTTTTTTGGAGTCCTCTTTTAGCTGGATTCAAGGCTGCAGGCATCAGCCTAGGTAGCTGTTTTCAGAGGGTTTTGCTGTATTACAAGCTAACTTTAGAGCCTGAGCTTTTCATATGATGCATGCTCTGGGGCTGCTGATAACTGAGTTGTACCACATGCCAGACAGTCGAAGATGTTTAAGAGTGATACAGCAGATTTCACACCTGCTTTTTCTCAGTTTTGAAAGCAAACTTTTCTTGTTTCCACAATAAAATAAGAGGTTTGGGGTACTTTTTTTCCCCTCTTCTTATTTTCCATGCTTCAGACTGTTCAGACACGAAAACCTCAGTGGTTTCTTATATTTTGCCTGAAGTCCCGAAACAAGAACTTATTTGACACGTGCGGTGTTTTAAAATTGAGTTATAGTTAAACAACATTTACTTGCAGAGAGTCTTGCAATTAACAGAAGATGAGAAATACATCCTCTCTGTTTCAACCTGCACTGACTGACAGGGTTGCTGATACAGAAGATAGTCTATTTCCCAGCTGTCTCTTCAGTAGTTGCATTGCCTCTGCAAGGTTACTAGGAATAAATGCTCATTTATTCCAGCAAAGTCAGCAAATATAAGTCAAGGACATGCAAGAGGCAGGATCTGTGGAATAAAAGGAGCTATTTCCCTGGGTTCCCATTGTGCCTATAACTATACCATAATAGGATGAACAGCTTATGCTAATAAAGTTAGATCATAAGAATAAGTGCCCACCTGTGCTGAATGAAACACAAATCCATCTGGATAGAGCAACAGTCTGATATGTGAAGAATCAGCTAGGGGAACTAGCCATCAGCTCAATTAACTCATTTGAATTACAAACACAACTTCACAATAATAGGTTGATTAGTGCTGAGCAAGTATCTCAGATTACTACACTGCATCTCGAAACCTTCCGCTCTCTTTTGTTATGTGATATGACTGAGAGCACTGGGAAGAGATACCTTCACAGTAAATTGTGTGTCACAGGAGGCTAATGAAGCATCTCTCTATAGGCTTTGCTGTAGTGGGTAGCCATACTGTGGCTCCCTGAGTTCCACAGTGCAGCTCGCAGGGCTTAAGGAGGTCTTTGAAGACAACTGATCTCAGCATGCAAACCTTTATTTTGATCCCAGCTGTCAGGCAATGCTGTGTATTGTTAACCATACCTCTGTAAATATGTATTTAAAATCAGGCAGCAGCCATCAACAATCCCATCCATCTGAGGTCAGGATTCTTATAAGTTGCCAAAAATGGTCTTATGAAAAAATATGACCTTCAGGACTGGCCATACATATATAGCTTAAGGAAAGGACTTATCTTAATGGGCTGTTTGTTTTTTTTTAAAGAAATTCTTTTTCTTGCCTTGTCCAGAGTAAGACTGGAGCATATAGTGGCTGTGAAATCAAATAGCAATCCTGATGCATAGATTTCAAAGGACTTTATACCCGTTCTCTCCCTGACTGTCTTAATGAGGTCTACCTCATGGTCTTCTAAAGCTCTAAATAAAAGAAAAACCCTCCAAGATGTGACAGTGAAAAAATTAAACAATCTGCCTACTTTAAATTCAAGGTGGGGGAAAAATGAGGAAATAAAATTCTTGCGAAGGATATGCTTGTTCAAATATAGAAACATTCATATGGTCAGCAATTTTTTCTCCTCTATTGGAGAATTCACAGTGAAATTGCAGATTCTAAAATATTCCACATGTGCTCAAAATCTCTTTAGCTATTTTTGAAAGGTAGGAAATTATAGTCTTCCTCTTTGTTCCTCATACTCCTTTACACATTATTTGTGTTATGGGAACTTTTTCACTTTTAAGGAAATGACCTTGCTCCCTGACTCCCAATAAAAGTAGTTTAATTTATGAGGTCAAGAATCTACAAGTGGCCAATTCTTTTAATGAGAAGGTTTTTTTAAAGGCAGCAAATTGCCATTTCTTGTCTATAAACAGTGAGGAATATACATTAAGTGTCGAACTGTCTTGCTATATAGGTAAGGATGAAAAAAAGCAAAATATAATTACTTGTGTAAGTACGGGGATTTTGTGGACTTTGTAGTGTGTAGAGAAGTAAAGAGGGGGGAAAAAACAAAAGAAAAGAGGCATAAGAAAAAGATATCAGAACTGCTCTGCTTCTTAAACGATAGTAAGGAATTCTGTATTTTGACTTTTAGACCTCAACCTTCTCTTCAAGTACCTCAAATTGTGTATGAAGATCCTGAAATTAGTGGAAGGAATCGCTACAAGTATTTTGCACGGTAAGGAAAGACCTGAAAGTTCAGAAGCTTACTTTAAACTTTTGTGCAGTTTAAAGAGTACCTAAATATATGCCAGAGCCTTATTTTTTTGTATTTCATGTTGGTTCTTTGTGCACTGCTATAGAAAATATAAAATTACCCAAAGCATAAATCACAAGGTCTTTTAAAATTCAAACTATGCCAGAATTTTCATGTAATGAGTTACCATATAAGCAAATATATCAGGCATTCTGTACTTAATTATATGTAGAAAGCTTTGGGCTGTAGATCTGTGCACAAAGGAAAAAGATGCTCACAAGCCTGTTGTGGTTCTCCAGGCTCCTGTAAATGTGCCTTCTGAAGGAGGAACCTTTTCACGTGCAGTGTCTGCCAAGAGCAGAAAATGAGCAAAGGGAATCCTTGATTAACTTCTCATCAGTGTTCTCTACTGCAGGACTACTCAGCTCCTGCCAGAATTACACTGCAGGTCAGCAATGGACTCAAGATCTGAACCAACAGCTAGTGTACAGACATTCTTAACTGAGTCGCATATACTTAGAATTATATTCACTGTCATACTCAGCAGCAAATATTTCCACTTTAAATCTAAAAAAAATTGGAAAGTTTAATAAATTTAAGTTCTTTATGTCTCCTTTAACAACAAAAAAAGGACAAAGGTATTTTATCTTCTGCAATTTGAAATAAAGATTTAAAGAATTCTGTCAAAGGCTAAGGGAAATTGATAGTGAACTGCAATATGTAAACTATAAGAATGCCCAAGAAGTAATTAATAATATGTTGTTGAGCCCATATCACTTTCAAGGTACTTCATAAAATACTGTGGAAAAGGAAGCAATCAAATTAGGTAGGTCCAAACCAGCTTACCTTACCAAGGAATTCAATTGAGGATTTCAAGTTCTTAAAAAGATCCCTCTCAAAATCTCTAAATTGAAAAAAAAGTAAACTAATTAGTGAAACATGCACAAAATGTTGTAAGCACACTCAAAGCTAACTTCTTTTAGTTATTGTCTTGTTTTACAATTCCCCTTTCTGCCTTGACAAAACAATAACACTGGTTCCTACTGGCCTGTGCTGGTTTAGCCCCAGCTGGCAGCCGAGTATCACACAGCTGCTCACTTGCTCTCTCCACCCCTGGTGGGATGGGGAGGAGAACTGTGAAGTAAAGTAACTTATGGGTTAAGATAAAGACACTTTAATAGGACAGCAAAAGAAGAAAGAATAACAATAACAACAACAATAGTAATGAATATACAAAACAAGTGATGCACAACTCCATGCAGTCTCTCACCACTTGACAACCTGGTGACTGAACACGACCTGTCCTGAGCAGCCATCTGTGACCTCTGGTCCCTGGCTAATCTCACATTTATATACTCAGTGTTATGTTATATGGCACTGAATAGCCCTTTGGCCAGCTTTGATCAGCTGCCTGGCTATGCTGCTCCCATCTTCTTGGGCACCTGGACACTTGCAAAACACGTGAAACTGAAAAAATCTTTGATTTCTTAGCAGCTATTAAAAACATCAGTGTATTATCAACGTTCTTCTCAAACTACATCTAAAAGACAGCAGCTGCTGGGAAGAAAAGTAACTCTACCCAGATGAGCATAAGCATTACCTGGCAACAACTAAAACAATATGTTATCAATATGATTCTTATGCTAATTCCAAAATACAGCAGCCACTGGGAAGAAAATTAATTCTATCCCAGCCAAATTTAGGATATGGTGAACCTTTGCCTGTTGCATCTTAGCTATGAAAGAATAATTTAATTTAATATTTAATTTAATATTCAGGCATGAATCTTAAACATGCAACTAGAGAACATGAGTTGTGGAAAATCAGTGTAACTCCACTGAAATTAGTTGATTGCATCTTTTCTAAACCATAATGATCTATTATTATGGTTATGGTTGATCATCTGCCTTCTCTCTTTTCAGACCTCTCATCCCTTCTAATAAGCTGCTTCCACTAAATGTTGCTTATGCAAGGGCAACGTAAGTAGTGACTTCTGTATGAGTATTGTTGTAATGGGTCACATCAACAGAAAGAGACTGGGCAGCTATTTAGCTGGTGATCAGTATTTTTCATAACGAACAGACAGAAAGAACTTGTTAAGAGATAAGGGTTTGTTCACCATTGAGAATTCCTGAGGAAACAGGTGACTGACAGTTTCAGAATTTGCTTGCAGTACTTTATTTATATTATATTTATATTATACTATTCTCAGGTAAAGGACATGTGCCTCAAGAGTTTGATGATTATGAGGCCATATGTCTCTGAATCCTAGAAGAGACATTGATGCAAAGAATGATATTTTATTACAGTCTCTGTCAAATCTGCAGTACTGTTCAGTGGTGTAGAACATCTGTGGAGTAGTGTAGGACGGTTTGCAGTGGAGGTGGTCAAATTTTGAGGGGACATAAGAGGATTCAGTTCCTAGTAGAGTCAATGGAAGTTGCACATGCTAACATTAGAGTTGTATTTTTGTTCTGGAGATTCTAGAAGGACAAACGTAAACTAAACTAAAGCAATCCTACTTCATTTTACACTGAGCTGCTAGTTACTTTTTGTGCCCATTAAAAGCAATGCTTTAGAATGGATATACAGGGAAGATTTGCCTGTAATATCTTGTCAGAGCTGAAAGCACAAGGTTTCTGGATTGCTTACCTAGGGAGGGGGATTCAGTGTAGCCTCAATATGCTTTTACTAATGATAACGGAGTTAACATCAATGGGAGGAGCCATGTTAAAATACGGATATCTTAGCTTAGTGTTGTGTTTCTGCTTTATTTGTTTTTTTTTTAATGAATGTCACCAGTGTTCTTCCATCTTGTGTCTCTTTTTAGACAAGAGCCCTCTGTCCACTCAGATGCAAGTGACAGCAAGGTCTTTGGTCCCAAGTTACGAAGTGTGGGCACACAGACGGATTACAGAGATGGTGAAGCCCAGACAGATCCCTATTCTCCTGAATATATAGTTCTCGGTGGTTCAGTCCCTGAACTTTTGACACTTGCTACACTCACCTGGGGTAAGTTGTGAAATCAAGATAAATTATAATAATCACGTCCCCTCTTCAATAGGAAGTTCTTTTTTTTTTCTGAATGTCAGGTTTCAAGTCTATTGCCAGCTTTGGTAGCCCTTTGTTGTCCTCCATTGTGGCGCATTACCTATTTCTAAAAAGCTATAATATTTACCTACTTAATAGCATTATTCTGGGGCATTTCATAAGGAGTTTTGAGATCATTAAATATAAAAAGGTCCTGTGTTTTACAAGTATGAAGCAGTTACAGTTTTTCCATTTACTACTGTTCTTTCAGCTGTTCCGAGTTAGATATCAGTTAAAAAAAAAAAACCGGTATGAACACCACTGCCCCAGAATGCACCTATGATCTTGATCTCCCATTGTCACTCCTGGAATAAGAGATGGACAGTGGACATGCCAAAGAAAGTGCTCGTTCTCAAAAAGTGTCTTCTTGGAAAAGCTTTTCCTTCTTTGCAGCCTTTGGTAGAAGAATGAAGTGCTAGTGTTAATGTCAACTAGGCTATAGCAACCTCAGGTCCTACTGTTCCTTTTACCATGGAATTTTACTGGCCTTAGAGTTATTTACTTCTGCCTATTGGCAATTCTGCTTCTGTTTCACTGACAGGCTTGTGCCCATCCAACCCTTTGATACTTTTTGGTGATAGTTATTTGCTGGATTCAACATTCTCCTAAAGAGCTACTGCTTCTTGTCCCTCTAAGGTCGGGGACTACCAGCAGGACTAGCAGAGGTGGAGATGATTGAACGTGCCCGAGAAAAACGTGCATGGGAAGCAACCCTTCCAGCCATGAATGATGCCTCACAAATCATGAAGAGGAGGAAAATGATGGATGCTATGGAGAGAAAGGAGTGGGCCTTTAGAGAAGAGGAAATAGAAAAGTAGGAGTGCAATTATACTCTTCTTTTAATTATCATAGAATCATAGAATGGTTTAGGTTGGAAGGGAGCTTAAGATCATCCAGTTCCAAACCCTCTACCATGGGCAGGGACACCTCCCACCAGACAAGGCTGCTCAAAGCCCCATCCAACCTGGCCTTGAACACTCCCAGAGAGGGAGCATGCACAGCAACCTATGCCAGTGTCTCATCTCCCTCATCATGAAGAATTTCTTTCTAATGTCTAATCTAAATCTTTCCCATTCCAATTTAAAGCCATTCCCCCTTGTCCTATCCCTACAAGCCCTTGCAAAAAGTCTCTCCCCAATTTTCTGTAGCCCCTTCAGGTACTGGAAGGCTGCTATAAGGTTTCCACAGAGCCTTCTCTTCTCCAGGCTGAACAACCCCAACTCTCTCAGCCTGTTCTCATAGCAGAGGTGCTCCAGCCCTCTGATCACATTCGTAGCCCTCCTCTGGACCCGCTCCAACAGTTCCATATCCTTCTTATGTTGGAGATTGCAGAACTGGACACAATACTTCAGGTGGAGTCACACAAGAGTGGAATAGATGGGAAGAATCACCTCCCTTGACCTGCAGGCAATGTTTCTTTTGATGCAGCCCAGGACACGGTTGGGCTTCTGGGCTGAATAGAGAAGAAACAAGAGGTTTAGAGGATTAGCTAAAGAGCACAGGCCTTTTAGTTCCGTAAAAATGCTCTGATTTTGGGAAGGGATATTTTTATTAAATTTAATTTAAGAGCCTGCTACCACAACACTTCTCACCTCTGCTAAACTCACTTTTTAAAATGAAAGATTAAATATGAGATATGCAATACGAACTTTGTGTAAAGTGCTGTGCTGGTATGTAGGATGAAGGTGACAGCATTGCACAGAACACTGCAGAGTACAGTAGGTCATACTGGCCTTTTCTTTCCTTGCAGGTTGCAGGAGGTTCGACTGGAAGTCTTAAAGAAGCTGTTGCAGAAGCAGCAGAAGAATCAGCATGAGCTGGATACCATGCGCTTGGATGACCACTGGCAAAATCATCAGAAGGCTAAAGAAGAGAAAATAAAAAAGATTCAGCATGACTGTGCGCTGAGTAAGTTGAAAGACAAGGAGCCAGAGCAGTATGAGACTTAATTTTCAGAGAAGCCGTTTCTGTTTTCACAAGGTTGCGGTCTTTATTCAAGATGAAAGAGGTTGCATCCACAATACATGGCCAACATTTTTCTGGTCAAACAGATCATGTTTTTATATTAACCAACAAAAACTCTTGTGAGCTTCCAAAGATACGCCCTTTTTAGAACTATTTGTATGAAGAACCTTCTTACATTTGTGTTTCCTTTTCAGCGCTCAGGAAACTGATAGCTAAGAGGAAGAATGTGATGGGGAAGCTGGAGAGAAGAGATATCATCAGAGAGTACACTGACTTTGCATCACAAACATACGCTCCTTTGACAAGAACTGGGTTTTTCCCAGACAACCATTCTGAACGCTATGTGGTAAAAAACGTCTATCTTAACACCTTTGCAGGTAAGGCATTTGGGAAGAAGTATTTTGTATGAGATATTTATGTAAAATGTTAACAAAAACTCAAACTTCTCTCCCCACCACTCCATTACTTAATTCCTGTTTGTATTTCTTAGGACTATGTGAACTGGAAGCGTCTCTCCCAGATTCTGTCACCCAGGTCAAGATTAAAGCACCAGAACCTAAGTACACTACGACAGGATATATTAAAAGATCAGCAAGGCTAGAGATGGAGCTGGCAGAGGTTCACCAGGTATGGGGTCGCATCCAGCAGCACATCAGTTCTCTTAGATCTGAACTGCTCAGAAGGGCAGTCGGGAAGACAGCACGTGTGAATTCTCTCCCAGTTTCCTGTACTAAATTCCTATTTTATGCAAGACAACCTCAAGAACAGAATAGATCAGACATTCAGGCTCTTGTAGGCACAACCACTACTGCTCTGAAGATCAGTTTTAGTACTCTAATATTTGTGCTTCAGCTCCAGCCCTATAGAAAACAAGCATGGCTGCTTCTGTCTTCCTACAGATCAGGTATTTGTATCAGAACAAATTACATCAGTTAGAAATTCTGCCCTGCCATTTGCTTATACTCATTTCTCCCTTGCTTTTATAATGCACATGTCTCAAACCTACTGGTTACGCTGTCAAACTACTAATAATTAAATGAACAAAATCTGGATTCATATTCTAAAAATGCTATACATTTTTTTAAAAATGTACATTTTAAGTACATATTGTAAAAACAGCTGCAGCAAAGAGTGATTAAAATGACCCCACTCATAAAATCAGATCAGAACAGTGGATGCATTATCGCTTTGTTCTCTTAACAACACCATCTGATTTATAAACATGCTAATACTGTTTTGCAAATCTTAATTTATCACTACTGTTCATGCAGATGAGGTGTCCATATATGCAATTAACCACTGAGGAAAGAAGAGCCTCGTTTGCTTCTGCAATCACAATATTTGTAAATGACATGTACATTTAAGACCTCCGCTTGTGATGCTGTTGATGGTTACCTTTATTTAAAATCAGGCGTATTCTTTTCTGGCTGCTAGATCTCTGAAAAATATTTAATTTCATTTGTAAGGCTCAGCAATTTTCACTTATGCTTTATTTAGTGAAGAAATATTTCATAATTGGAAATTATGTGGATAGCTTTCTTGTTTTAGTGTAATTTAATAATACTCTCAACACAGACAGTAAATTTCTACTAATGAATTTTAAATTGAAATGTTGTTCTGAAAAATCAATCATATTATCTCAAATTTAAATTCCACTGGAACTTGTAAAAGATGAAACATGGTATCTGATTGTTATTCTGAAGGAAGATTTTCAAATAAAATCTTGAGTGCTAAGACAAGTGTTCAAGAGCTAAGGACAATAATTCCCTACAGTTTCAGAGAAGAAGACACAGCAGTATTGAAGGGGTTTATGTTTGGGTGTTTTCTGCATAAAATTCAAGTAGTCACTGTGTATAATCTGTATCACAACACAGTTCTCATAGGCAGCAGAACATTAGCCCAAGCTTTCAGAAATGAATTCCAATTACAGCAATGATATTCTGTTTGTTCAAAATACTTCTAATGGTTTGAAAGACTACACTGGAGTGTCTAAACTATAGTCACAAAGAAGTATGCCCTAATTCTGGCTGCTTACACAATAACATCTCTCCGGAGAAAAATTGGTGGCTGAGGGGAGATGGAATGCAGAACAAAAGCAGACAATTCTGCATATTTTCTTTCTTAAATCAATGTAGATTGCTTGGTCTACGTTGATTTATACCAAGTGAGGGGCTAACATAACTAATACTCATTTCCCCACCACAGAAAGGCAAAATGTATATTCTTTTAAAATTCCAAATAATTTCCTTTGTAGGCCAAGCTGATAAATCCACTATGCAAACTTTAACTGCTTCTTTTAGATATACAGAAGCAGACACCAGATTGGTTGGTCCAATTGGTGCAAAACACCCAGACTGCCTCAGGCACTTTTAGATTTAAACAAATGTTCTGTTCAGAGCAATAACTAATTACTGCCCTGATTTGAGCTTGAGCTCTGTGGTGCTCTTACTGGTCACTTCTCCCATCAGACACCATCATGCATCTTGTTTGGTGGCTCTAGGACGTTCTAACGTAACAGAGCCTCTCTGACAGGTCCACATCATAAAGCTACTGGAGTTATCCAAAAGAAGGCAGGAAAGGGTGCAGAATACTTGAGTTAACAGAATTTAGCACCAGAGAGGGTGACTGTCTGACCACTTGGCATAAGCAGTCCCAGTTGTGCCAACAGTCTCTGTCAAATACAGTGTGAAAAAGGTTTAAAGCAGGCAATTAGGGATCATCTCAGAAAGAGGCTGTGTTGCTTTGCTTTATTTCTATAGCTGAGCAGCCAGACCAGTTTTCTCTTCAAAAGACTCTTTTTATCGCTGCCCTAGCACACTTGTCTACAATTTTTCTCCCATAATCTTAGAAATAAAGCAGAACTCTAGGAAATCCAGAGATTATAGAGTGACCTAGCTCTGGAGTGAGTTTGTTTCAATTTCCTTGGATCAGCTGTGGAAGGAGGTGGCAGATGATAGAGGAGGAAAGCTAGATTTTGACCTCTGAAGTAATTCATTTTAAGAAAGGAAGTTTCCAAGGCTTGCTTCTCTGCTCAAACACGTGGCAAGATGGACTAGCCCTCCTCATTATGTTCCTCTTGGTTTGCCATGTTGAGGGTTTTCCTAAACTTAAAGCTTGTAAGAAGGGACAAGTAATTATCCAAGGAACTACAAAAAGGATCTGCTTTCTCTCAAGAATGAGAACAGCTTCTTCCAGATTTGAACCTAAGCCAAAAAGCAGTAATTTTAGAAGCAGACTTTCAGAGGAGCATCTTGAAACCTTTTGCGGGAGTATTATGTATGCTCAGTATTCTTTGAATAATTCTCTAAAATAAGAGAACGTGGTAGAAACAAGAATGACACAGGATTCACAGTGAAAATAATGACCTCTGTCTTAAGTCAGACCTGTAAAAGGACAAGGAAAGCTAGTTCCCAGTCAAGGCAGGAAGTAGTGCTTTAAGGAATGGAAGCGAGCCATTATATAGACAGCCTTTTGTGAAAATCCAAGGCATTAAGGAGATAGCGTGCTACTACAGCTAATTACTGTAGGAAAGAAATGCAATTAAGTCACTGAATACACCAAGGACCAGAGAATCTGCTAGAAGATATCTGAGTGCAGAGCAACACACGAGTGTAGGCTGACCCGGTATGCTCTGGTGATTCAGGGGGTGAAGTGTCAGGTAGTTTCAAAGTGTTGGATCAAGATGATGTCAGAACAAAGAGTCTCTCACCTCAGCAGAAAGGGCAGCTCTTACCATGTCTGTTTTCCTTTATCCGGTTGCTGGAAGGAGGTGGAGAAGTAGGGGGGGAAATCTCTGCCATCTTCAGAGCTCAGGAAAACCTGTTCAAGCAGTTGGTTTATCAAGAATGGATCTCCAACACAGTGTTAGGTGGCTCATGGTCGGACAAGCTGTAAGAGCTATTGTGCCAGTCTTGATCAGCCAAGATGTGCAGCCGTGCTGCATTGCAAAGCAGGAAGTCAGTCCATTCCTGATGATCTCACCTTCTTTTGTCGGCAGAAAGAAAGAGAAACATGACTGTATACTCTGTGCTGTACCTGAAAATAAAATACACCTAGGGTCTTGTGAAAAAGAGAGGATCACAGAGGAGATAAGGAAGGAACCTAAAGAATTATGTCTGCGAGTGAAGAGTTGTTTCTCAAGCCACTATGCTGTCAAGACTTCTCCTTCTATCAGAAGCTAGCAAAGAAGCTCAAGTGTATGACCAAAAGCATGGGTGCCATTTGCTGGTCACTGCATTTGCCAGGAAAAGGAACAGGAGATGAACTGGGTGGTCCTTCACTGTCCAATCCAACCGGATTATACCATGACTCTGAACCTACTGCCTGAAAAAAGTAATGTAGCCTAGCTCAGAAAAAATAGAGTGTGATATGTAGGCAGTAACTTTTAAGTATGTTGTTCAAAAACTTAGCATATCTTTTTTTTCTTCTTAAGATTTTACTGCAATTCTTGGCCCTGGTCTCCTTATTTCGAAAAATATGTTAAGTTAGGCAAAACCAGTTAATGCAAGAACCATATTTTCTTTTTCTTTTCTTACATTAAAGTCTTAAGATAACTTAAAACCTCAGATTAGAGAACACACAAATGGTAAGCATTAGTAACAGCAGCAAAGCAGGCAGTGGACTGTGCTGATGTGAAAACTTAAAACCACTTGTGGGAAGTGCATTATTTCTAAAATCTACATTAATAAGAGTTCCTTCTTGCCAGAAGTGCTCAGATTTTTCAGTCTTTAAAAGTTGTTATTCTGGTTAGCAAGACATATTTTGAAGACTAAGATTTTATTAGAGAAGTTCTTATGAATGCAACATTGTACTAATAAACTTAGGAGCCGTTGTTTTCTAAAGAATCACAATCACAGCACCTTTTTTTTCCTTTCAATTCCCACCCCCACCCCATCATGAAAAACACCTTATAAATCACAGCAAGCACTGTTATAATCTTCACGCTAGAGAGCTCTAAGGTCATCAAATACAAGAAACAGTTCAGAAAATCTCTCAACATTTTTGAATTATAACCATTTCACGTGGCTTATAAGCAGTTTATAAGCTTGAATTCTTGCATTATTAAGATGGTCCATTTCAGAAGTTTTCAATAATAAAGGATTTTATCTGCTCCACCTAGAAATCTCTGTCCTTTTCTGGAGCAATTAATTATCCTGGCCTGAAAGGTCAGATCCAATATGCGAGAAGAATTTTGTTCAATGACCACTGAAGTTTCAAAACTTCATTAATTTTACAATTAAACTCTGTGCAAGTGCCATCAATTTCACATTACTGGAGACAGAAATTCAGCACGGAGCTTTTATTTAAGTTCCTCTTTGGTTTCCCTCTGTAGTAAAATGCTGTATTTTGAACATTTGAAAGAGAGAGAGTAAGAAAAGAAAAAGGCACCACTTTTCCTTGCTGGAATACATCTGTTCTTGTAGTAATAAGGGCTACAGATCCAACTTATGCAGTAGTAGGAGTATAATTTTGAAGGAGTTTTAAATGTACATGCTTTCTTCCCTTTTCCTCACGAGCCAAAGCGTGATGTCCTACAGCAGGCAAGCATTTCCATGCAGTTTGAGGTGATTATCTGAATATCTTGTTCTAAGTAGCTTGTGATGGGAAGTTGTCAGGACTTTGACTCTCTAAAGAGTTAGAAAATATCTTGGAAGAGCTGAGGCTGTGGTGCATTTCCACTCCTTACCTGCTTCGGCTGACAAGGTTTGGCATCTGCTGTGAAACAGCTGCAAGCAAAATAAAACCCACTTTTAATGTGCTTGTGGATTTTCTTGGTATAAGGAAGATCTCAGTCAAGGTAGTTTCCCTTTTGCCCTTAGTCCACTGTACAGTTGCTGTGAGTGTCACTGGGCTGCTGGGCAGTTGCAGATGAGCAGAGAAGTGTTTTGAAACATATTTTGCAAGGAAGGGGTTCTGGGTCATTCAGTTCAACCTTTGTGTACCACACAAAGACATTTCACTGAGGAAGGGCCCCGGAACAATGACAATACACTCTTCAAGTGACCCCCTTCATAAAATCTCCTGGCAACGTAATATTTCTAACCCACAGTAACAAGAATTATACCTATAGTTAAAAGCAAAGAGTTAACGATGTAAATTGTAGTTAAATTGTGATATTCCTACCCATTTTTCATGTCTTGAAAGAATCTTACCTCTATTTTATAGGAAAGTAATTAATGTTCTTGTCATTGCATAAGGTAAGTAACACACACAACTGCCTCTGCTTGCATATGGGTCAGTGTTTAATTGGTTCAATGAGAGTCCTATTTCAAAAATGAAAAAAAAAATCTGAAATATGCTTTAACTTAAGAATGTATTATATTAGAGATTAAATGATACCAATTTAGAATAATTTTAGGTGACACCCTATGCAGTTGCTGGTGACTTACTTGTAAATGTAGTAAAATAACTCGTTTCCTTCTTACTTACGATGTCGAAGTTCCTGTCAGTATTGTCTGACCAAACAATAGCCTCTTCTACAGACCATATTCTTTTTTTTTGTTTGATTTGTTGAGAAACAGAAACCACAATCCTGCAAAGTGCAAAATACTCTCAGCTGCCTGTAGTCAGTATGATCAGCAACAGTCAGCATCTAGTGACTGGCCTTAGTGTGTTGTTCTATCTAGCCCAGTTCTGATTAAATTGTATGTCTATTCCAGGCACTACTGGAGAAGAAGAATAAAGCCAAGAAGCCAAAGAAGCCCCACCGTGTCCTTGAAAAAGTAGAAAAGCCTGTTCCTCGTCCACCCACTCCAGTTCTGGAAAAAGCATCAATTGTAAGTAAGTGGGTTGGTTTTAGCACTATTTTTTTCTGTTGATCCCTGATTGTTTCCTACATGACTGTTAAAGGAATGCCCAGTGAAGGAAGGAAGTGATCCTTATCTTTTTTTATGCTTATTCATGTCAGAAATAGCCATCACCACTTCTTAAGACTCTCCTAGTCTCTATTCTGTAAGGATACCAGCAGCCAAAGAACTGAAAATCCTTTATGAAATCTGTTGGCCAAATCCTTAACAAAACTTTATTTTTTAGAGACATACATTAGCAGACATATTATTCCCTCATTCTTGGGGAACAAAAAGGCAGGATCATATTATTATTATTCAATGTTTTCCAATCTTCTGATCTGACAACACTACCATAATCCAGCAGAGCAATTAAGTTTAGTCCCATTGAAGTGGGTGAGACTTTTGGTGCTTAGCACTGAGCATGCACTTCATTAATTTGCTGGTGTGAAGCTCTTGCCATCATGCAGGATGCAGTCTTTGATGAGCATGCTCCAGTTCACAGAAAATGGTGCTTCTGCAGAGACTGGAATAGCAGTGATGATGTGTCATGGGGGTTGTGATATGCTGTAGGAAAAAACCCCAACATTTTAGAGGAGCTGCAACTTCTTTTCTATTCTTAAAGTAATGTACTTAAGAGGTGGTTGCCCCAGTGGATTGCTTTGTCTTATTAACACCATTTTCATGATGTAGTAAGAATCAGACACAATTACAATTTAAACTTTTAAACTTGAGTCACACAACCATAAAAGTGAGAAAGTCTTATCGTCTGTGCTGTCTTCCTTTATGCAGTATGATGTCCTGTGTTTTACACAGTCTATTTTAAGATGACTGAATTCAAGAATACGTCCTCAGAAAGAGCTTTCCACATCTTTACTATCTCCCAGTTATTAGATATTGTATTTCAGTGGTGGATCTACACTATTTAGATTTACCAGTTTAGCAGATATTTAAGCACTTCCAATTAATATGAAAAGCAATCAGAAAGATTTATTCCCCTATTGTAGTCATTCTTGAGCATGTTTACATTTAAAGAGTTCAAATCCAATAGAATTCCAGCAACATTAATTCTATCAACATTTGATTTATTTTCAAGTATCTTTATGTGTGGACAGATAGAAGAATGGAGCTTTTCAGTGAAGCTCCATCTGTAAAACCAGGCCACTTCAGCCACTGAAGAGCAGCACTAACATCTGCCTTGCAGAATCCACGTAAGGTTTCTCCTACCAGCTGGTTGTGAGGAGCACTGAAAGCAAGGCTCTCCTCTGTTGTTAATGCTTCTGTTCCTGCCATATGCAGATACAAGTACCAACTGCTAAGTGCATCAGCCTCTTCCCACTGGAGTTAAGGATCAAAAAAAGGGAAAGCATGCCAAAGTGACAGGCGGGTCACATGGACCACAAGGGATGTAAAAGAAAGTGGAGAGAATGGAGGCACTACTGCAGGCCTCCTCAGCTCTTCTCTCCCAGTCATTTCTTATGAGCTTAGTGGCCAGCAGCAATCTCACAGAACGCTTCTGAATTCCTTCACTGGTTTATCACTTTCTCCCAGCCCCCTCTAGTTTTCAGCCTGCTCACAGATCCTTCTGTATCCTTAATTCAATTTTTTTTTCCCCTGCAGAGCATGACAGGCTTTCCATCTCCCCTCATTCTTTACTGCTGGTCTGTAGCAGAGAGGTGGAAAAGCTGATGATTACACATGCCAAGGCATCATTTGCAGCACTGAGCAGAAGTACAGAAAAATGTATACCACAAAAGTTCAAGCAGTTTGGCTTACCTGTCTGATATATGTGCCATCTCCATTTGCAAAACTCTGTCCTGAAGAGCTTTAACACTGTAGCCAGGTGATATGGTACAGTTTAGTTTGCTAACTGGACTAGAAATTCATCCCTTCTTTCCAAAAAGAAGAACATACCAAATCATAAGGCAGTCCCTTGGCTAGTTCTGCTTTGCTCCTCCTGGGTAGCAGTGTGGAAAGGCAGGAATGCTTCCTTGTACTTTTGGAAAACTTAATCTTCCACACCTAAGAAGAAACAGATACTAAGATTCAAGCCCACACCACTTCACTCATCCCACGCTCTTCCCTGTTTTTCCGACACTTCTAAAATACCACATTTCAATGCAGACCTCGTAGGCTTTTTAATAAAAAAACTTCCTTGCAATTTTTAGATTTCTTTTTATCCTTCCCAGGCACCTTTCTGCTTCTGCTACTGTCAATTCCACACTAAAAAAAAACCCTCAGCAATAAAAATGCTGCCAGCTGTGCTTCCTCCATTTAAAATAAGTATTTTTTCTTTCCTCCTATGGTTATGTTCGCTTTCGCACTATGCCCCATCATTCCTGCAAGATGGTATCTGTCACACCATGCTAGGCTGGCAAAGTTCTCAAATCACAATATAATGTAATTAGTTTTACCTCCAAACTATCACTTTCTGAGTCTTAAATTTACTGAGCTACTCTGATAAATGTCGCCACTGGAATAAATACCAAAAGAAAAATTGTATATGTTCCCTTTTAATTTATTCTCTTTATTTATGGTTAACAGCTCTCTTGTACCTCCTTCAATAATAATTCTATCCTCTTAGTGTCTCAACTTGTTAAATTAATGTAGCTGACACTCATTTTGCAAACTCAGATTCAGTCAATCTACAAATAGTACTTCTAATGCACACTGTAATTTTCTCCATCACCATCTCCTTATCATTAGGTACTTGTCTCTAAAGACCCTCTAAAATCTCAAATAGAATCTAATTAAACAGCTTTTCTACCCCATCTCTTGTAAAACATGGAAGTACCTATTATTCTGACTCACCTTCCTTTCCCTAGAAATTAGAGTAGTATTCAGAAACAACTGAGAAAAAGCTGGATATGAGTTAGGCTTCTTGATAGTTAGGTGGATAATCTATAGAAATCACAATTTCCAAGGAAATAATTAATTATTGTGTGGATGTTTTTTGTGTTTTGACAGGAGGAAGAGGAAAAGGAACTGGCAGTGATCTATCTGCAGAAGTTGCTCCGAGGCAGGGCTATTCAGAACACGGTATTCTGTGTCTCTCTGTTTATGCATCTCTTCACAATGATGGTGGGAATGATTGAAAGGGTGTTTGCAATCTTTCTTCCACAGCACTAATCAAGGGTAACAAGGCTTCTGCAGCATATCCTCCTGTGTGCTATTTACAGTCCTTCAAGGCTGAAGTTTTTGCTCTCCAGACATAATTTCTTACAGGAACTTCTAGGTTCCTACACGTGTTTGTGAGTGTGTTCCTGTTCCCACCATACCCTACACTCAGCTGTTTAATTAGATGCCTCATAGCAGATTACTCAAATGGCAAATTCTGGAGTAGATCTGGACCATGAGTACATTTTGCCTTGATTATGCCAAGATTCCAGACACAAGAAACCTCCCACATCCCAGCAGTGTAGCTTGTATTTCATACCATCTCTCCAGTTTCCTGTGATGGTGAACTGAGCATTAGATCAGGAGCAACTAAACCATACCACCATGATTTCCAGCAAGTGCAGGACCCATCATTCTGCTTTCAGTGGAGCAGAGGTGGGTCTAGGTAAGAATTTATTGAGTAGCCATGCCTCGTGGGCTTTGTGTTGAGCAAGTCTATCACTTTTGATCAGACCAGTCCAGAAGAATTTCTCATGCCTGCTGAGAATAAAATTGATATTCTCTCTTGCACTATTTAATGTTTGTAAAGTATTCCCATGTGGGACCCTGACCTGAGCTTTAGCAAACAATACAATACTGTGAAAGTGGCTTGAGGTGGAATATAGACTTCCCAAGTCTTCTCCAGTTCTGTGGTGAAGGATGTTTGATGCCATCGCGGAACTGTTGACTTTCACATCGTGAAATGTCCCATCATTTGAGCAATCTCCTTCCAGCTACTACTGAGTCAGAAATACAAGACTCAGTTGGAGAATGATGTGGGCAAGGTTGAGACACCCTTTGTTGCTGATGGAAGCCCTGTTGAAAGAGAGGGGGAATGGAAATAGTGTCAGGGGAGGGCTGGGCCACATAACCCCACATGACAGGGACGGCAGCAGTTTCAACAACCTATGCAGAATATCCAGAAGGCTATTGGCCTTTTCAGTTGACATTGGTGTTGCTGTTTGAGTTTGAGTGGTTTGAGTCCTAGGTGAAGCCAACCAGAATAAAACACTTTAATTATTTTAAAATAAAGTAGCAAGGGATCATCTGTGCTGCAGAGCAGAAGGTCTCAACTTTCATCTTCTATACAGGAAGGTTTAGACAAGGTTTACCTGACAGCTGTAGTATTTGCCTAAATGTGGCCACAAATTTGTTACAGAGAAGCAGGTCTTGGAAAGGGTGTGATCTGCTGGCAAAGCATGTTGATCTATATTCTCTATATAAATATATTGGTTGTTTAACTTTATTTTAAAGATGTTTGAAGGGAAGGAGAAGAGGCTGGAACTGATCCGAGAGCTGCGCACCACTCACGCACTCCTGGAGGATGGAGAGCTGCTTGTGAAGGCAGAGAAGCAAATGGCACTGGCTCTACAGCAGCAGCATGACCTGCAAATGCACCAGGTTTGCCTGTATAGATGGGAAGGCTGATTCATAACGCAGTCCTGACCGGGCACTCTGTGTTTTCTGTAGCACCAACACGCTTTCATTTAATTTATGTTTTCCATTATCCACAGCACACAAAGCACCTCAAGTAACAAAAATGCTTTCTTCGCACAGGCCAAGCACTGAATGCCTGAGGGGCTAAAATTGCTCTCTCACTGCTGTGGGGGCTCTGGAGAATCTCAGAAACAGACTGAGGCGCCCTGACCAGCTGCTACCCAGGCTGCACTTGCTTTGTTTGCTGTCAGAGCACTTATTTATGTTTACAGGGCTTTGAACAAACTGCATTGTTAGAAAAACCTCAGTTTCCCCACATTTCAGTCCATTTGACTGATGCTGTGACCTGGCATCACAATACATGCTTGTCACTCACATCTGTCAGATGTTCTACTGAATGTGTGTTCCTGCTCTGTCATTTCCCTGTTTCTTTTCTAGCTTCACACCTTCTGAGGCTCCTCCTCAGGCATAGAACATCACAAAAGAAGCCAAAGTACACTTACTTTGTAAATCTTGCTGGGCTCAAGACTTCTAGGACTTTAGCAATGGTGTCACATTGTCGTACTTGCCACTGTTATGGACAGCACAGATATTTTGGTCTCCATCCTCTGCCAAGGATTTAGTGAGAGGTGGGGATGCAAATTCCCATTCTGATTTCCTTGCAGGGCCACAACCTTCCAGAGCAAAATGAATCAAATGGCAGATGCTGGTCTGAAATGGATCATAAAGAATTTTTGTCCACACTTCACTGCATCTCAGATATACAGTATATTCCCACATTCCTGCAGATTTTACTATAGTTTTTACTATTCACCTGTTTTTTTCAGTCACTAACGGTGAGGCAATTCCAGGTTCCAGATTATGATAACAGCGTCTGCAAGCCAGCTGGCCTGGCAGAGGAGAAGCCAGACCACTGCTTCCTGCTGGGTGGGCAGCAATGTTTCCCCTCAGAACTCAGTGAAAACAGAACTGGGTGACTGTGTTTAACTGTTTATCATTTCCAGATGCTCCCTCATACTCAGGGAGCCCAGGTGTGGAATGCAGGAATACAGAATTTTTCTTTTGAAGAATTAAGGGAAAAGTAACAGCCTTAGGCATTAGGAGCTTGAAATGTTCCTTCCCTTCTGGAAGCCCAGGTGAGAGTGAAGGCGATAGCAGTTGAGACACCACAATGGTGTTCATAAGAGAAGGAGAGAGAGGAGATGGTGAAGATGTTGACCTCTGAGCTCAGAATTTCCCTTTAAAAGAGCCGCTATCCCCCTCTGCTGGTATTTGCCTCCTCTGCTTTTTTTTTTCATTTTCCTGCAGTTTTTATGATGTTTCTGAAGGCCACTGTCCAAGGCTTACATCTTCTAACACTCTGAACTCTTTAAAACTCTCTGTAATGCATGTGCAGGAGTTTTTGTATGTGTGGCTATTTTAGAAAGTCACTGACGATTCATAGTTTCTTAGGTTTTGGTGGTCATAGCGTTTTTTTGAGGGTTTTGACCTTTCTGATATTAAAAAAGAGGCATTTTTCAAGAAATTTCTTATCTGTGGCTGTACTCACAATTGCAGTTCCCTAAGCATTTACTCAAGCTTCCAGCTCAGTAAGATTGAGGGTTTATTTCCAAAATGCTGGAAAGAAACTTCATTTGCAACTTTTGATCCTATTTTTTCTGTGATTGAGCTAAGCTCAGCACAGAGGGATGGAGTCATTTCATTGTCACTTTTATACCTCTCCTTTCTTGGTCTGGGTAGTGGAATGTTCTGCAGTAACAATGCCATCTCAGCAACTGTCTGGCTATACTTGCAGTCACAGAAGCAGTTGATAATACCTGGAGTACAGCACATGTAGTGCTTTATCTCCTCCCACTCACCCAAGCACAGGGCCTGCTTGTCCTAGTGTGACGGTGTCAGGACTATTCCTGCCATGATTAGTTTTTCCATCTTTTAGTCTCCTTGTGCCACCAAAGCCAACATACAGGAACATCACATTATACAGAATCCAAGCCAGCACATGTAAAACAAGAAGAATGCCAAACTCCTAGGGTTGTCCCATAGCTAGTCTGAGTGGATGTTGCAGAGCTATTTCACATGCCTGTGGTAGTCCTGAGACTTCGAACAACATTCCTGGGGTTTGTAACACAATTCCTTGCATTTTTTTTTTTTAAAGTTGTCATCAGTGGAAAAACACTTGGCCAGGGAAGAAGGAAGAGTACTTGCAAACACATTTGATTTCCTGTCCAAAGAGCTGGTGAGACTGCAAGAAGAACGGAAGATCCATGCTTTTGTCATGCTGGCTGAGAGGCAGAGGCGGATGCGGGAGGCAGAGGAGAGCGGGCGTCGTCAGGTAGAAGAGCGACGGCGTCAGGAAGAAGATGAGATTTTCAGACAGGCAAGAGAATGAGACTGGTGGGACTGTGGGCACTTTGTAGGAACTGCCTCCTTGTGGGAAGGGAGGTGCCTCAGCTCATGACTTTGGTGATGGCTAGTTTTAAAATTGAGGGAGGAAAGGCTTAGTGAAGAGAGGGTCATTCTTTCCTAGAAGAGTCACGCCTATTAAATGAAGGATGATCTGAATATTCCTCCAGACAGTCCTGTTAGGCATATCATGAATGGATGTAGGTTTCTTAATTTCCACAACAAATACCTAAGGAGAGCAGATGGACCTAGGTGGGTGCTATCCCGGGATAAATGCCTTTAAGCAATGTTTTGCACCCCCGGAAAGTGGACTGCAGATTAACAAGAGGCACAAAAATTATTTTGAAGTAATGATAATGGGTAACATAACCTTGAAATCCAGAAACAATAATCCTGAATTAATATATTCCATAACAATTCTATGGTCCTAGTCCTTTTCCGTAGCTTCTGACTGCATGAAGTGTATTTCTCCCAGTTGAAGGAATGAGTGGGAGCCTAATTGACTAAACCAATAATTTTCAGATTTTGTGGGAGAAGGTTAATACCAAGAGAGTCTGGCATCATGTTTATTTTTCTTTCAATTTTAGCTTCTCCTCATATCTTCTCTGCATCTCTGAGTGGGAAGCAAGGAGGGTAAAGAACCATAAGCTTATCCCCTTCTGACTAGCAGAAGGGAAACACCCATTTTTAGAATCTCTGCTCTACAACCATTGTAAGGAAACCAATAATTTTATCTTGGTTTTATCCACGTTGCTTTGACTGGCTTGATGGAACCTTTTCCTTCAGGATTTGCTTGAATGAAAGCCAGTTAATTTACTGAAGTCAATAATGATGATTATTTGGCAATTGTTGGTCAGGGGACCATCAGAACTGAGGAAGCAACTGCCGTTGCATTCACAGAACTGACCTACTGCAACAGAATTGGATCTGCAGATAAGTTGTTCTTCCATCACTGGTTCTTTCCTGCACTTGTTTCTGTTCAGTTAGTTCTCAGAAAGAATAAAAAGGAAAGCTACACAAGCTATTCCTCTCAGAAAGCATCTCTGAAACCAAAGCTCAGACTGGTCTGCCTGAAATTTAAGTCTGGTGAAAATTTATTGTTCTTGCTTCTTTGGAAATCTGCTTCCACCATGCTCCTGGCACAACAATAGGCAGAAGAACAACATCTTGGTGTTTTGTTCCAGGTGGTGAAAGTGCACCAGAGCTCTATTGACTCCTACTTGGAAGACATTATCCTGAGTAGCATGGAGATCACAGCTGAAGAACAAGCCAGGGAGGAGGTTCAGAGAATGGCTGTAGAAATCAATGACATTGCTTACAAAATGGAAAGTCGGTACGTTATTAAATGGCACATTAGAGGCTGTTTACAGCATTTTAGAACCTGTCTGACTGTCTGCATCTGTGGTTACACATATAATCTAAGACAGGGGAAGGGCAGAGCTATCCTGTTCGTGATCGCTTCATTAGTGTGGCTGCTGTATGGGAACCACTCGGTTACACCTGTTACGCACATATAAATCAATCAGAGCCTTATTTCTATACAGCATGTGCCAGATTCCCTTTGCAAATCACTTGTGGGATCTAAAAAGGGTGATTCACAGACTTCTCCATGCCAGTGTGTTGCTGTGACTGAGCTTTAAGAGAATCTGGGAACTGCCTAAAGCAATACCCATTCATACTGGTCTTTTCATTTATTTACACTACTACAGAAAATTGATTTGAAAGAGATGCTAAAAGATACAGTTATGCAGCAGCCTTGCTTTCTGGGGTAGCTGTTCTTTAAGAAACAGCCAGTTTCCATGGGGTCAGTCATACTGATGGCTGCCTGACAGGGCACTTTGAGTAGAGTAAGTCGTTGAGAACACCACAGTCTTGTCTTTGGCTGGGGCAGTGAATACTTTTGAGGACCTGCCAAGCCTCCAGTTTAGTTTCTATGCCCTTTTTTTTTTTGGAATTGATCCATAAAAATCCCAGTGACACAGTGACTCTCCTACAGTACAGCAGCTGTGTATTTTGTAACTAGATGAATACAACCAGAATGTTGAAATCCTTGGGGAGAATGCAGTGTGGATAATGCATGCAGCCCTTGGGCCAATTGGGAACCCACCAAACACTGGCATGGAAAAGAGTATGGGGAACAGCCAAAGGCAGAGTCACAAAAGGGAAGAATTTAGCAAACTCAGCAATAGGTCAAAGACTAAATTAACAAAGACACGAATCCACAGAAGTATCTGCATGTCTAACTCAGTTTGTCATCAGTGAGAACTGGGCACCTAAATACCTTTGAGGATAAGGAGGCTAGGGTAATCTTCTCCCTGGAAATATTGCTTTCCAGTGCAGTATCAAACACATTGGCAGTGCTGTGCAAGGGAGAACAGTCACACTGTCACCTGTTTGTAGGGTAGAGAGAGACCCAGCTGACAATTATTGCCATGCTCCCTTAAAAATAGTGAGAATATTTACAGGGAGTCTTGTGTTTGCAGAAGCAATCTGGAAAGAAAAATAAAATACTAATAGCACTTTGCATCTGTCCGTAGTCGAACTCACCTACAGTCAGAAGAGATTGTAGCAGAGCTGGTTTATAATTTCCTGATTCCAGAAGCTGAGAAAATGTCTATGAGAGAAAAAGGTAAGGAGTCCGGTAACTTCATTCTCTTTGTGAACTCATTCACCCCTCCTCACCCAATTCACTGAAAGGAAAGATGCAGTGCCAAGAGTTGTCTCAGTTCTCTGAGATTCCTCTTTTGCATTCTTCAGGTAGAAAGTCAAATCCTCTGACCCTTTTTCACCAGTTTCTCATGAGCTTTAGTCACTTAGAACAGTAGCCTGGATTCAGACCTGATGTAAATTTGGTGTATCTACAACAATAAAACTACTTGAGAAGAAGCAACCCACTGCTCCTTAAAAAGAGCCCTGGGAAAAGTCTTTAAATAGCATGGCTGGGAATTGTCCATTATATGGCAATTTTTAAAAACCCTAGAAGTCTTTAACAGGCAGCTTACTTAAATACATGCCAAATGTGGAAGAAAGATTATATGCTCTCCTATGCTTTCCCTCTTTCCCCAGGTAGTTGAAAGCTAGAAGCAAAGATTAAGTTTTAGGGTTGGCTGTAGTGGCATCATAGAATCAATTATTAGAATCAATTATAGAATCACTTGGCTGGAAAAGACCTTTGAGGTGGCTGAGTCCAAACGTACCGGTCCACTACTAAACCGGATCCCTGAGCACTTCATCTCCCCATCTTTTGAACACCTCTGGGGGTGGTGACTCAACCACCTCCCTGGGCAGCCCCTTCCAGTGCCTGAACACCCTTTTGGTGATGTTTTACATAGAAAATCTTGCAGTAACAGATTCTTCTGTTAAGCCAAAATGGAAAATTATATGTCAAAATACAGAGGGGAGTGCCCTGGAAGCCTGTGCATTACATTAAGCATCATGAATAAATGGCTGCTCTTAACTGAGATGTTTCCACTGATCAGCACACTCAAAAGAATGTGACTAAACCAGTCACCCACAGAAAGGGGATATAACCTAAGAAAAGACCCACAATAGAGTCTGAAGTGGTGCTTGCTGCAGTGTACTTCTCTCACTTGAGAACAAAGGCACTTAGTTCATTGCTTTTTTTTGTTGCTTTGTGAATAAAAACACAAACCCTCCAAACACATTTTGTGGTCTCTGAATTGTGCAAGCTTCTTTCTTCCTAGTTTGTGTATTTGTCACAACAGCAGTATCTATTTAGCAGCTGGCAAGTCTGCATAAGCTGAAATCAGCTCCATTCTGTCCTTAGCCCTGCTTCTGCAAGCCTGCCAAAGCAGGTGATGTCATTTTAGTCACTGAAGCCTGCAGCTCAAGCAGTAACACACACAGGTTGACCTGTCTCAGAAAGGAGAGCAGAAAGAGAAGACCTGGAGATGGCCTTGGATTCTGGACATACAGAGCTACTGGCAAGGAAGAGAATAGGTACTGGGCTTGGATGCAACAGTAGCTGCTGAACAAAGCACCTCAGAAGTACTCCCAAGAGGAGGAAAAACTCCCAGTGGAGGAAAAAAAAACCTTTCAAAATCTTGTGATTTGTGATGTGATAGCTACGGTGGGATTGCCTGGAAGGCAGAGCTAGATCTAGGAAAAAAATGAAAGTAGATGCTGGAGGAAGAACTAGAGCAATAGTTGGTAAAGTACAAGAGCTCCTTCAAACATGGTCAGCTGAAATTTGTCACAGTGTTCTCATGACAGCAGACATCAAATGTCAGGAAGAAAACTGGCTCATTCTCTCTTCTGCTATTGCAGCATGGGGTGGAGGGGACTCCACGTATTTGAGAGATAGCTGAATTCTACCAAATGTATGCTCTGATGAACACACCCTGCTCTAAGCCTCCTGTACAGTGACACCTTCTAGGAAGCAAAATCAGTAACTATTCCATGTGAGCCCAGAAGAAATAGTATCAAAGAATGTTCCTAGGTCTCACGAGCACACCAGTGTATTGCATTTCTGCGGCAGCTTTTAAAGCTTTCCCTGTGGTGAGTCAGATCATTCATTATGAAACTTGTTTTAGCAACCTGTCACATGCTTGAGCATACACCTTCCTTGAAACTAGCAGGAAGTGATCCAAGAGCACAGTTGTCTGGCCTGCAAGAGGAACAAATCCATTTGTAGAACAAGGAGTTGAGGGCCTGCCAGTTCAGTCTTTGCCTACACTTTAGCTTAAAACATTTTGCCATTACCTATGCTTTTCTTCTTTTATTTTTTCCTCTTTTTTTTATGTTCCTATGCATAAAAGAAGGATTTTTGCAAATACTCCTGAAACCCCTCTGCACCTCACTTCTGAATCCTCCCTCACTGGCAATAGAAGTCATCAAGCTGATATAAAAAAACTTGCTTTTAAAAAGACAATCGCTCATCAATTTGAGCCCACTTTCTTTTAGATGGTATTCACTGTGGATGGAGGAAGGAAAGCTGGACTGCAGCAATTCCAGGAGAGTATTCCTGCTATAGTTGATGCAGTTCGTGCAGATAGGACTGAAAGCAAAAATGCCTTGGGTAGAGCAAACCTTCCTGGGAACTGAGAGCTGGCTGGTGATGGTCAGCTTTTCAAATACAAGTGAGATCCAGTTGTATTCATTGTCAACAAAATAGACCTGGGAGCTGGATAAACATAACCAGGATGGGTTCGTAACAGTCAGTGACAGCGTGCAGAACCGTAGGACAGCACGCAAGACACCGGTGGTTCAGATTCACAGTTAAAAGTACAGCTCAGCCTTAAGACACAAACAGACCAAAGCAACAAGAAAGTCTTGGAATTTTGCAGGGAAGTGACACAATGAGAGCCACAGCTCATCCCTGTAACATTCCCCACACCCTCCTTGCAAGCACGTAGTACTTCAATTCCCGTGATTGTTTACCAGCATCTTAAGTCTAGAGAGAGAAAGAGGGAACAGTGGAGAGCGAAGAACAATAAAGAGAATTTTAGGGTGAATTATTTGGCTTGAGATTCCTCAAGAGCTGGGCTAGAAATACATACAAATTACATTGGATGAAAACTGTAAAACACCTTAAAGAACAATCCTGCAGTAGTGAAAGGGAGCTGATAATTTGGGTGATTTAGTGTGTCTGTACTGTCTCCAAGTTTTACTTTGAACTCAGTAAGAGTTTCTCAGTGCAGGCAAAATCATAACAAAGGAGAGGGTAGATTTCAGCTGCAGTCTCCCAGAGACCTGCTGCAATTAACAGACATTGAAGGAGAAGTTATTTTAAAGCCTGATAACGTATCCTGGACAGTTATGCCCTAAGCTGGAAGGGAAAATACTTGGGCTGTGCTTCCCAATGTGGGGCTGGTCTTCAAAGTGAAATGCAAAGTTGGTTGCTGCTATTAGGTGGCAGTAGAACACTTTCAGCCAAAGTTAGAAGGGCATGATTTTTTTTTTCCTCAGACAGGCTTTTCCACAGCTGCAGGAAGGCTGTGAACCCTCCCTTCTCCCCTGCTGAGAACACTTTGCTCTAGATTTCCAAGTAAAATCCTTACCTCTTTTTATGCACAGTGAGGCAGTCCCAAAGAAAACACATCTATGCTGCTCATCGCATCATCCACAGCGGCACAGAGAGGGTTCTTGCTGATCTGGCACTGCATCGGGAGACATCTGCCAGCAGGATAAAGGGAGATCCTCCTGCTGGGACGGCAAGCGCTGCCTCGAGTGGGACAGCAGCTGGGCCAAGAGCGGCTGAGAGCACTTCCTCTGCGCCAGTTGCACACGAACTAGCTGAACTTCGACACGAAGGAAGCCCAGGAGAGGAAGCAGTGGACCCTTCTGATGGATCAGACAGGGATATTACAGCCTCTTAGAGACAAATGAGCCAGGTGAGTTGCCCTTTCCGTCTGTGGTTGAGCTCAGAGCATGGTGAAGGAGAACCCAGAATACAAAATCCTCTCTCTACCTTGGGCTGCCCCTCCCGCTGCCTGCAGCAATATTGTCCTAGAACTACTCTGTATACATTCTGATGTAGCAGCCCCAGTCCAGCCCCCTCCACCTCCTCCCCAACTATCTTTGGACCTCATTAGCTAATTTTCCTTTTCGAATCATTAAGAGAAGCTTGATTGAGAAAGCAGTGTGAGCATTCCTTGTCTGTTTTCCTGGTACAGACCAATAAAGATCCACACCTGGTCTTTTGATGGTATTTTCTTGCACCCATAACATTAAATGAAGCAATATTCCAGCAATGGGATATTTTTCAGACCAGGAGAGTCTTTTCTCAGGCATGTCCCACTGATTTCCTTAGTGGAGTAAAGTGGAGTGGGGTCCTGCATTATTAGCACTGCTGTTAATAAAGCACTGAAGTTGATCTTGCATCATCTTTTCACATAATTAGTCCTTGCATAAAGAAAAGGCGCCCTTGACCTCAGCAGAGCTGGTCCTGCCAACCAGGCAGTGTCTGGCACTAATAACCACAGGCAGGTGACAGCAGAATGGCACGGCAGGGGCTGAGGTAGCTTGTGAAAGAAGCCATTAGCCAGTGCTTATGGCTATTCCAGAAATGTTCCTCTTTAGGCTGACCTCTTGCTTTTTATCCTCCCAAAGGAGAACAATTCTGGAAAGAATCTGATTTTTCTTAGAACAGCCTTAGTCACTCGGGCTTTCCAGCTCCAGGGGACGATGCAGAGAGGATGCTGGCTTTGCCTTGTTTGCAGGTGTGAGGGTGCTCCAGCTCAGGATGTCAGAAATCAGCTGGCTGCAGACAGGTGCAGTGCCTCTGATCAGAGAGCTGTCAGGGGTTTGCTCCGCTCTCCAGCACTCACCTGTCAAAATTCCTGAGGTCTGTGGGTTTAGCATCTGAAAGGTGTATTTACACCAACATCAAACACGCCAGCTTTTGGAGGAGGAGGAGGCACCGCCCCAGCACCACACCCAAACTGCATACTCAGTGATGGCTACAACTCGTGTGACAAATAGCAGTGTTAGCTCCCAGTGATAACGGGATAATGTGCTGATCTCTCTGCACTTCCATAATTTCTCCATAAAGGATGGCCCATTCTAAAGCCTCAGGGATGGTCCAGCTAACTCCAAACATAGCGCTGCTCCTTCCAAATGCAAACCAGCAGCTGGTTAAAAATTCAGGCTCATTAGGGCATTCCTAGAAAAATTTTGCATCGTGTTTCTGGTTTTGGATTGGGCTGGGGAGAGACAATGCCAGGGAGGAGAGAGAGATAAAGGAGAAAAGAAGTCTGAATACCCCTGTATTCAACTGAGCTGTGACTTGCTCTGCAAGTACTGCAAAATCCAGCAGAAGTCACAGCTAAGTGATGAGTTTTGGTTAAGAGTCTGTGAGGATGGTCCCATTAGGGTTTGGGGATTTGGGAACATTCTCATAGTGTACCTTGTCAGTCAGTAAAAGGGAATGCAGCAAATGGAAAAACATAGGAACGCTCTCCACAGCGTGGGAGGAGAAGCTGTGCAGGCAGCAGCTCTTCTGCCTCAGGCCACCCCAGACAAATTTAGCCTGGTTTAAAGAGGGAGGGATAACATGAATCACAGGATCCAGCTTAATAAGAGAGACATGGAAATCTTGATGTAGCAGAACAGCAAGACCAAACCATTAAGACGTTTAGTGTGTTTTGGAGATGGTGTGTCAAAATAAACATTCTCCATGTGGCTCATTGTACCATTTGACATGGTTTTTAAAAGACAAAAAGAATTCCAACAGGTGTGGGAACAAAGGTTGGTTGCAGCACCATGGTCTTCCACAGGGATATAGCCCTCTGCATAGCAGCAAGAGGGCAGGGGACTCCACATGCTTTACACAGGCTGAGCTATAAATGTCTTGGCTTCTGTTATGATTTAAGGGACACAGTCAGGGTAAAGCCATCTTTTCCACGTGACATTTCCTAGCATGTAAACTGAAGGCCACAGCAGGATTCTGCAGGAAACTCTGCTCTAGAAACTGCTTTCAACTGTCATGTGCAGGGGTTTGGGTTTTTTTTCAAGCTTTGCAGAATGTGCTTTGAGAAAGAAAATGAGCACAGTGAGAGGGAATTGGGATCATAAATCAACAGCACAAGAATGCACCATTCCCT
The DNA here is from genome assembly GCA_033558185.1 of Dromococcyx pavoninus. Lineage (NCBI taxonomy): Eukaryota > Metazoa > Chordata > Aves > Cuculiformes > Neomorphidae > Dromococcyx > Dromococcyx pavoninus. The sequence continues at coordinate 181,384 of JAUMJL010000888.1, forward strand.
CTCCTAGCAGGAGGCAGAACAACCCTGGGGAGGAGCCCGTACCCGAAACAAACACAGCAGATGCCTCCAAGGCTGCACCAATACAGTGGGGAACTTCTGCCTGTCCCTCTTCTCTTTCAGCAGCCGCCCACTGAGAGGGAGCCTGGCTGAGCCGCTCTGCCAGCTTCTGCATCCTGACAGGTGGGGGAGACCGGCCGACCCAAACGAGCCCCTGGGGCCACTGCACCGTGAGAATGGTGAAAAATCAGGCTCTTTGCAGTAAATGAATGAGTAAGGGTTGTCTTGGGTCTTCGCTGCCGATATGGCTCTGGCAGTGTGCAAGGAGGAAATCTTATTGAAAGAACTACGGCTCAGACCAGCAAAATGGGCCTTTGGTAGGACAGCTGGAAGCCAGCAAACCTTTTCCACCAGACACTTTTCTATATCTACAATTTTTGGCAGTGTAAAAACACAACAAACCCATGCTCTTCTGACTCTCCTGTTTCTCTAAAAAGCAACATGGCCATCACAAAAGTTGCTCCTTTAGGCTTGCCTGTAGTGCTGTTAAAAGAGCTCCTGCCATTTCCCAAGCACTGCTGTTTTCCCTGCTCCTGGTCTCACAAGGGCACAGGATCTGCCACCTACTTCACTGGGCTCAATTCAGCTCTCACTCACCTGGGCGGAGGGGGAAAACCCCACAAAGCTGGGTCCTCACATGCCAAAGGCTTTTAGCAAGGTGATCCAGTTGTACTGATACAAACTTCACCTTCTCCTAGTCCTGTCTCCCTGCTTTCACAGAAATCCTCTTCATGCAGCTCTTCTCACGCTTTTCTGAGTGGTGAGTCAGTATCTTCTCAGTATCCACTGGCCTCCTCTCCTCAGAGCCCTCCACAGCCTGGCCTGGGCTGGGAAGAGGAGCTGCTGTTTCATGTGTGTTCCCTCCGACCCACCAGGGAGGCAGGAATTGTTCTGAACATCTGCCAAAAGTGCTGACTGGCTGAGGCATTGACATGTAGACCTGGACTAGTAAATTCAGTTTCCTGGGATCACTCTGGACCAAGGCCCCCACTTCTCTTCACAGCCACTGCCAGGAACAGAAATGGCGATGGAAGATCTCAACAGACACTGCACAAGTGAGAAAATCCCAGCAGGCCAATGGGGAAGGGTGTACACTGAAACCTGGCGAGGAGAGGCAGCTCTGGCTCTGCTTTGATCATATCATTCCCACTCTTTTTTCCTTTTCTTCCACATGTTGCGTCAACCCCACGCACCTATTCCTCCACCTCCTGTGGCTGGAGTCCAGACAACTTCCCTTGGCTTCTTCCCACCTGCCAAAGCCAAATCCTTTATAAAATCATAGAATCATAGAATGGTTTGTGTTGGAAGAGATTTAAAACCCATCCAGTTCCAACCCCCCTGCCATGGGCAGGGACACCTCCACCAGACCAGGCTGCTCAAGACCCCATCCAACCTGTCTTGAATACTTCCAGGGAGGGGGCATCCACAGCTTCCTGGGCAACCTGTGCCAGTGTCTCACCACCCTCATTGTGAAGAATTTCTTCCTAATGTCTAATGTAAATCTTCCCCCTTCCCTCTTATCCTATCCCTGCACTCCCCGATAAAGAGCCCTTACCCAGCTTTCCTGCAGCCCGTTCAGGTACAGGAAGGCCGCTCTAAGGTCTCCCTGGAGCCTTCTCTTCTCCAGGCTGAACATGTAGCACTCAGAATGGATGTTCTGTTCCCTTTTCCTTCCTGGGCTGTTCACCTGTATTCACTCATTACTTGGGGCCAGAGCCTTTCCTGGCTTGGCACACCAGCCCCTACACACCTGAGAGCTGTGACTGCCCCTGCAAACGTTCGCGATCGTGGCTGCCCACTCGTCCACAGCCAGCTGGACGTGTTGCATAAGCCAGTCCATGCCCAGCTGCCTGAGATTTATCACATCTCATTCCCCCCAGTGGGGAGCTTTCATAGTAACCTGCACTCCTTGCCCATCCTGGAGCTCCTCTCAGTGCTGGGTGTGGGGATGTTCATCCTCATCCTTGGGCTGGCAGCTGGAAGCGCGCGGTGGTACCTGCAATGCAAATTGCAGGGAGCCGATTGCAGCTGCGCAGCAAAGACCCGATGCTGTTGCTCTTGGTGACAACGTCAGCACTGAGCGTGAACAACACCAGTGCCCTGAATACAGATGCAGCAAGAAGCCAGAAATACGTAAGCGGTGCTCTTACGTCGCCCCTAAACTGAAAGAACTCTTCACCTTCTCCTAAATATCCCTCTTGGCCAGCATCTTCTCACTCACCATTTCACATCGCCAGTGCCTGGAAAGCAGCAGCTCCCACCATTGTTATGGAGACCGAAAAGCTGCATTTGCTCCCCTCCTTAAATTGCTGCAGGACTGATCCTAAGAATGAATCTCCCTCTTATTTATGAGCCAGCTCTTCCCTTTAAAACAGAGGTGTCAAACTCACGGCTCTCGCCATTCTGCTGTTCTCCTGCAGCGTAACGCGCGTCACACGCTGCACACGTGACCAGCGCTGGCAGGAGCGTAGGGGCAAGGAGCTCGGCGCTGCCACTGGGCAGAAACAAGGGGCTGGGCTGGATAAAACAAGGTGGAGGGCTGGATTCAGCTCACAGGCCAAGAGCTTGACACCCCTGGTCTAGCACTTCAAGCTGCAACCATCTTCCTACACGTTTCAAGAATACCTTTTTAATTAGGGCTTGTGAACACCATGTTGGTCCCTTACCTACCGAAGCCCTTCTCCCTCTGCCCACCTATTTTTTCTGCCTCCAGCCAAATGCAAGCCATTCTTCATTGGGTGCAGGCCCCAAATTTGTTGTCTCCAGCAGAACCAGCTTCCATTGACCAACCTGTTCCTAGCCCTGGTGCGGCGAGACAAAAATCTTGAAAGAGGAGTGAGGTGTAACTGAGATGGTCCGAAGACTCCCCAGCTGGGTAACCCCCTTCATTTCCCGAGGCAGCATCCCAAACAATGGCATTGATCTCCTTGAGAAAAACCACCCTCAAACAGCTCAGGTTTTGCCAGCAGTCACCGTCTCACCTGGCAGAGGACTTGGTTACAGGAATGAGATGCAGAAGGAAGGAGGACACACCTCCCCTCCAGCTGCAGGAAACACAGGGTAGCGAAGGGCTGGTGAGAGGGGGACAAATACCTCTTGCTCCCTCTCAAGCTCATGTGCTGTTCCTACTGCATGTCTGATCCTACCTTGCTCCTCACAGCCCTGGCCTCCCCTGTCAAGACCTGCCACGCTTCCCTGTGTCAGCAGCCCAGATCTGGACCCCACAGATGCTCACCACGTGGAGGTGGTGTAAAGCACAAGGTGGTCAAGACGTGAAATCCTGTTCAAACTCTTGAATTCAACCAGTTTTTAAAAATCGGGAGGGAGGGGGAACCATCCCAAATCGCTCCATCTCTCCATTTTGCAAACCATTAGACTCCCAGACCCCACGGCCCTGCCACCGTAGGCAGGGCCTGCAGCCCCTCTACTTGGAAGGGGCTGTGCCCAGCCAGGCAGCTTTGCCTGGGATTAAAGTTCCATTTGCCCATGGCCACAGTTTCTACCTTGTCCTGGAGGACCCAGTCTTGCCTCTGGAAAGGGCAAGTAGAGACAGGTGATACAGAGAGTAGGGAATCCCTGAAGGAGAGGGCTTTAACTCCACTGACCCCGCTGAATGCAGACTCTTGGAGGGCCGTAGGATGTGCCAAAGAAGAAAACATCTGTGCCAGGACATCAGGAGTCAACTGAGCATGCAACAAGATCCAGGACAGAATTCCTGCACCAACCAAAGGCACCTGTTCTCTGTGAAGGTCCAAGTCTCCCTTACAGCCCTGACTACTGTCACAGGTAATGAGCACCAGTTTGTTTCGGGGACCAGTCTCTGCTCCCAAGCCTCAGCACTGTGTGACATTCACATTGAGACGTAAGCCTGCGTTTCCTGCCAAAGCTCGGCTTCAGCAGCTGCTTGGGGCTGACCCTGCAGCCTTTGGGCACAACTGGCTTAGCAAAAAGAGGACAACCACCCAGACAAGCCCTTCCCAGAGCCAAGGGAGGGAAGTGAGGTTCAAGACAGGCTAATGAGGTTGTGTACCATCCGCTGGGCTCACCGTCTCCAAGCAACTGGATTCGGTGCTTCAGACACAAACTATGGTGCTCCTGCTGTCCCCTCCACATTCTACAGCTCAGCCCCCTCCTCCTTTGTGGCTCTTGTTCTTCTCCCACAGAAAGAGAAAGCCACTTGGACCTTACCACCAGCAGCCCGAAAGCCGCCACCTTCCGGATAACAACCAGTGCCAGCAGCATTAATGCTGACTTTTAATTCCAACCCAGATGGTTGAAAGTTTGGTCTATAAAGGCAGAGCACGTCAGCAGAGCAGACTTTTGTACCACATTCAGCTTGGCACTGCTTTGCTTTAGATTAGCATTTTTAATCATTCAAATCATCAGTGACCGACAAGTCGATTTGAACCAGGTTTACAGACCAATATCAAAAGGTATTTTCATATGGTGAATGGTGACAGGACAATAGTTCCCTGTAGGTTATGCAGTGCCTGGCTCTTGGTGTTAAGGTGTTTCATTATTTCTTTTAAAATAGTGGTTGGGATGAAACAATGAAAGTCTCATTGATAATGTTTGCAGGGATTAGAGTGGGAGGGAGGGATGGACAGGTTGGAAAACTGCAGCCTCTGCATAGAAAGACAAATGCAATCCTTTGGGAAGGAGACGGACAGCAGCTGCAAGTTGCTCTCCAGTTCCTGTATTTGATATTGGGGAGGCCATTGTAGGAAATCTTTGGCTGGTTTTGGCACCGACTGCTTAAGGAGGGTTAAAAAAAACCTACAGCGGAGATACAGGGGTGTCAAACCCAGGGCTCCCACTGCTCTCCTGCTCCTGCAGCGCAACGCGCGTCACACGCTGCACACGTGACCAGCACTGGCAGGAGCAAAGGGCAAGGAGCTCGGTGCTGCCAATGGGGAGAAACAGAGTGAAGAGCTGGATAAAACAAAATGGAGGGCTGGATTCGGCCCACGCGCCGTGAGTTTGACAGCCCTGAACTAGAAAGATTAGAAAGACATAAAAGAGCTGAAGATCCCCTTCCAGCCAGCTTAGCAAGAAGTTGTGAGGTGACTGGGTCCCAGTGAAGGGGCTCTGACATTCAGAAGAGACCTGAGGCTGGCAGAGGGTTCCTGTGCAAAGACAGCACAGAAAGAGAGCCCACGGCTTGCATTTGCAGTGAGAGAAGTTCAGAAGACACAGAGGGCCCCAACATGTGTGTGTTTAGAGAAGTGCCCAGGGATAACCAACAACCACCCCAAATTACTGAGGATTGTGATGAACTCCCCACCAGTGGCAAACTTTTAAACTCACCTGGTGAGGTGCTGTGGTTCAGGTAGGGATACCTTTGCAGGAGTAACTGGCCACCCTTGATGCCAGGGGCTGGATGGGTTGAGCAGAGGAGCCCTTGTCTTGGCACATGGGTTAGGTGCAGCCTGAATCCTGATGGCACTGTAGGATCAACGTTGGTAAAGGGACAACAGTTGGTCACCTGTGCTGCTTGTGGGGCAGACAGGCTGTAGGCAGCTACCTGGCCCCATCACCCTGCTATCGCAGTGCGTGTCAGAGGCTGAGCAAAACAAGACCCACACCCTCCTTGGTGAGCTGGGACAGACTCCTTTGAGGGGCACACCTTCAGCACCCAGGAAGGGCTGGGTGCCAAAAAGGGCTTAGTCTGGGGGAACCAGTGAGTAGCAGCCAGCAGATGGAGGGCTCAGAAGCAGCCTAACATAACACTAGTGGTATGGACCCATCAGGGGGATCAACCGTCCTGACTGACTGGTCCAGGGAACGTGGGACTCCTCGCTCAGTGGGACGCGCCAGGCTTCCCGACTCAGTCTTTTAACGCACCCATCAGTTGGGTGCCAGCAGCCTCTTCTCCAGTCCCAGACAAATTCAGGCAAGGGCAGCCATTCTACTAAACCAGGGATGTCAAACTCACAGCCTGTGGGCTGAATCCTGCCCTCCACCTTGTTTTATCCAGCCCAGTCCCTTGTTTCTACCCAGCGGCAGCCCCGAGCTCCTTATCCCTACGCTCCTGCCAGCACTGGTCACGTGTGCAGCGTGTGACGCGCGTTACGCTGCAGGAGCAGGAGAACGGCAGGAGCCGTGAGTTTGACACCCCTGATCTAAACCAAGGTCTCTCCACCATCTCGCACCACCTGTCCCCGCATCCCAATCCTGGGAATGGCTGGGACACCACTTCCCACCCATTTCCTACCTATCTGGGAGTGGCTCCAGAGCAGAGGCTGCAGCCCAGAGCCCGGCAGAGGAGCCTTCACCGGGGCGACCGTGGCTCGTGGCAAATGAACAAATCAGGAGGAGCCTCTTTGCAATATAAATTTGTTTTTATTGAAGCAGCAGTCACATGACCTCGCATCTAGCCTTTAGGATAGCGACAGAATGGATTCGGCCAGGTCAGCCAGCCCAAAAAAAGGATTCATTATTTTTTTTTTCTTTTTTCTTTTGCGCTAATAGACATGTCATGTTTAATACATACATTATCCAGTACCGGAAACCCAACTCAGAGATAGCTACGTGCTGATTTGCTGGAGGAACGGTCCACTGGACGTGGTCTCGACAAACTTTACAGATCACCACCAAATAACATTACTAATGGGATTCAAATGATTGGGAAAAAAAAAAAACAAACCCAAACAACCATGAGTGCAGGATCCAAAGCCAGCAGTTTATACAGGTTCTCAAGTTTGTATCGATAGGTGGACGGTAAAAGGAAGATCGGTTGGTTTTGATTTGAAATATTTAATGTCCCAGGGTTCCTCTCTCCATCAAATCAAACGGCATCATAGACAAGCTGGCATCTCTTGATAAAACAGCATGGAATAACACAGCTCATTTAAGAAAACATGCTTATTTCTTGTGGTTTTTCTTTTAATTATTATTATTATTACAAAGATTCACGTCCACCTATTCTCGCAGAGTGGAAAGAGGCGTGAGGGCGAGGAACAAGGGGTGGAGAAGGGAGAGGAGGAGGAGGAGAGAAAGATAGGGGCAAGTTTTTGAAATAAAGACCACACACTTGGTATTTTTTAAATTTCATTTCCAGGCTAACCTACTTTTTATTTAATGCAAATTACAGTACCAGTTAACTATTTCCGAACCGAGTCACACAGAACAAAACATATTTACAAGGGGAACAGGGCGGGGGGGGGGGAAATAATAAAACATTAAGCATACTTTCCACAAAAAAAGTTTATATTTAAAATGAAAAAAAAAATCAGTCACAGAGGCATTCAAGTAGTAATAATGTTATACAGGTTTTGCTTCTCCTTTAAATCAAGACAGATTTGCACAAGTGTATGCAATAGTTTGTATACAACCCACAGTCCTTAATATATATATATATTTTTAGATTTCTGGTTTTAAGATGGAAGTGGTCACGCTAATTGGTGTGTACAGGCCCAAGTGATCCATCAGCAACACAGTAATGAACGCAAATTTTACAGGCAAGCAAATTATATATATATAAATATATTTTATATATATATATTAAAAAATAAATTGAGAGAGACCAACACAAGGAAGCTACTTTTCTCGAGCTAAACCTCTCAGGTACTGTTTTCCCTTCCTGTCGTTTTGCCGTTATTGCAGTGTTGCAAAACGAAGCCAACTATGACCAGAACCGGCCGAGAGCCCCGTGGAAATCACCTGCCACCCCAGGGGTACTCGCTGACAGTCTCCCAAAGGCAGAGCCCAGACTGAACACCCTTACTGTGCTTTTCCTCATCAGCTTTCCCTCTTTTATTTCCATGGTGGCCAAGGTTCCTAGTACAGGAGTACGAGTCTGACAGGCTGCTTGGCTTCTACTTTTCCAAGGATACGGAAAATCAGAGGGGGAAGTTTTAAGTTGCAAGTCGCAGGCATCTGCCGTTACTTTATGTAAAGCTTGGCTTCGAAATAAGGGGACAAAGTGTTCAGGGGATCTTCTACCAGCCAATTTTCTCTTGCAGGTTTTGGGTATTTTCCTTAGCAAGGCAGATAGGTTTAATATTAAGGAACACCAGCATCTTTACCGGGTGTCCGTTGGGGGAGACAGACCGCGATCGAATCTGGCTCAGAGACCCACGCCACAGCAGGGCTGACGTAAAGGACAGATCAAGACCAGACTGGGTTAAAAACAAGCTCGAAAGAGAGTTAAAAGAAAAAGAGGGACAGCTCCGAGGGGACTGTCGCCAACAGCTTGGCATCACTGACCTTCGTGTCACCAGAAAGAAAGTACAGCCTCTGCTTCACTGGAATGAACACGAGATGCTTCGAAATAAAACAGCAACCTTTGGTTTGGTAAAGAGTTAAGTGTTTTCCCATTCAAGACAATCTTATGTGGAATTCTAACAAGGTAGTGGAACACAAGCAAACTAGTTTTAGAAACAAGGCCTTCGTGCTGGGCACAAGAAATCAAGAGTCATGTTTAACTTATCATCTCAAGAAAACAAAAGTGACTTTGGGGAGGGGTGTGGGGAGGGGAAAAAACAGGGAGAAGAGTAAGGGAACAGAAAGTCCCCCTGGCGGAAAAACCCACCGCGGTCTCCTGCAGCGATGCCCCCGCTCCTACCATGGTCGAACAGCTCTGAGCGCAGCACGGCTGCCGGGTGCCGGGGGGGTCCCTCCCCAGGGTTCCTTTCTGCCCACTGGCACAGCCACAGAAAGGGTGGAAAGGCTGCACCTTCTGGAAGCTGCTGCTGCCCAGATGACTTCTGGGGCGCAGGATTTGGGGAGAGACGAGCAAAGTCTAAATGAGCTGCTAGGGCAAGTGTCCGAACGAAACCGGTCGCTGTTAGCGGGAGGAGGGCAGGGTGGGCAACTTGGAGACACCCAGAACAAAGCCACAGCTCCAATGAAATGAATGACGGTGGAGACGGTTTCCTTTCGTTCCGCTACTGATCAGGGTTATCACCGAAACCTTACAGCACTCAAAGAGTTAGAAAGCAGGGTGGGGGGGAGTAAAGATGCGGGTTTGGGGTGGGAGACATCATTAATAAAGGAGGGGGGAGAAGGGGGGAAATAAAATTCAAAAAATCATGGAAGCGAAGGCACTCCAAACTATATAGATACACTATACATCGCTAGAGTTATTGTTACAATAATACAGGCCGGTACCTACTGTACAGAGTTAAAACTATATGGCTTTAAAAAGCTCGTCTACATTTTGTCTGATTATTAAACAGAATCACTGCCCTGAACGGTAACTTTTTGCTCATTAATAACAGTTCCTGGGTCCACATATTTACATACAAAACAATAAAACTCAAAAAAACAACCAAAAATAATTATAATGTACAAGCTTGAATTTGGTGAGGAGCTTTGTCTTTTGTTGTTGTTGTCAGTATTTTTTTTGTGATTTTTTTTTTTTTACTTATTTACAAAAAAAGGTTATTCAAAGACCTGGATCTAACCTGTATAAAAGAGCGTGTGATCCTGCCGTGATCCCTAAAAAAAAAAAAGAGAAAGAAATAAAACCAGAGGGGTGCCCCCGACCCTCCCCCAGCCCAACGCACACACAAGACACACACAGACGCCGGCACAGTCACAAAACCAGAGAGAAAAGCTCTGAACTCCCCTCCGCCAATCCCGAACGAAAACACAAAAGTGAAAAGAAGAAAAAGCCACATTTCCTGGCACAAGCAGCAATTCTTCTTCGTTATTTTTATTACTATTTTTTTTTTCTAAAGAGTTGGTGATTCGCTGCCTCCAAACAACAGCGTCTGTGGCCAACGCTTCAGCAGCCTCGCCTACACAGCAAGATCCATACCCTGCCACTGTCCTACTTTTTGAGTCTCCTGCATCTATTTGGATCACTGGGTCAACCAAGCCCCTTTCACTTACCTTTAGGGACACTGAGCAGCTGAGCTCTCACATTAAGATGCTCTTCAGCCTTTTCTATTACAGCTGCACGTAAGGATTTGGAAAGCCTTCCGTTTCTAAACGTGGGAGTGCTTTCCTTTGCAGCCAGCCAGAATTCACTGACAGCCAAAGGCTTAAAACCCACTTTTTTTTTATGTGTGTGTTTGTGTGTCCAACAGAAAAATCGCTGTTTATAGGTTTCACCATAGCTGGTCACTCACCTCTTGAAAGAGTTCCTGTGTCCCTGAAACCTCCTGTGTGTCAGGCAGGAGGGAGAGGGCAGGGCTTTTATCAGCTCCGGGGCTGCTAGGACAGTTTCCAAAAATAAAATCCCACATCAACAGGATCAAAGGTACAAGAGGAAATGCACCGAGCTCATGAGCAAAACCCCTGCCTCCCCCGCAGCAGCCGAGTTTGCTGAAGCCGCTGCTGCCACCTACCCCTGTGCTCCCGAAAAGGAACCGCTTGCCTTAGTGATCCGCAGGTTGAATAACAGCTCGATAAGCACCATAGGTGACTACAGTTTCTCTGAAGGAGGATAAGGCCCGAGCAGACACCAACCGCAAGCCCACAAAAAGACTGGGTCTCAAAAAGTCTCATTTCCACGCCGCGGCTGCACCCGGCCGCTCACCTGACCCTTGCCCGAGGAATATTGCTTTGACTTCAGGAAGAGAGACGTGGATGCTCACACCACGCGCCGTCGCAGGGAGGAAACCCGGACCCTGAACAGATGGACTGGAACAAGCATTCACCCTCACGCTTCAGTCAGACTGTTTCAAGATCACAGACAGAATAAAAAAAGCAGTATTGTATCTATGTATACATGTATGTATTTATATAATATATACACACACACACACTCATATATAGCCAGCTTTCCTACACGTCAGCAGGTACAAATTACTGTCGAGAGCACTCCGATGTGGATTTTATTAATATTCTACCAATGTAAGAACATAATGGCGATGTGGCAACGCGCATCAATAAATAGAGATCAAAAAAAAAAGCAAGAGGTTAAAAAAGATGAAATTAAATACAGGTTCTAGCTGTGGATTTAAAATCAGAACTGTCATAGAATGTGGCGGCCTGCGAGTTAAAACTGCAGTTAAAAAAAGTATTACAAAATAAACCAGCAGAGTGTTACAAGTTCACATTATAAACCCTGGTGTCCTTTTCCTGTACGCACCTCGGGCAAGGGAAGCCTGTTCAAATTGAGAGCCCGCGGAGGGAGGGGGGGAAGAAAAAAAAAAATAAGAAAACCAATCAAGCTTTCACAGTGGCAACTTTCCAAAAAGCCCCTGGAAAAAGCCCCTGGCGCCTCGGAGAATTTTGTTTGTCCGCTCTTCTCTGCTGAAGACGGGAGCTGACCAGTTGCCTCTGTTGGCTGTTCTGCCCTGCACCAGCCCAGCACACGGGGTGGGGGCAGGAGCTCCGGCTGGGCAAAGGAGCTGCTTTGGCAAAGCTTAACCGCTTGCGTCGGTGCGTGTGTGTGTATTATATTATATACGACCCGCTCGGGTAAGACTTTTTCCATAACGAAGCAGCAAGGTTTCTTCATCGCTAGCGCTGATTTTTAAAACAAAAGGCTTCTGCTAGCAGTGCAAGCCTTAAGAGACACACGGAAAACCCTTCCCCCCACCCCATGGCAACCTATTTTCCTACAACACCCGCTCCCGCTCCCGAGCCGGGGCAGCTCTTCAGACAACCTGGTATACGGATTCGCTGACAAGAAACGCTGAGCTCTGTTTAATGACACCTGCTAAGCTCCCGACCAAATTCAAGCTGTGCACTACATCAAAGTCCGAAACTTCACTTAAAAAGAAAATAAAAAAAAGAGGTTAAAAAAAAAAACTTCAGCAGAGAATGAGGTTTGGGGTTTGTTTTTGTTTTGCTTTGTTTTTTTTTTCCTTCCTTCTGTTGTGGGAGGGGGCATGAGGCAAGAGTCCTGGTTCTGAAGTACACAACAGCAAACTTCCAACATGAAGAGATTGTCGAGGGGAGAGACACTGGTGTGTTGTATTGCTCCGCTTTCCCTCCTCCCCCCACCTAAGTCCCCTGCCCCAGACACCCTGCAGAGTGAGAATACAATGAAACTGGTTTGTATTTATAGATATTTTACAAGGTTAAATAAGAACAACAATAATAATAATAAAAAATTGAACACTAAAATGAACGGGTTGGTTGGTTTGTTGTTTTTTTTTTTTTTTCTCCTCTTTTTAATTTTCTTTCCAAATGTGACCAGTGTTGCTGAGCAAGACTCAAATTACTGGTGATTTTTCCTGTGCAGCTGGCTGCTTGGTACCGGTTCAGGTGGAGTTGGAGGCTGATGCTGTAGCTACACTATTGGTCTGAACTCGTTCTCCTGCGTTAACATCTGCAAACGACAGGTGAGAGGAAGGGAAGAAAGAAGAAACAACCAGCATTACCTCCAAAATACACACACAATTGAAACAATGACATTTTCTCTGCAATGGGAAACCCACAACTCCCACCAGGGTTTGGTCAGGATGCTCTCCTGACTTCAAGGGATGCAAATGGAAGAGTTCAGCCTGCAGACTGGGTGGGAAGATTGTCTCAAAGCAGGACAAAGGCAACCTCAAAGGCTGAGGGTTGCAGACCAGCACGAGGACAACCAGCTGGGCTCTAGCAGATTTTGCAGGATGTGACACTGCTCATGCAGCGGTTAAGTTCCCCACATTACATTCCAGTAACTAGTCACAAAACAAGGCACACTGGCATCACCAAACCCTACAAGGTTTCACTGAAGTGAAAGGCACTGGAATTTCATATTGTTAGGCCCTCGTGTAACAAAGGTGCCTGTTAATGGTGTGAATGAGTGTAGAGAGTGAATGCAAGGAGCCCACTGCCCTGGCAGAAACAGCTTGTGTGTTAACATGTAATTCATGCATGCGTTGCCTTGGAAAACATTCTTCAAGTCTACTCGTTTATTCTGTGTTGCTCAACGAGAGCTGGATCTGCCCCACTCTGAAGTGCTGAAGCAGATTAACATCAACTCCCGAAGCCAGTCATGAGGTTTAAACAAACAGGTAACATTGTCAGCGGACCCGGTAAATGGTCTCCAACACCTTCTCTTCAATTCTCCAGGAGGGACAAGACCCTGCAGACAGACAAGTCCCAGGATCACATGCACATGTTTATTGTAACTGTGCTTTCAAAGGCCACAAAAAAACAGGTATTTTCTCTAATAAAACTGTTCTCAGTGTCAGAATGACATCAGTAGGGGAAAAAAAAGATGCCCCAACTTCATCTGGAACCATCCTACGTAGCAGCTGATCAGCGCGATCACCAGAAGATAAATGGATGGATGGCTGAACACAGAAATCACTCAAGACAATAAGTTCGGGATGGGGAAAAGAGATATTAAATGAGGTTTCCTACAAAAGACCATCATGCATTTCTCCTGCTTCTTAGAAGTAGGGCGAACTGCAAAGCTATCGATACTGCAACAGGAAAAATATAAATAGACTTATTATCTCAGCACAGAAGAGGGCACACTGGGCAAACAGGGCCTTCAAAAAGACGTGAGGAAAAGGGTTCATAGAAAGAATGAACAGATTTACTGACCTCCAACTGAAGGACAGTATGACCAGCATAAATCATAGATACAGCAAAACACAACCAGTGTGCAGAAGAGCTCAGGAGGCATAGCCGGGCAATGCTCTACTGTCACCTGGTAACGAAACTCCTCTCCTGCCACATTGACACAGCTGCAATTGGAAGCGCAGCCATGAGCAAAGGCAATGAAATGAAATGAGTGAGAGTCTAGAGATGGGCAGCACTTGCTCCGAGTGACAAATCAACTAACATACAATAACAAAAATCAGAAATCAAACAAGCAGCATCATCCAGGAATACAAGGGACAAGCGGGAAGAGAGAACGATGCCTATCTGAAAAGGAAATGCTGCAAGGAGCACATGGGAAGAAAGGAAAATCTTCCTGTGGGCAGAGGATGCCCAACAACTGCCCAACAAATGGAAGTTTCCCATTCCCATTCCTCTTAACCCAAAATTAAATGCAACCCCTCCTTCATGCACAAATAGCCACCAGGATACAAAAAAGCTCATGCAGTAAAAGCATCAAAGCAGCAGGATAACAGTACCAATAGCACTTGGAAAGCTAGCCTTGCACACAAGAGATGCTCTCTTATGTGGAGAAACACCCTGAAGGAGAATTCCCAAATCCCATGTGCATTCAGACCAAGCATGACCATGGAAATCAAAAGTGACCCAGGCAGACAGTTAACAGTTTCCACTCTTTAAGCTCTCACTTTGCCTGTTCTAGATTAAATTTTCAGGTACAGATAAACCCCAGCGAATGTAACATCCGCTGTGCTTGATGCAAGCAGTCCAGCTGGAGTCTGTACTGCTGGCAGAGGATTGCTCTGAATGTGTACAAAAAGTGCTTGTATTTCATTTGCTGAAATTAACTGTGCCTATTGATCTTCTGTTCCTGAAGACAGCAGAGGCTGCAGTTGTTATCCTTGCATTGCTACTGAGCAGAGGTAAATAAAAGAGAGGAGGTGATGGAGTTATTTCATGTAATATATGTAACATATGCTCCTTTTCTATCATCATGGTGAGGGGGAAGTTCCTGAGAAACATATACACCACATGTTAAAAAGGAAATAAACCAGGTGATGCAGCCCAAAACCATTTACATGGGGTTTTCCACAACAATATATATAAGTCTGACCAGGCTGAGACAGAGTGCAGAGCCTACTCAAGGCTGTACTGCAGGGGTGTCAAACTTATGGTCTGAGTTGAATCCAGCCCTCCACCTTGTTTTATCCAGCGCAGCACCTTGTTTCTGCCTGTTGGCAGCGCTGAGCTCCTTGCCCCTACACTCCTGTCAGTGCTGGTCACGTGTGCAGCGTGTGACGCGCGTTACGCTGCAGGAGCAGGAGAACAGTGGGAGCCGTGAGTTTGACAGCCCTGCTCTACTGGCTCCCAAACCTGCAAGAAAACGTTCCAGCTTGCTCTTTGACTCCACACTGACAGGACATCCTGAGAACAAAGAGGGGCTTCTTCCAGCATTCATTTGTTGAAGCAACAGAAAAAGAGCACAAGTGGAGTATGAGAGACTCAGGGCACTGACTTACTCCTCAATATGAGAAATCAGTATTTGGCCACAAGAAGAAAATGTAGGCCTTCAGCAAGGTTGCTAAAACATCTGCTTTGCAAAGCAGTGGCCTGTGTCACTGTGGAAGCCCTGCTGGTGAGTAAAGCCAGGAGCTGACAAGCAGCTTTCTGGTATGAGAGATGACTACACAGCAGACTGCACCTTGAGGTCAGGGCAGCCTCTGCCCTAAACCACTCACCTGACACCTCTGCCTATGTGGGCAAAGAAACCACATCATCAAGGGCTGAAGGGTCAGGCGACACCTCCAAAACTTCTTCCAAACACAGAGCAAAAGTATCTCTCATCAATGTAGAGCATCTCCTCCAATCCAGTTTTTCCCTCTGAGGAATGCCTCAGCTTTCTTGGAGGGTACATGACACTCTTTGGGAACCTCTCGGAAAGGAAAGACAGGGATCCAGTTCAGAGAAAGATAAAGATACCAACTCAGCCTGAGAAAGCCCATTAGCACTAAAGACAGCATTACCTGGGTGTATTTGTAATGCTCACAGATTGTGCTACCCATTTGCAAAGATACAGAAACAAAACTACCAGTAGCCTGGGAGTCCTCACACACAGCTGAGACGACAACCGAAAGCAGGAGAAAAGCCTGGTTTGCCTGGGGTCACAGAACCATAGAATGGTTTGGGTTGGAAGGGACCTTTAAAGGCCATTCAGTTCCAACCCCTCCACCATGGGCAGGGACACCTCCCACCAGACCAGGCTGCTCAAGGCTCCATCCAACCTGGTCTTGAACACTGCCAGGGACATCCACAGCTTCCCTGGGCAACCTGTGCCAGTGCCTCATCACCTTCATCGTGAAGAATTTCTTTGTAATGTCTAATCTAAATCCTCCTCCCTCCAATTTAAACCCATTCCCCCTCACCCTATCACTACTTGCCCAAGTAAGTAGTACTTCAGGTACTGCAGTACTACAGGTACTGCAAGGCCACTATAAGGTATCCCCAGAGCCTTCTCTTCTCCAGGCTGAACAACCCCAGCTCTGTCAGTCTGTCCTCATAGCAGAGGTACTCCAGCCCTCTGATCATCTCCACAGACCTCCTCTGGACCTGTCTCAACAGTTCCATATCCTTCTTATGTTGGGGATTCCAGAACTGGACACAGTACGCCAGGTGCAGTCTCACGAGAGCGGAGTAGAGAGGGAGAATAATCTCCCTTGACCTGCTGGCCACGCTGCTTTTGATGCAGCTCAGGACACTGTGGTCTTCTGAGCTGCGAGCACACACTGCCAGCTCATGTTGAGCTCCTCACCAATCAGCATCCCCAAGTCCTCTGCAGGGCTGCTCTCAATCACGTTGTCCCTCAGCCTGTATTGAAACAGTGGATTGTCTTGACCCAGGTGCAGGACCTTGCAGTTGGTCTTGTTGAACCTCAGGAGGTTCACACAGGCCCACTTCTCAAATGCAAAAATCCAGGGTTCAGAGCAAAACCTGTGAGCCTAAAATGTGCAACTTTTACTCCTTCAACTGTCACGGACTATCTGTGTGCTGAGCTTGCAGAAGCCTGAGCAAATTGCTCACTTCTCTTCTCGTTAAGGATTTAAAGTTTCCAAAATACCTTCAGCAGGAATACCACAAATGCACTCAATCTTATTTTACGGAGCACTGTGGTCTTTTTCAACTGCTGCACTCAGGCAGGTAGCAGCAGCTTTAATCTGTTTTGTTGCTGAAAGTTCATGCACACCATCGCATTTGGAATTACACAGGATCAACACAGCGGGATACCGAAGACGATGACCCCAGCATTCCTGCTGGCACAACACCCCTGCAGATGGCAATTATGCTCTCCCTATCTCAATGCTGACTAACAGAGAGGTAACTACTGCTGCTGGCTGATCTGGGAAGAAAAACACGTAGTCACACAAGCAGATAACGCTTTCAGCTTGGTGTACATGCTTCCCTCTCACATGCTGTCGCTGCATGGCTATGAAACTATCCTCCATCTCCATCTAGATCAAGTCAGCATCCAGAAGGACCTTGACAGGCAAGAGATGGACCTGTGAAAACCTCATGAAGTTCAACAAGGCCACGTGTGAGGTCTTGCACTTGGGTCACAACAATCCCAAGCAAAAATACAGGCCGGGCAGAGAATGGATTGGGAGCAGCCCTGAAGAGAAAGACTTGGGGGTGCTGGTGGATGAGAAGCTCAACGTGAGCCAGCAATGTGCACTTGCAGCCCAGAAGGTCAACTGTGCCCTGGGCCGCATCAAGAGAAGTATGACCAGCAGGGCGAAGGAGGGGATTCTCCTCCTCTACTCTGCTCTTGCGAGACCTCACCTGGAGTACTGTGTGCAGTTCATAGAGCTGTTGGAGCAAGTCCAGAGGAGGCCACAAAGACTCTCAGAGGGCTGGAGCACCTCTGCTATGAGGACAGACTGATAGAGCTGGGGTTGTTCAGCCTGGAGAAGAGAAGACTCGGGAAAGACCTTAGAGCAGCCTTCCAGTATTTAAAAGGGGGCTACAGGAAAGCTGGGGAGGACTTCATTATCAGGGAGTGCAGGGATAGGATGAGGGGAATGGTTTTAAGCTGAAAGAGGGAAGATTAAGAGTAGATATTAGGAAGAATATCTTCTAAGATATTAGGAAGAAGAGCCTCCTGCCTGTTGGGATGCCCAGGGCATCCCTAAAGCAGCTGCTCCCAAGCTGATTTAGCAGTTACTGAAGAACCAAAAATGTACTGCTCTGGGATGTGCAGGGGGTACAGGGAAAGAAGGGATCCCTTCTATGAAAATCTCATGCTTTGCAGGCTTATGCTATAGTTGGCAAAATAGATTAACATAACCTCATAGAGGATCCAATCCTAAAAATCACAACTCTGATGAAATTCCCACTGCCTGTTGTGGGAACCCCGTGTCAGTGAGAAACTACAAACCAGCTGTGCTACAGAAACCCCAAGCTGCGCGTTGCCCAATACTGAACTTAATTTCACAATTTCTTTCCAAGCTGCATGGATATTTTTTTGAATTTTGGACTACAAATAAGAGGTCCTATCCCAACTCAGTGCAGGGTTTGCAAACAGGAGGTTAAAAATGTTGACATCAATAAGGTGGGGTTAATTTTATTTAGTTTCTTTTAGCATACTTCACATGTAGGACTCAGCCTAATGCATTTCCCCTCAGCATGAACCCTTGGAATGTGCTAGGTAAAAACAAACTTCTTAGCCCCATTAATTCCTCAAGACTTGTATCTTGGCAAAGAGAACTCCTTAAAAGGCATGAAAGGGACATTAAGTATAACAAGATTTTTCAGAATGGCTTAAAATAATTTCCCATGTTTCTATTTTTTAGTTTTCCAATCACTTTTACAACTTTATTTGCCATTTTTTTCTCACTCATCATTGAGCAACAGATCCACATAAAAGGGAAACAGAACACAACTATTGGCAAAATACTGCCAAATGTATGAAACAAACATACTAAATCTGCAAGTAGCAATTATGCTTTCTCCTAAATTCAGAGCACATAAGTTGTACAGACTGCAGCTTTTACCTACTGCTACTTACTATATTTTCAGAGAGAGGTCTCATCTTTCAAACCTGGCTGCATCTGTCTGTCCTGGAGTATGAAAACACTTTCTGTACAGCACTAATTGGACCAAGTGCATCAGATATCTGGTAACTGTCTAGCACAGAGGTGTCAAATTCACAGCTCCCGCCGTTCTCCTGCTCCTGCAGCGTAACGCGTGTCACACACTGCACACGTGACCAGCGCTGGCAGAAGCGTAGGGGCAAGGAGCTCGGCGCTGCCACTGAGTAGAAACAAGGGGCCGGGCCGGATGAAACAAGTTGGAGGGCTGGATTCGGTCCATGGGCCATGAGTTTGACAGCCCTGCTCTAGCACATCAAACTGCAACAGTCTTCCTGCATGATTCACGAACACCTTTTTAATTAGGGCTTCTCCTTATCAGCTACTGTACCCTGAGTAATTGCCATGCACCTCAAACGCTGGTCATAGCCCTCGTCAAACGGGACTGACATGCACACAGGATACCTATGGAAGAACACCCATTTTTCAGCCTGCTTTTGGTTGCCCAGGCCCCGACAAAGCCAGCTGGTGTCGACTCAGGGCTGACTCAGAGGAAGAGTGCTGTGTACTGAATCACCTCCACCACATTCTGTAGCACCTAGGATTTTCTTTGGGAGTCTCCCAATCAGCATTATCTAGCTTTTAAGCTTTCACTGGAAACAGAATACAGCATGGAGTGGCTACAGGCTAACAGTAACCTTTTAAAAGGTTTCTGACACAAACCTGAGAGAGCGAGAGAGGCAAAAAGGAAATTCACTCAGTGCTGGCCAAAACCCAAAAGTATCTGCCTTGTGCCTGAAGATGACACAAACAAACTCAGTAAGAAACAACTGCAACTATTTAGATGGGGCAGTGAGCATGCTGACTGAATTCCCTGATCAGACTTCTAAGCACTAACGTCTTTGGGGAAAATATCCTCCCCATCAATGCTCCATGGAGGCCATGTGTACTGAGGTGGCTGTTTCTTTTCTTCCTAGGCATCACAAACTCATGCTCCAAATCAGTATTCACTTCAGACTGGCTGAGAGCTCAGAAATCAGGTGCAAACCAGTCCAAGAGGACTGCTAAAGAACAGGTGAGATAATGACTTTTTAACAGCGGAGGTCTGAGTGAGAACAACCAACAAATTAAACAGTCAAAGAGAGAGTTCAAGTACTCTGGGTTAGAACTGGGGTTGGTAACCACAGTGAGCACCCAAATGACCACCTACCAAGGCAGAGTTTCAGGTAATGCTGGAAAAAAACTCTTCCTCCCCATTCACCCAAAGGGCCCAGGCAGCTCATGGACTCAGCAGAGGGATGGTGCCTGGGAAGGGGGAGTGAAGGTGGGGAGGGAGGCAGGCAGGGGCATGTTCTCACCTGAGGCCGCTGTAGCATTTGTAGGGGTTGAAGCAGCTGCTTGGTTCCGGGCATGAGCAGGGATGAGGATCGAAGCCAGAGATGGGTTACTTGACAGTTCTGGAGGGGAGGTGGAACAAACAGAGTTAGCTCATCATCCACAAAGAGCCCTGCAAGCAGGCTCAGCTCCTTGGGTTTCCCCCTGTAACAGCGACCTCGGGCGAAATGCATGCCCTTACAGCCAAAGGTCACGTTACATTTTCTACCTTGCTGACCAGCAAGAGGAAACCATAATATTCAGCAAGGTAGTCAGAGCAAGACTGTCAAAACTACAAGTAGTGGTGCAAGGGAATTATTTCCTAGAGAAAGACAGCGGCTTGGGAGTTAGCAAAGAACAAGCCAAGCCTGTTCCTTATCAAAGGGGCTGATAATGCTGTTTCCCTTTGAGTGCTGGAAGATTCCCTTCACAAACTCACTTGCAATCAGTCTCAAGGAGAAGGCTTGATAACAGTGGTGCTGCTTTGGGCACTGGTTCAGCAAGCAAGTGGCTGCCACACTTGCTCCAAGAGCTTGAGGGATTCAGTTCTTTGGCTAACTCAAGCATCCTTTTCTCAGGAACCCAGAAACCCAAACCCAATCTCTCACAGCAGTCTCCTTGAGCAAGGCCAAGAAGAGGCGATGTCTCCTTTAAAAGCAGAGGGAAAAGCAAAGGGAGTTGATGTTCTGGGCAATTTAAAGGGATAACAAAATGATGCAACCATTCTTTCTAAAGACATTAAGAAAGCAAAAAATAGTCATGTCTTTTAGGCTTCAAATCTAATATAGCTTCAATGTGTATTAGAATGAGAAATAGGCATCTTGCAGCCACAACTGTGGGAGCATTAAAGGCAAAACACTGCCAACAGATGACAATCTTCTGGCACCCTTTCAAGAGAATCTAGTGCCTCACAGAAGGTGGGACTGAGCCGAGACAAGACAGGTCCTGTTTGTTTCAGAAACAGGAGTGACTGTCTCTTGAGAAAGCAACATCTGGTGAAGAGGATGTGAACAGTCACCTCACGGAAGGAGACTGATGACTTTTGGAGCTCCAGGAGGTCATCTGGAGGAGAAATGAGAATATACAGCTTTTTACATTAAGACCTCCAGATAGCAAGGGTTGTACAGAAACCAGTCCAAATCACGTCATGGGTTCAATAAGGTGATTTTGTACACAGTCTTAAATTATTTTAACTCCTTTTTAAGAGCCTATTGCTTTTCTTTAATGCAAGCTTTGAGCTTTGGGCCAAGAGATAAGTAGTCTTACTGGGCACTTTTTTTTTCCTTCATTAAGTTACATTAAGTTCCTTTACTGCTGGGAGGGCAAGATGCAGAAGACTCACCTGCTTACAAGCCTCCCATTACTACATATTTTGGGACTGCCTTTAGCACTTACAAAAACACAAGCCCCAGTCTAGAACCAAACAGAAGTTGCTACATTACCTGCAACCTATCCACTCTATCTTGCAATACTCCATTCATGTCTAAGCAGACCTAACTAGTTTTTCTAGAAAGCCTCAATTCTCACAGCATTTCATAGTTTGGGTTGGAAAGGACCTTAAAGATCATCCAGTTTCAACCCCCCTGCCATGGGCAAGGACACTAACTATTAACCCTAAAATTCCTATAGGAATAATTCAGAATTCATATATTCATAATACAATTGAGAATTCATACATCTTCATTCTAAATGGAAAAATAAACTGAAGAAAGATGAATCCTCAAGGGTCAAAGCTGAACACTTGTGATAAAATTACACTTTAATACTATATTAAACCTATACTTTAATATTATCTCAGGTATTACCTGCTTCATGCCAGAATATGTTGCTCCTTTAATATTTTTCCAAACCTATTTCTCAAATCTGTAATTACTGGGAATCTAACGTTTACCTTGCTTTTTGAAAGTTTCTATCATCCCCCCATTATTTTCTGTGCATCACTGACAGGAATACTGAGCTGTGACCCAAACAAAAGCAAAGCTAAAACCTCAAGAAAACCAAATGACATTTGCTGCCTTCTGGTGCTAAGTGGTGCCTCAAGGATGCAGCTACAGACTGCCTGCATTGCTGTAGCCAAAGCAACAGAAAAACATTGCCACAGCACTTTGACTCTGTTCTCATTCTTCCCATAAGTTCATCTAATGCCATCAGAACACCTTTGGCAGCATCAGTTACAGCAAATACACTGTTTTCTGGGTTTTTTTTTTTAATGCAAGTGCAGCCATTTATCTGAAGCTACCTTAAAGAACTTACAAAAAGACTACAAGACTGTTCTTGTTCCCTTCTTCTCAAACCTCACATTATCCTTCTTGGTATGAAATGTCTTAAATTCAGCATGTTCTGAATGTCTTGATGCTTCACTTACAGGAGCAGGTCAATTCAGACAAGAAATAATCAAAGTAAATTGAACTCTTTTGAATGAAGGAACTTTGCTTGAGAACTTGTTTGAAGTTTTGTTCTACTGTATTTTTGCAGCTATGTAGTCTGTAAGGATGAGATACGTCAATACCAAGGAAAAACCTTCACCTGTGCTATCTGCAGAACATCTGTTCTCAATGATTTCTGACACAGTATTTGGTCAAGCTGTTGAACTGTAGCCTGCTTATCCAAATTCAAGGCTGGGTTAACTACAACCAATACTGCTGCAAGAAGGTACTGTGATCATGGTAATCCAGACAAAGTTTTCAATACCATGATGTGAGCACAGCAGTTATCCCAATTCATTTATGAGAGCCAACTCCATGCACATCAGCTGAGAGAACAGCTTTGGTTTTCTCATGATCAAATAATTTCATTTGCAGTCGGTTTACATCTCCAACAAGGAGCAGGAATGAAGCTGTCCAGCTTTACTGCAAAACCAGATCATCTTCATTCCCCAAACACAATAAAACAGTGCAGTGTTCTTTTTCAGTATTGTTATGTTTGATACATCAACACTCCCAGAATCGTGAAGAATTTTACAGTCTTCTTTGGCCAACAAGGAGTGACAATAACATTTGTGACCCAGCACAATCATCGACATGTTACAGGAAGTTTAGGAAATGGCAGTCATTTGACAGTTAGTTTGAAAATTCAGCTTCTAAGAGAAAAAATGGCTTTCTCTGCTTTCTGTCTTGCAGATTTAACGTCCACAGAATCACAGAATGCCCTGAGTGGGAAGGGACCCATGGAACTGCAGCTCTGTGGCTTCTGGAGATACCTTCTTGGCCAAAATAATTTTTCAAACCTCAATTAGCATGTAACAGTTGTTTAAATAGTAAAAGAAGCTTATAGGCAAGACATTAAGAATGATCAGATAAAGCTCTCTCCAACAGATCTCATCTTTACAATAAAGTGAGCACCTTCATGCCCCACAACTACTGTTGGTAGCCAAAGACCATGATCTTTATCTTCCACATACTGGTTTTTTTTCCCCTAGACTCTATCTGAGCAGCATCAGTGCCCAGATCAGCAGATTCAGTGTGACGTTTAGGGTCTTTCTGAAAATCAATCCAATGCATTAATGGTGGTGTTATTTCTTATAGTTTTGCCTCCAAGACTTCTGCAGTTATTTCCTACTTGATGGGTTTCAGGTACAGCCAAATAAAATACTTCTAAAACTTAATATTGTCTGTTGAAAACAAATGCCATTCAAAACAAAAGGATGTCTTTCATTACTTTTTAAACTACCACAGATGACTTAACATGAATCATCATTTGATTTCCAGTTTCCCAGTTGGGATTTCTGCTCTGAACTAGCCAATATGACAGAACGTTGCACAGTCTGTCTAAAGAACAAGGACTGCACAGTGGTCACAGGAGGAGCAAAAGCTTCTTGTGTAACTTGAGGCCGTAATCAGGATTGCTGCTATGTCAGACTCCATTGAACATTTATTAATTACAAAGGTCTTAAAATCACGGCACTAACAATTTATTTCTTATTTTAAAAACCTCTGATAATTTATTTTGAGTTTGGCTGGCCACCTGCAACAGAGCTTATTTGGAAATGCGTTAAGTGACCAGCCTCTGTCCTGCCTTCCCTTTTTAGACAGTAACCCTGGCACCTGCCAATGACAGAAACCTGTTTTTTTGAACCTAAAGGAAATTGCTTCACTGGAATTGTTTTATCTTGTCATTCCCATGAGTCACTATGCAAGGAGAGAGCATATCAGCTCTCTAGGATAGCAAAAAAGGAGCTTCAAATTTCCTTGAGCATTAAGGTAGCTTACGCAGCAGCTCCCACACTGCCTGTGGAGAAACCAGACACACATTCCCAATACACACATTTATTTTTGCCCTAAGAATTTTTTTTGCCCTACAAAAAACTCATTATAGAGCTTTTCAACCCTTTTTAAAATCCTTGAGTTTATGTAGTAGACAGGCCCAATCTTAACATCTAAGAATCAACTAATACGACATTCAAAAACGAGTGAAGCTGTACTAAGGTAGATGAATCAAAACTATCTTAGCAACTAAAGATGGCCTTAGAGCATGAAGAAAAGACTATTCATAAATACTCTAACAAGGAAGGACCTGTAACATAACTACTAAATTCATAACAAC
This sequence comes from Dromococcyx pavoninus, assembly GCA_033558185.1. NCBI lineage: Eukaryota > Metazoa > Chordata > Aves > Cuculiformes > Neomorphidae > Dromococcyx > Dromococcyx pavoninus. Next base: position 205,893 of record JAUMJL010000888.1, read on the forward strand.
AGATGCAGAAATTGGCACAGAGGACAAGTGACCTGGAAGCACAAGCGATCTTCTTGAACACTTCAAGGTGTTCATGCTTTAGAAATGTTTTAGTATATTCAATGTATCTACCTTCTGTAAGGCAGCCACTCAAAGCAAGTTAAAAGTTTATTTCCAGGCAGCTTAAAATATTGCTTTGTACAGACACAAAGCTTTTTGCCCTGATTACCTGCCCCTTTTTTTAAAGCAAAACAAAAAAATAAAAGGTCTCCACATGTTCAAGGACAGGGCTTTGTTTCACATTTTGGCAGATGGGCATTGCATGCACTAAAGAGTTTTAAAAATTACATTGATGCTGAGCCAAAAGATGTTTTAGACTTTCACTAGAAAATATGCACAGCCCTATTCTGCTCAAAGGATGAGAACTGGCAGCTAATCTTTTAAAAAGTGCTGCAAAATTAATTAATAGCATATTTGTATGCCATACTTCTCGTGGCAGTTAAAACTGTTCTAGAGAGGATCTCGATTTTATATTCCTGACTTCTGTGAAAAAAAACACCAAACACATAAATGGTTTTAAAATTTGATACCAATCTGGCTTCAGACAAAAAAGTCACCTGTCCATCATTTTTACAGTTACTAAATGACTGAGTACAGCACATAAAATCTGGACACGAATGCCTCTGTAGTTATCTTGCATCCAGAACAAAAACGGGCATCAACACTACAAACCTGCCTGCCAAACCTAATACACATTACCCCTTGCTATGGAGCTTCAGGTATGAAAAAGCTGGAGCAGGATCATATCCAAAAGGATAATCTAATCTCCACGGTCCACAGACTGTGATATTTCACACAAAAGCATCAGCTATGCTGCTGACACTGAACTACAAATGTCAAGCTTTCTCAATGCAATCCAATAGTAACAACCCTCGGTCCTCCCCTAAATTTGAGGCAAAGGCACCAGACATCTGAAAATCCCATAACTCGTTTCTCCAAGACCTTTTCCTCTCTTTTTGAAACAGACAGTTGGTTACACAAGCACTCATTAACCTCAGCCCCGCTCAAACATTTTTCACTTTCGATGGAGCGACATCTGCATTAGGGCGATCATTTGCCCCACGCTCCTTCCTAAAGGAGGGATCCTTCAACGCTCACAGGGTACCTTGAGTGGTGAAATTGAAGAGTGCAGGTTTCTCTCGCCCATTTGGTAACTTGACATTTGGGTCCCGTAGTTCATCAAAGAAAGAGTGCGCACAGGCCTCCAGGGGAGTCAGGCGGGCAGTGGGGGTGTACTCCAACAGACGGCTACATAGCGCAATCGCTTCTGGCGGAGTGCGGGGCCGGAAGACCTGAAAATAAAAACATAAGCAAGGAGAAACAGGTTGTCTGGGGATGTTTCTTTCCTTGGCTGACCAGAAGCAAGTCAGAGCAATTAAACCTCTCATTGCCCAACAAGCTGGAACAAACTTGTGGTATGTGCTAATCAAAAAGTCCTCTAGTAAGGATGGGAAAATCCAGTTTCTGGGGTTGAGAAAGGGTTAATTGCAACATCTTGCACTAGAGTGAAGGTGCAATGCCAGCAAAAGACTTCATGAGAGTGCACTCAGAAAAACAACTTTAAGAATGAAAGGGAAATTCATTCAAGAATCATGACAAACACACACGGGTGCTACCAGCCATGCATATTATGGGGTGGAGTGAAGTTGGGGAGGAGGGTTCAAATGAGCAGGATTCACCAAATGTAAAAACTGAATAAGGCCCCGCTACGGTTTTGGGTAGGGTTTTTTTGGTTACTAATGTCTTACTAACACGGACTTTTGCAGGCAGGCAGGTCAGATTGTTGCTATGGAGGCTGCTGTTCAACTTTGGAGAACAACAAGGAAAGCACGGGTTGCGTGCAGGAAATGTCTAGCTCTAATTTGCAAGTTACTCCTTCTGTGACCTTATTCTGGCAAGTCGTTCCATAAGTTTATTGGGATAATTCCTGCACATTTGGTATTTGTAAAAACAGCTGAAAGTTGTGTCAAAAGAACCGACTATTTTACTCTTAACAGATTTTTACCTCAAGTGATTACAAAAAAGTTCTTCACTACAGCTTTGTTTTAAACCTCTATGAACAGTTCTACCCTCTGCTAATCACACCCTCATCCGCCTTTCTCATTACATCCAAAGCAAAATATAAGTTAATGTACATGACTGGGACAGCCTCCTCAAGCACTTGTCTCTTGCTATGCTGCAGATGATACACACTGGTGAAAAGGGAGTGGGGTGGGTGCAAGTGTTACGTTCTGATGCCAGCATTTTTGGTAAAAATTGAGCTAATTCAAAATGCTTTTTGCACCAGTGCAGGGGAACCTAATCCACACAGCACCACAGAGCAGAAAAAACAAAACAAAACAAAACCCAACTGAAAAAACCCCCAGTGCATGACATACTAATTAACTGCAGATGAAGAACTTGCACAGGCACTCCTTTAGCAGGTTTTAAACCAAAGACATATGCTCTCGTGAATGAGAGCTAAAAACAAATGCTAAGTCCTCTGGGAACTGAAATTTTATCCCCTTCGTGCCCCACTGGCTCAGGAGCACCCACGTTTGCCGCAGTGCGTGTTGTACTAACTCGTGCGTCAGGGAAAACTGACTGGAGGAGTCAAAGAGCCAGGTACTGAAAGAGCAGAATTTATTTCTACTACCAGCTTATTCCAAAACAAATCAAAAAAGTTTTTGCACGAGGCCTATAATGACTAAAGGAAAGGCTTTAGCTTAATGCTGCCAGGAAAGAACTATTGCTGACCACCATGCCATGAATATGCAGGCTTGTGGAGGGGCAGCAGAAGCTGCTTTGCATCCGCTGCCTTCAGAGCTCAGATTGCCGACCACAGATCACTCCCAAGTCACGGCCTGATCAGAATAAAATCTAAAACTGCCTCCAACTAAGGAAATAAATACCCCAAGTTTTCTTTATTTTATCCCATGAGAAGTAGCACAAATGAGTATGTCTTGAGGTAAAGCGACAGAAGTGAAGCTGCTTGGTACTTAACGTGAGGTAAAGCTACTGAGGTCTCCCTCATGCACCTTCACGCTCATGTTTTAACAGCCTTGATTTACCACAGCTTGAAACTGAAGTACTTCACTCTTAGCTGTGTCTTTCCCTCAGGACAGCTCACGTTATCAGTTACTACACAGATTTTAAAAAGAAAGAAAAAAATTTTCCCTAAGGCACAGATGATGAGCCCTTATGTTGAGCAAATCAGTAGGCAGACAGTCACAAATCCGCCATCTGTAAGAGGACTACTTATTGTCCACTCTTAAACTCCTCATTTTCAAGTCAGCGAAACCCTAATATCTGCTTCCTAAAACCAGCTGAGAACTGCCTGCCTTTGGATCAGAAATCAGTTACCTGAGGTAGGCAGTTCCCCAAGTCTGTTCTTACTGCTTCAAAGCAGGGAGGGGAAAAAAACCAAAAAAAACCACCCCAAACTAGAAGGCCTGACACAGCCTCCCTCTGCAATGAGTGGTGACTTAACACATGAAGTGAATTACAGGGCCATGCCCACCTCATCTCTCTCACTTTGTGTTACATGTGCCTGACTGCTGCTTCAAACACGTGGTCTGAACTGAAATATTCCACTTCTTTCTCTTTTTTTTTTTTCAAGGCTAGGCCTAGTAATTTGAAAAAATATTTAAGTACATACCCGTACTCCTGAGGTGAAATGTCCTGTTCCTGACGAGTCCTAAAGATGATAATGCAGTGAAATAATCCAAACAGGGGGAGTCAATCCAAAAGAGAATAGTCCAGCAAGGAAAAATATAGCCAATATTATAAGAAATCCATGTTGTGGGGGACATAGAAAATGCTTATACAATTAGAAACTTTAAACATCAGTCTCCATAGCAGCAAGTCCAACTTCACCACAGTGTATGCCAAAAAATCGATTGTGCAATGGTGAGGCATAGTATAGAAACATTTCTATATTAAATTTATGTTCCAATGCCAGTGCATTTATTAAAAAAATAAAAAAAAATTGAAATCAAAACTCGAACTAAAAGGGTAATTGAAATTCCCATCATAAAGAATTTTCAGTCCTCGGTCCTGGTTATAAACATCCACAGACAATGGGGCCAGATTAATTTGTCCCCAAAGGTGCATCCCACTTGTCAATCTGTCCCAGACACAATGAAAACTTCTGGGATTTTGTTTTGGGGTTTGTTTTTTTTTTTGTTTGTTTGTTTTTTCAAAAACCCCAAACCCCTAACAATTTATAATTTGTGCTGAAGAGAGAGTGAAAATCCGAGATCTGTACTTTGAATTTAGATACTTTAAATTTGTGTGAGCTACGAGTGCCTCAGGCCGCCGCGGATTATTCTTCACTTTGGATTGACTTCCCCCGCCACTGGATTTTGTTTGCTGGCGTTATCTCTTTAGGATTCTTCAGGAACTGGACGTACGACCTCAGGAGTGCGGGTATGGACTGAATTTCTCTCTCTATTGTGGGTTTATTTCCCCTCATACCGTCGCACCCATTACTTAAGGAATTTTTTTCCCCTCAATTTGTCCCCTCCCACCTCCCTTTGGAATAACGCCCTAAGAAATAAAAGCAAAAAACCCTACGGTCTTTTAGCTCTTCCCATTCAACACAGTTCCACCGGGAAAGCTGCCCAATTCACCCACCGAGAACTACACGAGCAGCTGCTGCCCGCGACATTGGGTACACCAGCACTTCCCTGCCACGGGGCACCGACACCAAAACAATGCCGAGCCAGCGCTCTGTGGTGGGAAGAGGTGGGAGGACGGACAGACGGTGGGACCTGGGGAGCTGTGAAGCCCCTCACGCACACAGCTCAGCAGGAGTTTAAGGTCTCTGTAGTTCTCAGTGAGGGAATCGACTTAGTAAATAATCCGCGGATTATTTTTAGTCTGCGGACTAAAATTTAGTGCACGGACTAAAATCCGGCCCATTGGAGCAAAGTCTGTCTCGGTCTAAAATACAACTGGGTGAAAGCATAAAAAAAAATTAAAAAAAAGAAAAAAAAGAAGAAAGGAAAAAAAAAAAGGAAAAGCTAAGTGCACAAAGTAAAGTGTTTGGGCAGACTAACATTTAGTATGCAGACTAAATACGGCCGGGCAAAAGGCACAGCAAGTCCACAAACAAAAAACAAAAATAAAACACTGACAGGAACTTTTAAAGCAATCAAATACTACCCCACCGGCGCAGCAATTCATTTTTCTAAAATGAAACAAGACCTCGTGTAAGGCCATTTGTCCACAGGAGGGACCGAAGGCTCAAGTTTTCATTTTAAAAAATGAACCTGTTTTGGAGATAAACAAATGCAAAAGAAAGACTTCACATACAATACTCTTCAAGGAAAATTTGCACTTGTATAACTCAAAACCTCTTGTTTCTGCAAAGCGAATGAATTTCAGGCTGAGATCCAGGCTGCTGGTTTTTTGTTTGGTTGTGTTTTCGGTTTTGGATGAGTTACAAAAAATCTCTGAATGATCACATCAAATGGAAATGCCGACTCACCCAAACCACCACTTTTGGTGTCTTTTTTTTTCTTTTTTTTTTTTCCTTTTGTTTTGCTGTTGTTCCCTCCCATTTCAGATCCCAATAAATCTATACCTCACCAAAAAGCTGAGGGACCAGTGCAAGTTCTTTCTTTGTTCAGGCATGCTGGTGGATGCTCAAATGCTGACAGACCATAACAGCTAGACAGCAAGGCCAGACAAACTCCTCTCTCCTTTTTAAGTTACATTGCTACCAATGCAATATTTTTTATGTTACTCCCCTTTCATTTTTTATGGAACTACCACCTTCTTTGACATTTCAAAAAACAACTGCCAGGCTTAAATGCCCCTGGTGCACAATGGAGCTCTCATCCCCAGGCCACTTCAATTTAGACAAAGTATTTGTGCACTAGCAGAGTAGACACGTTTTACCTTACTAATATCAAATAGCTCCTACCAGTGTAATGGAGTTCATGCCCCTCCTGAATTTTAGTTTTCACACGCACAGAAAGATGAAAGAAAAAGGATTGAAAGCATAGGCTTCTCCTATTTCACTTCACTCACATCAGCATTCAGCTCTCAAATAAAGTGACATGGGGCAAGAGCTAAGTATTGTTTTAGCAAAATGGTTACTCTGCCTTTCAGTTCATTGACATTCTTCAAACAGACTTTCCATGCACAACACGGAGCTCTGTCGTCTTGGTCTAATTAAGCCCCAAAGCTTCACAATGTTACACCAAGATGCTCTTCTAGCCAGTGTGTATTAAAAGACATGACTTCATGCCATCAGCCACTGTGCGTTTTGCATGCAGATTGTGAATATCGCTCGCATGCTGTGCTCCCGAAGAGAGCAGAGGCTTATGAAAATGACATCTGTTGCTAACGCATCAAGTTTGTGACACCACAGTTAAAAATTTCCTCACCAGCTTCAGAGACTCATACACTTTGCCAAGAACCACCCACACCACCGATTCAGGCTGACAGCCTGTGCACATCTCCTTTCGGCTTGTAAGCACATTTTTGATGGCACACGAATATTAGGTAAGAGAGAAAGCTCCTCCCTTCAAGCAAAGGCTTGCACTGTTTACAAGCGAAGTTGTCAAATGTAGGACATGACCCTCAAATCAATTTTAAAAAATGCAATCACACAATATAATTACCACGACTTTATGACATGAAGCAACATTTTGATCATGTAAGTTTAAAATAGTAAGGCTTAGGATAAACATGACATGTTCATAAACACAAAAGGAGAGGGAAAAGACACATGCGAAACAGCAGTGTATGCACTGAGCTCTACCTGACACAAAGAAACCCAAAGCAGTGGCTGAAGCTCTGCCCTGGGGATTGGTCTTGCTCCAAGGGCTTGAGAATTTCAGAATGGGATTTCTGAAACATGCCATTTGGCTATTTTGAAGTGCATGAAACTCACGTGATACAAATGAAGCTTAAAAGAAGTCCACAAAAGAGGCACTGGTGCTGGAAGTTATTGCAAACTATATGTGAACCCCCAGCTTCCTTCTCCGATTAACCCCCCTAACGTTTTTTTTTCTAGAAAGCAGCTCAGAATAGTCAAGAATCCCTGTCAGATGGCACTTACACAGATAGGGGAAAATGAAATAAAGAGAGAAGGGTTAAGTGGCTTACAAGTGAGCCAACACAGAACTGGGAACAGGACCAGGAACCTGTCTCCAAAGCTACTTCTTGTTGAGACCACACACTTGTTATGGGGCTCCTTCTATTGAGGAGTCTGCAGAGACAGAACGAGCTCGCATTTATTACCGAGTGCATGTGCTCTGCTTCTATGAAGCTCTAAAGGGAAGCAACAGAGCTAAGCAGAACAATACAGCTCCCCTCCTTGTCAGAGAGAACCCCCATAAATATACCTCTGGAAGCACTCCCGGCCTTGATGGGACAGCTGCTATTAACAGCCTAGACAGATGTGTTGCAATGGTATGGCTAAACAGACGGGATACTGCAGGAGACATGTTAAACTTCTCATTTGGTTTCTGTCGTCACACTGATGCAAACCATGCCTTAACATTACATTAGAGCTCACTTCTTTACTGTTAAGCAGTACTTTCTTGACTGCATGCAAATTAGGCAGAGGCAGGGTAATTTACCACCCAACAAACCTGGCTTCTTTTCCTATGCTTAAGATGTGGATAGGAGATTTACACTCTCAAAAATCATTGGTTTTACAAAAGGAGCTGGAAAACACGAACTTAAAAGAAGAAAACAAGTTTTTCTGGCAAGTGCATCTCCAGCAGAGCTGTTTTCACTCTTTGCTTGGAAAGTCATTACACACCAAGTGACAAACAGAACTGTACTCTTCAGAAAGAGGTCAGGGCTCGGTTTCACAACAGGCACAAACCACCTTCAGTTCATGTTGGAAAAGAGAGTCCTGCCATTCTCCTGTTCTCCCGACAGCCCTGCCGTCTGCCCTGTTCCCTTGTCCCAGAACTTGCAGTCAGGGCTGAATTGTCAGCCAGGTCCTGAACATTCATGTTATTCAAGAGGATTTTGCTACTATATAAACAGAAGGGAGGCACCAGGAATACGCAGGTGGAAGGTGAAGAAATAACCCTGCTCCATGACAAACTTAAGTTAATTATGAATCTGCATCCAAAGAAACATCATCTCCACTGTAGCTTTGTACAAGATCAGACCCCAATCTCTAAAAAAAGAGCTTTCATTTTCAGCTTTTATTCAAATGCAGGTCTACTTTATAAGATTTCTGACAAAAGAATTTTCGTTTTCTTTTGTCATCAGTTATAATTAGAAGTGACAAAACGAGCTGTCTATTTATCCATTTTACTGCTCAGTATTCTTCCTCCAAACTACATTATGAGCAGTCACTTTGGAAGCATTACAAGCAAAACAACCTACTTAAAAACAAGACAAGAACCAGGAGAGCAGGGGTAGGACAGGATGAAGACATGAAACCGATTCTGAAGGGTGGAAAAACATGCTCATGTGAGACCAGACTCTCTACATCCCAGTCCCAGAGAGTGGGGAAGACGACAGGACTGTCTGCTACAGGCACAGAAAAATTCAACATGCAAAAAAAAGTGATTAATACGATAAAACAAACAATACACACACACAGGGGATACTTGGACTAAAAAATTTGTCATGTATTTTATAATATTAGCAGAAATTATTTCATAATATATGCAGAAATATGGATCCTAAAGTCAATATCCAAGGCTACTCCATAATACAACCAACTGTGGTTCTGCTCAACTTCAGGTGCAGCCTGGAGTGGCCAATTGCTCTGGAAAAGTGCCAGAAGGATGAGCTAGAGTCTGAAGTTTCATCTTAGACACTGTTTTTGGCCTGAAGACAGAGACAGAAGACTGCTCTGAACAGTACAAATAAGGAAAAAAGGAATAAAAAAGGAAGCACTTGTCAACCCAAGATGGACCCTGCTCTAATCTGCTGCAACTTGATCGTGATGGCAAAGTGCTGCAGAAAGGAGTCCTCATGTATTCAGCCACAAGAGTGGACTGCAGAAGGGCAGAGATGCTCAAAACCAGTCTAGGCATGACAGTTGTTCTTTCTCTTCGCACTGTTAAATAAATGACTCCTGTCTTTTTCCACCTCAGTGCTGGCTTGGAAATGATGATTCAGACACCAGCTAGCTATAGATTTGGGGACGGTGAATGAAGCCATTCCTTTGGGTAAACTCAAACTTTTAAAATCTACAGTTGGTGAGAAAAGTGCTTGGACTAATGAACAATGTTGCAAGCACCTTCAGAACAAGAGAAACAAAAGGCCACCAAACTACAGCACACTGAAGAAATGCACTATTTTAAAGAGCTGCTTGAAGTGCAAATGTCTTTACAATGGAGACAAGGTAGAAGGTATAATTTGACTAAAGAAAACAGCCTTTGCTGTTCTGCCATCATGAACTGTGGACATGTTTGTAACTCAGCAGGTAAGTCAGTTCATTATACTGCTATTACTGGCAAACATGTGGAACTATCCTTGGGTCGAGAAAAAAAATCCAGACGAGTCATATCTCTAATGCATAAGAAGCCTAAACTACATAATTATATTACATTTACTACAGTCTTACTCAAATGAGAGACTTTACTAGCTGGATGCGAGGGGAAAGGTGGCTGTCACAGACAGGCACTTTCATATTTCCAGAAATAACAACAGGACCTTGTTTTTCATAATCCAAAGGATCTGAGATCTGAAGGCAGCATCCAAGCAATGCTAGGATAGAGGTCAGCTGTAATGGGGCCACGGTAAGCAAAGCCACCCCACTGACACAGCCCCCTCTAAACAGGCCAAAAGCTTCAGAGAAAGTTAATCACCAAAGTTGAACTTCAACAGCCCCTTGATGTACAATCTTGCACTTGATCTCAGATTTCCTTCTTGGCTTTCCAGTAACACAGTCATAAAGTATAGATGAAGCTTAGTTGGAAGAAAAGAAACAAGTGTAAAGATTAGTAGCAGAGATCAGACTGCACTTCCAAGAAGAAAGAAGGCTGAAGAAGTTGAGGTGACTGAAATACACAGAAAGAAACTTCTGACCTAGTAAAAACAAAACCAGCAAAGACTCCAAAAAGGGTAGCAATACTTATTACATGAGCTGATACAGTTGGAAAAAATGGACAGATTTTCCCACCCAAGATAGAGCTGAAGACATGATTCTGTGTCTAATAGCCTATCCACTTTTTCATGACTCTATCAGTCAATTAAAAGATACTCCTTATCCCCGCAAAACCTTCTTTTCCAATAACTTAATGCTACTTATTTGCAGACCAAGGCAGAGAAGCAGTAGGATGAATCTTCATGAATACAAAATGTTCTATACTAAGTGAAAACACAAGGAGCTATGGATGAAAAGAACAGCTACACTACTAAATTAAAACACGCTGATATTCTGAAGAGGATCCCCCAAAAGAACCAAAATAGCCCAGATTCCTCCTTTTGAGACTGGGGTTATGGGGATGGGATGTTGGAGGAGAAGAAGAAAAGAGAAGTCCTGGACTTTGAACTGTTTGAAAAATTCCTGGAAAGCTGATCTTCTTTCTCCCTTCTTTTGCTAGCCAAGGACACACTGAACACCCATCATCATTTGCATCATGCACGTAACTGGTATGAAAACATGCACATGTTTGGGCAACACAGAACTATACTGGAGAGAAGAGAGAGGCCTCTCTCTTTTATAATGAGAGATTCTAGCTCTTCAGTTACAAAAGGGCTTCAAATTAAAATTGTCAGCAGATTGAAAAATCAGTCTGAGAATATTTTGCACTGTAAACTCCCACTATTGTTGCAGCATATTAGAGCATTAGTTTGATTTCTCTCCTACTCTACAAAGACAGATCCTTGTTAATTTTAGATCTCTCTCGTCATAGTACAACATCACACTGAATATCAATCTTGTATTCAGATGACCAACCCATTTCTACTGAAAAGTCTAAGATACATTTATGGAGGTAGACTTCAAATTTCCATTGTGCTCAAAATTCCAATTTAAGCCTGAAGCTGAATGAAGTTGAGAAACAACATTCTTTCATGGACTCATCCTTACTCATTCTTTAATAATTTCTCCAGTTCTTTAAAAAATCCAGAACCTATTTCACTCTGCTACAGCATTAGCCACCATTCTTCTTTTCCTAGTAGGTAACAGCAAATGTAGCAGATTATACCACCACATCAATATTGAGTAGGAAAGTAATGCCTGCACTTGCAAGAAATACCTAGAGATTAGACCAGAACCAGGTACATCTGACAGAAGTCCACAGCACAGAAACTCAGATGCAACCTACAGGTACTACAGCTTCCAAAGAAAATCCTTAACTGCCATCTACACACACTTTTGCAAACCAAGAAAGTTCCCTGAGAACAAGAGTGAACCAAGGACCTTCCTTTCGTATATCCAGACTACTGGTCTGGATACAGTCAGTTCCAGACTGTACAGAAGAGGTTAAACATCTAGGCACTAACTAAACATGCACGTTTTCACTGGGCATCTCCACTGCATGAAATTAACTCTTAAGTAGGACCTACAAAACCATCAACTTTCAAAACCACTGATGTCGTATTAAATATCACAAAGCAACAAGGAGAATGCCCTTGTGTCAAAGAGCTTATAGCAGGGGTGACTACATTCTCAGTAATTCTCACTCAAACATGCTGAAAGCTGCCTGCCTGTTAAGTTCTTCCCCACAAAAAACCCTTAAACTTCTGCCTGCAGAGCTATCTAGTCATAACTAGCCCACAAAAATAACAACCTTCTAAGTACTGTAGCCTTCAGTAATTCTTTAGCTTAGATGGGAAAGGTTTGTGCTTTTGAGGCTGAAATTTGAAGTTTGGTTCCTGCTGGCAGCTACCTGTAGCAGTCTAGTTACACACCTAGTGACAACAAAAACACACTGCCCTTTCACTTCTTCTGTCATTCCTTTTCTGCTCATTAGACACCCGGAGCACACAAGTGCTTCTTCTCCCACGCTTTTCATTTCTAAGATAAGGAGGTTCCAAGAAGATGCACGTGCTCACTGCTGTGCCATTAGATGTCACACCAATACAGCTGAGTAGGAAAGAACAATTCTACATAATACTACCCCTTAAATCTTTCATGGCTCAACATGCTCTAAGAAAGGAAAGGATCTTTAGAAGTCATACATTGAGAGGATGAGCATCATTACCAACACCATGGTGCATAATCCATTTTGTTAATTTAGCATTTGTATAATAAGAGTAGTACAGATCTTGTAAATAAAATATCACGTAACCCAACTCCAATAAACTGGTTTAAATGCTGTTCTATACCCAGCCAACGCCAGGAAGAGCTGTGTGCAGAATGACTTGAGAGCGAGAAGCCATTTTGCAAGCACAGCTCTCCAAAACTAACCGTGCCCTAATGGAGAAAGCAGACTTGACCTTCTGGCAAGCTCCTCTCCATTTTTTGCAGTCAACTTAGTTTCGCTTGTGATCCTTTAGAAGGACTGAAAAAACATTCACAAAAATAGAAGGAAGTCTCTTTTTTTTTCTTGAAGCTTCCATGTGCCAAAAGATCTCTGTTGTGCACTCACAGACCATCAAGTGCATACAGATGATTCTTTAGACTATCCGGGCAGAAGATGAATTGCATCAGATTAATTAAGCTTAGATGCTGAACTCTGTGTCCTATAGAACATTGCTGCACCCTATTCCATTGCATATCAATTTAATCTTCCCTAATCCAGACACCTTTATTGCAGGAATTCAGATGCAGCCCCAATACTCTGTGCTATAAGCTTTTGGACTTTTTCTTGCAACTTTTACCATGATTCAAAACTGAAGAGACCACTCCCAGGGATTTCTTTTGCCCTAATTTTTTTCCCCTGCTAACAAAGTATTAAAAAAGGCTCACTTGGATTTACTGAGCTTTCATACTATTATAGATCACTTAACACATAGAAAGAAACTCTGATATGGAGATGCATACCAGGGATTAGTGAAGAAAAGTGGAATTAAAGTGGTGCATAACTCCATGGAGTTAAGAAGAATTCTATGGAGAATTCACCTCAAAACATTATAATGACTCGTAGTACCTGGCCTGGCAGGTACCTACCAGGTACATAGCCTGCTATCAATTAGCTCTAATTAGTTTATCCAGAGTTTCTACTACCACGAAGTACTAGGTCCAAAGGAGTCTGATCTGGACATGTGAGCTAGGAATGCAACCCTTCCAACACATACACACTACTTTCTTAGCAGAAGGAAACCTGAGCCATTAGATATTATGATAATATACTGTATCATACATTTCTCAAGCAGCAAAAAGAAAACATTAATGACCCAGGTTTCAATTGCTTAACACTCAGTATTTAACTTACTCCATACTCAAGAGGCTAATTAAATGATTGTTACTCTGTCCCAAGTCAAATATTCATCACTCCTTGATATGTGGAAGACAGCTTAATTGTGTAGCAATGTATTTGATTCAATGCTAACAGTTTCCTCTTTGATCACGGAGGCTGTAATATTCTCTGCATGTACTGCAGCAGTGTCTCCTTGTGAAAGCTAGATAACAAGAAGTAATACCAAGAACAAACAACCCCACTCGACAGCGCACATATAGGAGTACAAGTATAATATCTATGAGAGAACCAGCTAAGAAAGCGACTGTCAGCCCTCATCACATTACTTAAGGGCATTACAAAAGTCTCACACGTATCAGTGGAACCCCTTCATACTCACAGGTGACTTTTGTGCATATCAATTCATAGCATGACAGGATTAAGATACACTGCATTTTGCTGTAAGCACACTCACCATTGTTAAATAAAACCCAACCTGTAGGCAACCTCAAAACAACCCAGATCAACAGGTATTACAGTGCACTGCTTCAATACCACCTTCTCTTTCTCTACATAAAAAGTTACCACATCCCCAGTTTAGACTGAAAGCCACCAAGCCACTGAACAAACTGAACTCCTTGAACTTTTACTTTCAGCCCATGCCTTTATTATTCAGTTCACATAGACTCACCTTAGTCCACGGATGTGCCTTAATCTGAGGGAATTTGAATTCGGTATAGTTTGGATTCATTTCTCTAATTTGCTCCCTTGTAGGCGTTCCCAGAACCTAGATAGGAGAGACAAAAAAGGCCAATTGTTTAGATATGCTTCTTATTCATAAGCTACTGAACAGCACAGCGTTAACTTATCACATACTGAGACAACTCAAGTCAATCCGTGTAACTAATAAATCAATACAGTGTTGAGAACAAAACAACAAGACTTCTGCAGAACCGTTTAAGTTGCAAGTGACCTCCCTCTCCTGGGAGCTTCTGATCCAATCCCTCTGCTCAAGCAAGGTCAGCTGGAACAGGATGCCCAAGACCACATCCACTTAGGTTTTCAGCACCTCCACAGAAGGAGACTTCACAACCTCTACGAGCAACCTACTACAAAAAAAGTGGTTTCTTGCACTCACATGAAACATCGTGTTTTACTTTGTGTCACTGTCTTTTTTGCCAGTCAACAGGCACTACTGAGAAGAGCCTCGCTGTTTCTTCTTCATTCCCTCCCATCAGATATTTATACACATTCATGAGACCCCCATGAGCCTGCTTTGCTTCAGGCTGAACAGGTTGATCTCGCAGCCTCTCCTCATCTGACAGAGGCTCCATTAATCATCTTTGTAACCCTTGCTCCAACTTCTGTAGCACCTTGCTACAGTTCATGCACCGAGCCCAGTGTTGAAAATCTAATTTGCTTCCACAGTTTTTCACAAAATGGAAGCATCTTTCTCAAACTTAGTGATATTCCAGTGAGGAAGAGAGTTCTCTCTAGTTCAATTGTAACAAAACAGTTCGGTCAAACACATTCAGGATTGCAGCTCACTGCATATGGCTGATGAAGGATCAAGACTGGTAGCACAGACTGCATTTTACAAGTCATGAACAGCGGCCCTCTGACAAGCTTCAAAGACAAGCCAGTTACCGCTGAGGGGAGCCAGACAGGTTCCCCTCCCACCCGGAACTATGTGGGTTATGGTGGTCGTTCCCCACCCATGTATTTGCACACAGAAGATAAACTTAGTTTAAATCTAACCTGGAAGCATCTAAAACACACACCACCCCCGGTTTCCTCTTACAAATTTATATTTCTCATTCCCAGAATCTGCACAATGTTATTTATACATGCAAATTAGTAGTTGTCTGAGAAATAACACACAATCGCACATCTCTTTGTAGGAGTGGATATATTTTGAAAGGATTTCAGAAATCCCTTCAGGGAATAAGCCAGACAATATGGCATTAGTGCTTTCAGTTCCATTAGCATGAAGCATAAGACAGCCATTGCCTCCTGCCAATATCTAAAAACTGCAAAGCATGTTTAAGGAATCCTCTTTTCTGTTTGCACCCAGTTGCTGGGTACCCTTTTATTTTGCAGAGAGAACTGGAGAGGGCAGAAGGCAGAGGAGGAATCATATAGCCATGTCACTCTTGCCCTGTGATAAATCTCTCGCCATGCAGATTAGCATAATGTTATCACTTCATCTCATGAGACTGCACTGTCACCACCAGGAAACAAATGATCTACAACATGACGTTAGCACCCTACCTTACTGCTTGATAAAGAAATATTTGGTTACATATTCTGGTACCCATGAACATTTTCAGTTAAATTAAAAGAGTGGTAATTAAACAAATGGACTCTAAAGAGCCAGGTAAATGGGTAAAATAGCCAGTTAACAGCTGTTTAATTCATTTGTGCAACACAGAAACAATCATCAGGTATTATAAAAGGAACTGCGTATCTATTATTTAAAATATAAGCTGTAGGACACAAACTAAAATACCTGCCCAGAAAGCAACCTTTCATATAAACACCAGCAGCACAGGAAATAAACCCTCGAACTTGTTCAGACAGTTGCTTCTTGGATAACAGATTTAACTGACAAGTTGTACAAAAGGAACGATTGCACAGCCGAATCCAGCCCTCCGCCTTGTTTCTGCCTGGCGGCAGCGCCGAAATCCTTACCCCTACGCTCCTGCCAGGGCTCGTCACGTGTGCAGGAGCAGGAGAACAGCGGGAGCCATGAGTTTGACACCCCTACCCCAGAGCACCAGAAAGAATTCAGATGAGATAGGCAAAGGCAATTTCATTGAAGGACCCATGGACAATGCCTATCCCTACGTTTCGCTAAAAACACAGCAGTAACTCCAGATGATGGGAGTAACTCCTAAGCTCAACTACAGGCACCTAAGCTGCAGTGCACAAGGCCTCATGAATGCTTAGAAAAGAAGGTACTGAAGAGGGATCATGTCAGCTGAAAGAAGGGATCGCCTGACCGTTCAGTTACACAGCAGCCTTGGACACACAAAATAACTGTACCAAAGGAAAAGTGACTTATATTGGCCACTCAGTGTGTCTACTTTGTTCTCTCTTGACTGTGAAGCCAGATTATGCCATCCATTTGTACTGAAGGCAGATCAAGGAAAAAAATAGGAAAGGAAAGAACATAGGAAAAAAAATGAAAGTTTTAAAGACTGTGTCAAATTCAGATCACAATGTAGAAGTGTGTGGTGAATAAAGTGATAAACTACGAAACTGTACCAGTACTTGATATATCTGGAGGAGGTCGTGTAGTGGACCCTCCTCAACCCCCACTGCACCAATGCTGTTTGATACGTGCTTTTGAAATTATACCTCACTGACCCACACTCAGTTTCCAGTGTATTAGAAATACATTTGAGTAACCCTGGTGAGTAACAGCAATCGTCTAAGCTAGTGCAAAACCTAGGCAAACCTCCTCTTAAAAAAAAAATCATATCAGCAACTGCTCTTTCCTTTGAAAGGAGATGAGAAGCAAAAATTACTTTGCACATATTTTGGTGGAATTACTCCAAGAAAAAGCTGCTCTCGCTACACCAACTCTGGAAATACTATGGTGCAGATGTTCACTAGAAAGATGTTTCATGGAACGGTTGAGGATGGAAGGGACCTCTGGAGGTCACCTGGTCCAATCCCCATGCTCAAGTAGGGCCAGCAAGAGCTGGTTGCCCAAGATCATGTTCAGACAGCTTTTGAATACCTCCAAGAAGGGAAAGTCCACAACCTCCTTGGACACCATGTTCCAGTGTTTGACCATCCTCACAATAAGGACTGTTTTCTTCTGTTCAGATTGAATTTCATGTGTTTGATTCAGTCTCACTGCCTCTTGCCCTGTCATGGGACACCATGGAGAAGAGCCTGGCTCCTTCTTCTCTGCATCTTCCCTCCAGATATTTCCATACACTGATAAGATTCCCCCTGATCTTGCAAAGAGCCTAGTACTTAACTATTCAGGTCTATGCAGATTAGCACATACTTTTCTACTTCGTGGGGAGAGTCTTATGACCAGTAATATTATTAAGAAAAAGTTGTGGGATTTTTTTTTATTGGATTTTTTTTTAAAAAAGAGCAGCATAAATACTAGAATAATAAAAATGTACTTGTCTGATGGAATCAACTGTATCTGAAAGACTAAACTTTTGAATGAATTAAGGGGGTCTATGTGAGACTACAAGTGATCTTCCTGCAGCTGAAGACAACAGATCAACTAGCTTTGTTCTTCTTCATTCCTTATTGTCATCATCATCTCTTAAATAAAAATAAAGAAACATAGATATCTAAGATTAAGTAACACAGTTGTTGAGAAGTGTGACTGCTTTGATTCTCTTAGGACAAAAATTGAACACAACAGGTTTCACAAGTATTTTCTGGAAAGTTTTTCCTTGACTTTAATCCATAACAGATGAAGATTCCCAATAAAAATTTTACGGCAGGAACCGGGTTTGTGAAGGTAGGGTAATGGTGGATATTTCAAGCAATTAAAGGAAAGCTACAGGCTCCAAATAATGTCATCCTTAACAAACATGAGACAGATCTCTGAGCCTGGAATAAGCCCTGCATTTGATTACAAACAGCTAATGATCTTCATTTTATGTCCTTGTGATCGCATTTTCATAGGAGAAAAAGTTGGACGATATTCAGCTCCAAAAGACACCTTGATGATACCCCAATACTGAAGACAGCTGCTGTGCACACCTGGTTTCACTGTGCAGGGTTATTCATGACCAAACCCACACCACTGTAACACCAGAGGAAGAGGAAACTGCAAGGGTCTCAAAAACCGGCAGAGGAGCAAAGGCCCTTTCCAACAAACACTGTTACTGCCAAACCTTTGTCAAAACGTAATATCAACCAGAAGCACAAGGACCCCGAGTGCTCAGAAGCTCCAGCTAGTAACGACTGAACTAGAGGAGGAAGAACTGGTTATTTAAATCAGAAAACTCTAGAAAGCCATGGTTACAGCAGTACAGTGCATTCCCCAGGAAACCTGTGCAAGTTTACGAGGACACGTGCTCCAGAAAGTCTCGTGTGTATGGCTCACCAGATGGCATAATTAATATTTCTGCAAACATGTCTGCACCTTTTCAGAAAGTTGTGAGAGGTGTGCCAAGGAGTTATTTAAAAAGTTCACGGTGCAGCCATCTCAAGCAGCAAACACGGGTCAGCTCTCAAATAATACTTCAAGAAGTCTGGGGTAGAAAATAAAATAAACTTACCCATTTTATATACACTTTCTTTCAAAAACATGCTCATGTCAAACAAAATGAAAGCCAACTAAATATAGAGATTTCTTCCGTTCGCAAACACAAGAGCAGCCATACATCATGAATAGGAAGAAACCCATTTTTACTGCTGACATGAATATAATTGCTCATCAAAATTTTTTATTATTTTTTTTTTTTACACTGCCTGCAAGCACTGGAAGTGATGAATTATGTGATGCACAGGAACAGCCAATGTGTGATTGGGGGGGGGGGGGGGGGGGGGACACCAGAAAAAAAAGTGCCAGGAGACTTCCCTTAGGGGCGAGGAGATAGGACCCACATGAAAGCCCATGTCAGATGCAGGCAGGTCCTCAGCACAGGACCACATCCAATAAAAAGTAACACACTCTCCTACTATTTATTCTCCCGGAAGAGATGGCTCCTCTCTCCCTATTAACTACTGCAACTGAATTTACTTTATTTCAAAAACTGAGCCCAGAATAGTACCTTGACATTTGAGCATGAGCCATATATTATAATTGCAGTCTATACTTAGCATTTGGCTCAGTGAAACTGTCAGAGACCAAAAAGTTACACAGAGGTAGGATTTCTGATACTATAGAGCTTGCTTTTTAATGTATTTTTTCCCCTTGCCTCATTCCTAACCCAGAGAACTATGGGAGGAAGATTTTATTGTTTCTAAACTACCACGAAATGCCAGTTTTGGTGCAAGGAATAATCTCACAGTCCAGTAGGAACCATAAAAAAAAACCAAACAAAACCCACCCTACCACCCTTTCCTACAGTCTTCGCAAGTTACTTGATGCATGTCATACTCTAGATTGCAGCATATGGAAAAAAAACATTTCTGGTAAAGACAATGCAAGGCAGGCTGGCAGATGCTCTTCCCCCATGTTCCAGAGCTTTTCAGATGATTATTCCTGCTTTGTTCTTCTGATAAAGATGACTTTTTTCTTTTTTCCATTTCTGAGAGGAGTGGAGGAAAGATACTAGACAGAACCTTTCAGGAGGTAATTATTATATTAGAAACAAAACCATTATACTTCCGAGATTCCTTTTTTGAAAAGAGAACAAAAAATCACCACTGTCTGTGGGTACAGTGGTTGAAGATGTTTTAGTTCAGGGGGGATACACCAACCAGTTTTCCCTTGAAGGTTCTGGCGCACTGCAGAGCTGTGGGAGATGGACACAGGGACCTCCCACCTTCCAAACTTTCACAGGGGGCATGGCAGTCCTGGAGACACCACTGCTGCATTGCAAGCCACGTGCTCAAGGACTTATGGGGGAGTCTATCCTGACTGTATCTTAAAAAAAATCCCTCTTGTGGTCTGAAAGCTTCTTCTTTTGAGTTGTATTCAGCGACATCCCACTTGCACACTGGATTTTAACTAGGGAATTCACAACTGCAACCCTGCTGGAAGGAGGGAAGGTTCACCCCTCCATCAGGGATGGGACTAGATTACTGCTCTCTGAAGGATAATGCTTGCTTTAATTTCTTTATGTGGCCACTGATGAAACTCATGCTGCCACTGTGCCATCTTCAGAAACTGAGCACATTTCCAAAGGAGATGTCACTCGAAAGCCAGCAAAGGCATGAATTTTAATGAATATACCAGGTTACCCACTTATTCCCAGCGATGGGATAACCTAATATTTGGAATAGCTAGCAAGAGCTAAAAATAAGGAGGAATAATCACCATTCAAGATGAAACTTTGGAAAAAGCACAGTGTATGATTTCTCTGCAGTCATACTGTAACTATTCAAGAAGAATGTACTTGGGTTAAATTATTTCTTCAGATGTAGCTCCCAGCAAGTATTCCCCTATATAGAATATCATTTTGTTAGGGGTAAGTGCTCAAAGATCTCTCTTTCCCAGTCAGATTTGAAAACATCTGGAAAAATGGTCTTTAAAGAAACAGCAACAAGAGAAAAAGAAGAGAAAAAGAAGCTAAAAAGAAGGGGACTGTCCTTTGATTCAAATGAACGTGTGCTGTGGTTCTAGAGGGGCACAATTTTCCAGAGCAGTTTGCAATCATGCAATACGCCCGGAGAAACTCCAAGTGCAACTGGCTAGAGAAGATCTTGCAAGACTGCTTGAAATGAAACTATGTGAAGACTGCTGAAAGTGAATCCAAACCTGACAAGAGCCAAAACCACTTCTGATATAGCAAGGGACTGAGGATGTGGGGTATGCAGCCTACAGGAAGGACAAGCTGTGCTGGACTGACCTATCACAGAAATTCTATCTTCAGGAACACAGCTACCAAGGGGATGTCATCAAGAACTGCATGATAAGGGAGGACAAGTTTAATGTGATGGCATTTTGAAGTCATTTTCCAACCGCTTGCAAAAAATTCATACCCAGGTGTAGCATTCAATTGTTGTGTTGTGAAATGAACTCTGAATAATCAAAGCCAAGTACGCGATTCAAGAGACAACTGAAAAATTGATCTTGGCTCCAAAAGTGCTGCAAGAGTGACTGTGACTCTTAGTCATCTTGGATTGATAAGAACCAGCAGAGAAGTTTCTAAGCTGACCTCTCCTGCAGTGGAATCAAGTAAATGTAAGGGATGGAAGTTGGATGCATTTCCAAGCATGGGGCTAAATATTTTTTTTACTATTGCCCTTTTTGGCAGTTTAAAACACTCCATATTTTCTGTGCCCGTTTCAGACATACACTTCCAAGGAAGCTATCTGAAAAGTGACTCTGAGACAGTCCAACAGCAGCTCACAAGTCCCAACCCGTAACACTCTACAGACTCTGCTGTCAAGCTACAACTGGCAGATCCCACAGCTCTGTTTCTCCTACAGCCAGTTAGCATTAAAATAAGTCAGTGTTACAATGAAAGCTGAAATAGTAGTATCCTATGGCAGCAAATGGAAGAGATGGACACCATCTGTACATGTCTTTTTTAAAATTAATCCTATTCTAAATGAAATCTTATACAACCTAACGTTTCATAGAATCATTTGTTTGGAAAAGACCTTTGAGATCATCAAGTCCAACCGTACCTGTCCACTACTAAACCACATATCTTTGAGCACCTCATCTTCCCATCTTTTAAATACCCCCAGGGATGATATCAACACCTCCCTGGGCAGTTCTACAGTTCAAGACTTAACATTTCTGGTCATTTTTATGCTGCAGAACTGCAAGTCTTCAACTGTATTGAGGCTGCAGAACCCAAACTCATCAAATAAACACACGCTGCATTTTTTATGTTAATCTTTCAAATTTAAGTCACGTTTAAGCATCACGCAGGGAGTAGAGAAGAACATGACTTCTTTGCAGATTTCAAAACCAAATTGTTCAATTTGATTATTGGTCTCTCTTAAGGTTTACATGGTAGAATAGCAGACAGATCCCTGTCAAGAGCTGGCAGATGGAAAACTGAGAGGACCTCACTTTCTTATTCCTCATTCTCAAGAAGTGAGGAAAAATTACTTGAAATTTGGAGGTAAAGGTGTCGTTCTCCCTCTACTCCCAGCACAGGAAACGTGCAGGTTGGTATGGCATTACAAGGGAAGCACCTCATTGCCCAGTTCTTGCACTCTTCTAGACAATTTCTCATGGCTGTTGATTTCTGAATGCAATGTTCTCAATCACAAATCTCTCTGTATTTTCACCTTAGCATTCTGCCAGGGTTTTTCTAAATAGATGACACAAAATTTCACAACACAAGATTTGTTAGACAAGGGCATTGAAACACAGTCCACTTTAGCAGTTTGCACTCATTTTCAGTTCCAGCGTTGCCTTGAGAATACACGCTGCATCAATAACAAATACATGGACAGAAAAATGTTCATGGCAGCCCTTCAGGCTCACATTTTCCATACTTCCTTAACGATTCAGTGAACATCCTTTTTTGACGACTAATGTAAGTTTTACAGCATTTGTTCTCTCAGACTTTCCTACAACACACTGTTTCAGTACTGTAAACTCTCAATTGAAGAGACCAGGTTTACTATAAAATGGAGTTATCCCTACACTTTAGCACTTATTTTCTGCACTTAGGGGGCTACATATTCAACAGAAGATGAGAAAACCCCAACAAAGGTGTGGATGATCATTCAGTAGCCCACATTTAAAGAGATGATTCAGAAATTTGTTTCTGCAGAGACAAAAATCATCATGTCAAGCTGCAATTTACTGAAGCTCCAGCCTTTACACTGGATACTCCTTTGGCTGTCATGGGAAATAACATTAGTGTACCTGTACTATGTATTCAACTATGAACTGGTCAATAAGTTATCACACCACTACTGCGCTAGTGACATTTAAAGAGAACAAATGTTACACAGGCTATCAGCAATTGTATTAAGGTACTCCTCTGCTTCAATACAACTTAACTCAAGTGTAAACAAACCAGAATCCTGACCATTAGAACACATACATGCTATAAAATTATTAGTTCAGAGATGTTTAGGTCCAATACTGCAGAACTGAATGTATCCAACTAATAACAGCTTCTAGCAAACTTTGAACCAAACCACAATCTCTGCTTGACAAGCATGTCAATAACGCCACGACATCTATTTCCTGGTTCTTTTACTTCCACATTATGGAAATCAAAGCAATGGTAATGCAGAGTGCTATGGTTTTGCTGATAAGGCCTCTCTACTCACAGATTTCTGACAGAGCCACAGAAGGACTTTCAGGACTGTCACTGTGATATCAACTCTTGTATCTACAAAAACTCACTGGATGCAGTTTCTCAGGATTGCAGACATCAATCAAGAAACAAAACAAGACTTTTTGAAAAACAACATCCAAAGGCAAACAGCAGTTCACTGCACAAACTCCTGAGCAACTCTGGTCATCTGAAGTGGTCCCTGTGACCCCTTCACACCTCACAAAAGCAGCGTGGGGGAAAGCAGCACACAGCTCTAAGACACTTCTCAATACCAGAAAACTTGCACCATCATCGGTCCTGCTTCAGATAGCAACCCTAGTTTTCCATTGCTGTTTAAGTAAGCTGACTCAAAATGGACACAGCTTGAAATACACCAGGCAGAAGAGTAATAATAAGAAACCAAGAATGTAAGAGGAGAAGTAGGTGTAAGACTTGGAGCCTCCGGAGGAAAGGAGATGACTGGAGGACTTCCAGCAGGACAGACAGAAACCCACTGTAACAGAGGGTAGGTTTACGTGGTCAAAGGCTGGAGGAGATGTGATGAGATCCTAGAAAGGGTAGAGCACACCCCATGGAGACTGCAGAGCAGGTCACAGAAACATTGAGCCTCACCACCTCATCTACTCAACGCAGAAGAGTGACAATTTGCCTTTGGTTGGTGTCATACATTCTGTTTGACAGGTACAAAGACACTGGCAGCTCTGCTAGTGAATAACAGATGCAAGTGGGAAGTTCCACACTTTCACTCTCACATTTTAGTTTTGAGGAGAGTTTCTCATACACACCATGCAAACACACCTGTATCCAGGTGGCAGTTAAGTAGCAAAACCAAGCAGGAAATTCTCTTAATACATTCCTATTGTGGCGATGAAATCAACGAAGCCAAACAGCACACACACAAACCTTATCCACTGTAAGACTTCTGTGTTCTTAACTGCATAGCATAGACTCAGAGGAAAAATATACTGCTCTCTCTAGAAACCTGGCTTCCTTCATTGCAGAAGTTGAAGGAGGCGGGGGAGACTAGGGTTCTGGGAAGTCAGACACCAATCTTTTAAGCCATGAATCATACTTCCATGGTCTAATTTCAGAATCACAGAATATACACAGCTTACCAAATGAAATCAATCAAGATCTGTTTGAACATAAGTGATATACAAATGTTACATATTATGAAACATTAGGTCTTTTTTCATTTGAAAAACAAGACTCTTCAGGTGGAAGGTATCTTTACCCTACATTTGCTGATTCTACATCTGCAAAAAAAGGAGTGCCCTTTCCAACCTTTCACCTCAAAAAGCTGGAAGGGAAGAAGGAAGAGAAGACGGCTACATATGTGAAGAATCTGGCACAAGGAAATCTAATAACACTGTTTTCAAAGCCAAGTACTAATTGCATGCAACAAAGGAAAAAGAGCCAGATCCTTTAAGAATAATAAGCACACATTAATAAATATTGGCTCAGCATGCAAGCACTATTTCTAAGCAGGCTGAAAGTGCAATCCTTTAAGAAGGGAAAACCCCTATATAATTACAAGATGATATATTGTTACGTATGACTGCAAAAGGGGCAAAGATCATAAAGTTCTCAAAAAAAGCATGGGAAGTGTTTTCAAACAGTTTATACGCAACAGCCTGTAAAACTGTGACAAAACACATGTTGATGAGGTTATAAAAATGCACGTTTTCATGCTGATTCCTAAGGAATAATGCAGTCAAAAAACCACTTAAAATTCCATACCTTGATTATCTCCACCAGCTGATCCACACCACTGTCACCTGGAAAGATTGGTTGTCCTAGTAACAGTTCAGCCAAAACACAGCCTGCTGACCACACATCTGAAAAGGGGAAGAAGAGGAGGATAGGAAAGGTATCAGTAAAAGGTACATATTAGGCTATTTATACAAAAAACAGTAGTTTTCTAATACCATATGTAGCACAGCTAAAAAATGAAAAACATTCTTCTCTTAAATGATAATCTAGAAAACACAGACACCTGGCAATAAGCAACAGGAAACAGGCAGAATTCAAACTATGAGACAATGAGAAATGGAAAATAATGTTAAAGGCCATAATATTGATATGAAAACTTATACGTGTAGACAAAAGATCTGAGAACGTTTACCATCTGAAAAATTAAGAACTTCCCCAAACCCTGTGCTGTTTTCAAAACACATTGATCATGGACATTGCATAGGTATCATCTACCACAACAGCTGATGTTTTTATTGTTTCTGAATGTTGAAGATACTCAATTTTTCAATCATAAATTGAAAGCATTAGCAGACGAAACAGTACTGCAAGTATTACTTGTATCCTGCTGTACATGATGATTAAGGGATCTGGGAGTTGGCCTGTCTCACTCAAACACATCAAGACCTACCTAATCTTTATGTCAATTCCACTTGCAAACTTGGCTAGACAACACAACTGCAAGTCATGGATCAGGTCAACAGCATTCAACAAAGAAGCAATTGTCATACATACATCAAAAGGCACAAGTAGTCACTAGCAGCTACTGCTCTACATGAAGAAAATCTTCACAATCTGTGAAAGGCCTATCTTCTTACACGTAAACAAGACAACTCAGTACTACAACAGCAACTTAAGAATGTATCTAAGTGTACTACAGAATATATAATAGTATTTTATTTTTTTAAACATAAGTTAATCTGAATGAAAAACCTAACAAAGCAAATGCAGCAAACACCGCATAGCACATGGTTGTGACAGACTGCTATAACTGTACACTGAATACTGAAGTTTTAGCTGCTGAACACAAACTACTGCACTGAGATAACTGTTTCTCCAAAAAAAATAGATTGTCTGTAAGGTTTTCTGGAAAACCATCATTTATATATTTGAAACCTTACACAAAAATCTAACCTCAAACAAACGACAAGTAATGAAAGATTTGTAAAGCCTACCATACTGTAACACCCCCAAAAGGAACAAACCCAGTCCCTTTCTACTCATCTTTCTTTGAATTCTCACCTACCTTTATGATCTAAACTCCCCCAACAAAATAACAGCAGCATCACCACTACTCAAACTCCAGAGAATTTACCTCCTGAGGCCTGTTACAGCCTGAGATAATTCCCAACACAACATGGATCCTTATTCCCCTACTGTATTTAGACCATGCCACTGGGAAGCAGCATGCACACACAGTCAGTTATGGCAAAGGCGTGCCAGTTCTCTAAACAGTCTATTACCATGTTATCACAATCTCTAGAGACTGATGAAAAAAATAACTTAAAAATCTTTCAAGAATTCAAGACTGATAACAACATAAATCTGCAAGTTAGAACAGATTTTTCCTTCCCCCATCTCTAAATGAAAGAGAGAGGGGCTATGCAAAAATACTTCCTCCTCTTCTCAAGAAAGATATGGTTCAATTGTAACACATGGCAGACAAGAAGCACTGCTCCTTAATGCAGCTTTCAAAATCACTCACCTCTAAGTCAAATGAAAACATTTTTACATAATGCCTTAGTACAAAATAGCATCAGGGATTATGCTAAAAAGCAACTACTTACAGTACAAACAGCAACCAGAAATAATCTGAAGTTCAAGTCCTGGATTCCAACAAGCAAATAAACCAGATTATGCTTTTTGATCTTTCAGCCATGTTTAATAAGAACTGATATGGCCATCAAGGTGCTAACATCTCTTCTGGACAACAAACGAAGGCAGCAACATGTAAAAAACATCTAATTGCATCAAACTGTTAAACACTCTCTGCCTCCGATAGCTCCTGCTGTTGGACCAACCCATGCAACAGTATGATGGAAAGAATCACTTTTATGTCATCCCATACATACTGGGTTTATAGGAAATTATACAACAGCTCCACAGGTAGAGTTCTTCAGAAGTATTGAAGAAGCAGATTAAATGTACTAAGCAGTCAGAGTACTGAAACTTAAAAGCCTATTTAAAGGCACCTTTAAAGGCTTTTGGAAAGGCTGAATCCTTTACACTGAGTATACAAAAATCAAATGGTACTCTAAAGCTATAATCATTATTTACAACTTCAATCCTTATTTTGCACTGAAAAAAGAAACTATATACGCAGAGGAAAACTATTTGACAGAACATACATAAATCCAAAGCTGATCTGAGAGAAGTCAGCATCCACAACTCACTTCCTTTTAAGATTTTGAAACTATGCTAGCGTGATATTATTTATTTTTCAAATTAGACTGTGGTTCTTTAAAACTGTTTTTAATAACTTTCTGGTCTGGCTGCTCCATGAGGTTGGCTTTGTGCTGTTTTATGCTTTCCCAGCCTTCCTAAATGCATCCGCACTCCACCAGCCAATTTCAGACAAGTCTGAAAGGCAAAAGTCTTGAATCCATTGCATAAGTTTTGTAAAAACAGTGGGCAGAGCATAGATCACTGTTGCTGCTGAGGAAAAGAGTACTCAGACCCCGCAGGACACTCTGGGCTTGCCCCCACCACACTAAACTGCAGCTGCAAACAAGTCAAAGGATGTTCAGGTTCTTCCTTAAGCAAGAAGATCAAGCAGAAACAGAAGAGGATTCAGGAGAAAGCTGAGGGCATTGTAGGAAAAGAGAGGAGAAACAGAAAGAGCGCAGGTCATGAAGAGATAGCTGAGGAAATCTGAGGAACGTGTGCTGTATTCATAGTGGGCTTAATCTGTCAATCATACAATAAACCCATCAAAAACCTATGTAGCTGTTCCTCATGCAATGAATTCTTCCAAATTGGGCGATTTCATGCCTTGTTAGAAGTCTATTTAGTTTTTCTTGCTTTTACTTGCTAATGCTTTAAGCCTGCACTGAAATAAGCCACAGGCATTCCAAAATCCAATTTTTTTCCAGGAGCACAATTTCACCAACTTCCAAACTAGAATGTGAAGTTCCCCGGGCAAGGAAGTGAACAAACCCTTGAAGCATCCTCAGTGAACTCCAGAGTGCAGAGGGTAACTTCAGCAGCTCCAGGCAGGGATGGCACCAATTTATACAGTTGTTTAAACAACTCTGGTGAGCTATGTACAGTAAGGAAGAAACTGGGAGATTTCAGCTCTGTTGAAACTCTACGGAATTGTCATTAACTATAACAGGACTAAAATTTGGCTCCAGGATGGTTTACCTTCCTCCTCCCCCGACCCTTTGAATCTAGCGTTTTATGTTCAAAATTTGGATGGCAATATTTTTCTCAAGCCTGAAGTAACAATATACTAAATTCTATATTTAAAGACATGTTACTTAAGAGAAGCAATAAGGTAGTTAGTATTAGTTTTTGATAGCTCCTTCCCAGCCAATCTTCTGCCTTGGCACAGTCACAGCTAACTATTACAGTTTAATAATCTTTCAGAGGAAGTCTGCAGTGTAAACTGCCCACATGGGAGGAAAAGCATTTGCTGAACTATTTCTTTCTAATATGTGCAATTTAATTAAAGCAAAATAAGATTATCATTCACACACTTTAAACTACTTAATAAACACGTCAAGGGAGAGCTTTAACAGCAAACAAGAATCAAGTCAACAAATCCCCCTTATGCCAAACTAGTCGGGACAATGTGAAATTTTAGGAAATTTGATGTAGAAGGAAGAAGGCAAGGCTATTTTCTTCATACCTTTGGTGAAATGTAGTCTAATCAGTGGGGAGAGTAAATGCAACTGCCAGCCAAAAGCAACCTTCAAATAACTTAGACAGTCATCACACATTATCATAGTAGCTAAAGGCATACCTTTTGTAGACTGAAGAACACTCAGACAAAGATCATCAACATGTAAACTACCTGCACTAATTTAAGCACACAAAAATTCATACAGCCTCTTATCTTACAAAACTTCTCTTAAATTAAGTTTCTGTTACTTTATTGATCTTCAGAGTTGTTAGGGGGACATTAACTTGCCTAATATCATCTGTAGAATTCCCTTGCTTTTTTAAAGCCATTCCAGCATTAGGGAAGGTAGAAAAAGGAAAATTTCTCTAGCTCAGGAAGAGTCATCTGGCCAGACAACTTACAAAATATACTCCTACTCCTCAGCTTTAGTTCTACAAGTGGGCAATTGCCATTTCCAGTTGTCCGTGACAGGATACCCTGTAGAAGAATTTCATTTTTCTAATGTCAAACTCTGCCTTCCCAAGCTGAGAAGCTGGCCCTATTCTTCACAGCATGAGCACCACTCATTAGACTCCAGCTCCTCTAACTTGTTATTTGGTGGACTTGAATTAAAGAACAAAGGTTGAGCCCCCTCTCATCCATTTAGTACAAATTAAGAACTTTCCTTTATTTGACCCATATGCGGCACATTTACCTTTCTACCTTCCCCCCTTTACCTATTCATCTCTGCCCCACTATCCATTGATATTGATGGACTTCCTCCAGACTGGAGGTAACTGTTGGAAATTGCTGCTCTGGAAACTGTGGAAACAATCGAGCAGGGAAGAATCCAGGAGTCAGAAAAGCAGGCATAGGAAGTCGTAAAATCAGCAGCTTCTAGTTGCCAAATGCCAGTGCACAAAGTGCTTTTCATTGCTGCTTGTTTGGAAAACTTCTTTAGGATGTCAGAATGGGAGCAAAATTTTGGATTGCTGGCATGTGTGTTATGTTGGTGCAAGTTTTCCACATCAATCCACCACTGATCCACAGATTATGGAGACAGTAAGGCGGAAATCTGAAATGTTTGGAAAGCCATGCTTGTTCCAGGACTTGAAACAAAAGCTAAAACACAGGCATATGTCTCATTCTGCAACAAAGAGATGAAGTTACAATGACACGTGATAGAATACTTCAGTAAGTTAACGCCTGTGCTTATATTCAGCATTGGAAGTTGCCATCTGAGATACAGGCAAATACTTTTCATTGTTTGGCAACAGGTTTGGGACACACCTCATGACAGCTCTTCCCCCAAAACTCAGTCAGCCCAACTATGCACACCTCCAGAGGAGATTCTGCTCCAGACTGCTGAGGCGAAATACTCTCTCCCTCCATCTTAGTGCTCACTAGGGAAGTGAATGAATAACTTTGTGACACTTATTTTTGGACACCCCAAGAGCAGCCAGCAATGCAGCCATGCAGATAAATCTTTCCCTGCCAGTGGCTATAAATGTTCCCTCTGGAACACTCTCAATTCCTGCCAGTGGAGTGACAGTTAAACACACCACAACTAGCAGACTCTTGTTATCCAGAAGCACCACCACATTCTGGTGAGCCTTCCATTGCCCCATTATCTAACCTAGTGAAAAAAATGCATGTTCTAGGGGTAAAGTTTAACTGTACAACTTCTTTCCACACATGGGGATAACACGCAACAGAAAGATCTGCAGCCATCCCTGCTCCAGCACCTCTGTTTGTCCCAGGATGTTCCAGGTGAATGTGGGCAGCCATCCCACTGTTTTTCAGCAGGCAGCAGCACTCAGATGACCAGGACAGCCAGCAGCTTTTAAGCAACATACTCTGGGGTGGTGTAACACATATAGAAGTGCAAGGAAGAAGCTTCAGCCAAAACGCTGTCAAGGGATAGCTGAAAGGCTTGGTTTGCAAAAAGATTCCTGCAGATCAGCTGCAGGAACAAAACTACATACGTGCCATTCCCAGCAAGCCCTAGGAACATGCACACACTTGCAGAATTCACAGTAAGAGTGCACAAAGGCCCAAATAATACAAGCTACGAAGGTACCCAAGCGGCATGAATGCTTGTGCTTGATCACTGAAAGATCTCTTAAAGTTGTTACTGTAAGCAGACAACAGAATTATTACAAGATTGGATTTGTAACTATTTGGCAACAGGGATTATTTAAAAACTCGTACAGGTTATTTCCCTGGTCATTATTAAAATAATAGTCCAGAGTCTGCTGGATGACACATACAGAGGCATTAATTAAGGGCTTTAAGTGTGCTTTGCTGCTATCCTCACTATCGTACATATGCAGTACTTTACAAAAGTGTAACAAATGCAACCCTTGGCTGTGAGTTATTTTTAAAGGGACCTTTTGCATTAGAATTGAAGTCATATACTTTGATGAAATCATCAAGAACCTGGAAATTTACAGCCAGTTTACAATTCTGTTGTGACGTCCAGGATGAAAAGACACATCCTGGAACCAGCTTTAGTTTCTGCCACACTGAAGAGCGAGTAATGCCGCAAGGATGAGGTCACGTGTTAAACAATAACCTAGGCAGAGCCAAACAGCCTAATTCGAGTTCTGGATACGAATCTGAACAAGATAACTACTGCAGTGGCCATGATGCAGGTTGGCTCTACTGTCAGCCCTGGGCCACCACAGAGTCATTGTCTAGAGCAGGGCTGTCAAACTCATGGCCCACAGGCTGAGTCCATCCCTTCACCTTGTTTCATCCAGCCCGGCCCGTTGTTTCTGCCTAGTGGCAGCGCCGAGCTCCTTGTCCCTACGCTCCTGCCAGCGCTGGTCACGTGTGCAGCGTGTGACGCGCGCTACGCTGCAGGAGCAGGAGAACAGTGGGAGCCGTGAGTTTGACACCCCGGCCTAGGCTTCAAAACCACTTCTGGCTCAGAAATACTTCCAATAATTACTACATTGCAGCATGTAACAATCATAAGCCCTGCAGTAACGTTAGCAAACAACAAGAACCTTGGGAAAACAGCCAGATGTCTTGCAGATAATGTACAAAAAAGTTCTACGTAGAACACTTGTTGGTTTCATATTCTTCATTGATTTTATTTTTAATGCAGTTTTAAGTATATTTAAACAGCAGAGTGAAAATTGCTCCCTTACATTTAAGCTCTGTTCTTGTTACCAGACACGCAAGTAGACTCTCATATAGAGAAAGACTCTACAGCAGGGAAAGACTGTTGCGTCAACAACTGAGAAGAAAGCAAGAACTAGAAAACAAAGGCATGTCTACATTAAAAATAAAAGGTTTAAAGCGCAGGATTACAATGCTGAAGCATTTCACAGTTCCCTATATTTTGAGCTATGGATAAAGTACAGATAATTAAGTGTTCCTTCCTCTCCTTTCCTTTTAAAGAAACTTATTTATGCCTGTTGGTTGGGGTACAAATAACGCTGGTTGGACTCTGGTGAGCAATCCTATATGAAACAGGGAAGAGTCTCACTAAGTCCTGTTGCTGCCTGTGTAGTAAGAAATAAGGAAATCCTAGTATTTACCCCGACTGGAAACAGCAGCAACACAAAACTAAACTCCCAGAATTTCTACCATATTGCAGAACACTGGGAAACTGCAAAGACAGTTTGAAAAAGAATTTCACTATTTATTTTGTTGAGAATGAAGTAGATGGGGGAAAGGATGGGAAGGAAGGAGTATTTGCAGAACTTCATTTTCAAGCTGTTCTGTGCAAGTTTCAGAAGGGACTTTAAGGGACATGGTTTTTTTTGAGGGGGGCACTAAGAAGCGTGAACCACAACAACTGAAACTTGTGATGTTTTGGCATGTGAAAAATGGACTCCATGCTTGAGGATGGTATTTTTATTAGAACTATTTTGGAGCCAGCACATAAGAAAACAAGCAAAAGAGCAACTTCAAAAAGGCTTTCTGCAAAAAGGTGCAAGACTAAAGTCATTGTACAGTTAGAGCAAGAGACATTCCAAAGGCTTATCACAAAGCAGTCTCTTCTAGTGACACCTCAAATACTCGTTTTATGCAGTTATCCTCTGAAACAAGTTGTCTCAGTGCATTCTGATAACGCGGCTGAGCCAATCTATTAGCTTTCAGCTGGCAAAAAGATGTCAAGCAGGATCAACTGCCTTCCTCTCACACATGACCTCCTGCCACTTTGCTTCTACCTGGGCTCTGCTGCTTATCTGACTACACAGGAATGTTGATTCAGCTCAGAAAGTTAACCCAACCAAAATAAGCCTTGTGTCAACTGAAGTCGAACTGGCATAGCAAACCATGAGTGCCAGAGTATCTGGGGCAAGAAAGGGTAGAGCTAGGGCTGCCACTTTTGACAGCAGCTAGCCATTAAGTAAGTTCTGCCTTTTTATCTTTATTACACTGTTACTTTCCTCAGACTTCTTATGGTTCTGCCTCCTTTTTCTACCGTGAGATACACTAGTGGTGCTGTAACTCATACTGAAGAATAACCAATAGAAAAAAATAGCAAGAGCAGGTAACTTGTTTCAAAGCACTGCAAAGCTGAAACGAGCCAGTCAGCCATTACCACTACGTAGAATATACTAACTTTAAACATACTTTAACTGGTTGCGAACATATTCAGCCAGGACTTGATTGTGGTCTCCAAATCATTTTGAACATGTTAAACCTTGCTTAAAGTGGCTCAAGTCCATAAGCAAGACAAACACTGAGCGCAACATCATGGAAATCGATAGTCAAATCTTGTCTCTTTAGCACTAGCACTCAGAAGGAGCCCAGGGAATATCCTGACTTAAAAAATGAAGTTACCCTCACCCAGTCGACACAATAGCTGTTCATTTTCATCATTTTTCATTTTGTTGTTCATTTTTAGGACTTCACGGTAAGAAAACGCAGCTATTCCCTGTGCTCCAGCTTCCCTAACATTGCCATGACACAGTTACGTGCTGGGTATAGAAAGAAGTCTTCTTTGTGTTCAAAATCAAAGACTAAAGGACAGCTAAAGCTAACAGAATAAGCTGAATCAGAAAGACTGTCACACACAATGTATAAAAACTGTCAGGAGAGTTTAAAGCAAATTATTAGGTCACATTTTCCCTCCCACTAAAAACTCTTTACTAAAAGCCAAATAAACAAGTTACAGAATTTTTTGTTTCTAAATCACAGCATATCAGAAGCAGTAGCTGATATTTCTACAGTCATTCTTTAGTTCCTTTAAGTCATCAAAATGCTTTTCTGTCTTAAGATCTCGTTCCCACTTTTGAACTAAATGGCAAAATTACCTGGATTTTTTTGTTTGAAATCAGATTTCCCTACATATGTTGCAAAAGCCCCTTTTCTAATGTAACTGACACTGAAATTCTCAAAAGGCATAGAAATCACAGCAGCCATCTACAAAATGGGTGTATTTTGTTAAGAAGTGGTACCTGACCATTTGCAATAAAACTCTGCCTCTGGAAATTATATCCGAGATGTCTGGAAACCTTTACACTCATCTATAGAATAAAACCTCATGCAGTTGGTATAGATACAAATACACATACATACCTATACTGGAGGTATAATCAGTGGCTCCAAAGATCAACTCTGGTGCCCTGTAGTACCGAGAGCAGATGTATGAGACATTAGGTTCTCCACGAACCAGCTGTTTTGCACTGAAAAAGAAACAAAATAATAACCTTTCAGTAATGAATACTTCTACAATATTGCAGTGCAGATCAACATTAATCTCTGGCACTTTTCACCCATTCCCAAATCCTAAATGGTGCAGTATCATGTTCTAAGCTGACGCAAGCCGCAAACTCAATGATTTACTATGAAATTAGTCCAATTCATCAAGCAGTTACCTTATACTGGACATAGCAAAGGAAATTCTGACTAAAATCTAGGTGATAAATAGGGTCAAGATTTTCAGCTGGTAGTTGTCTTCTGCCAGGTACAAAGGTTTGTTTTCAAAGAAAAAGAAGACAGAATATGGTTCAGCTAAACGTAGTTACCTTCTAAGGTAAAAAAGCTCTGGATCATCACCAGAACTGTGAGGCTTGGGGTTTTTTTTTTTGCTTGGTTTTTAAATTTTAATCAGAATATTCTGGCTCTTTGCCAGAGTGGAATGAGGTAAAACGGGCATGAGGAGACAAAGGAAAAAAACCTTTGCCATTGACATCACATATTAATGGTCCATGATTAACATGAAGGCTTCATTTATATCGCAAGAGATCAGCCACAAAGAATCTAACCTATAGTTTTGCCCCGAACACTACTTATGGAAGAATTTAAGAAAATAAAAGCACACGGGAGCACATCACTCTTAAACATGAGTCTATGAACATACTGCACTTCTTTCTCAATTAACACTGTTAGACAGGAATGAGCCAAAAGACAAAACCGCCCTTTCCGAAGAGAGCTTTTAACTAAGTAGCACCAAACCCCGTACAGTGGCAAACAAGCCAAATCCAGAAACCCTTCTCAGCCTTCAGAGGACACCCAGTACCTAATCAGTCTGTTTCACAAAGGCTCAGTTTTTTGTTTTCTGTACAGAAACTACAATGAACAAATTCTCACTGTTAACACAGAGGAAGTATCACCATTTTAGACCCTGTTACTGGTGAGATAAAGATGAGGAGGAGATTCCCAAGCCATCAGGCATGATGATGCACTGCTTGAAAAGCTCTCATCTGACATTCCCACTCACTACAGGCAAGCGAATTTAGCAACAGCAGCTTCCGTGACCTCTCGTACATATGTCCTAACTATTTTAGTCTGCAGAGTTACAGACCAATCTAAGGACTGAACTTTCCTGGAAAGAAATCTGTCTCCTGTCTCAGTGTGGATTCTAGAATTTCTGTATCAGTTCAAAGATGGGGGCTGGACTACAGGTGATTCACCTGAATGGGCAGTCGAAATAAATGTGCCATTGCAAACTAGGATACAGACGTCCACTGTTTAAGAGCTTCACAGTATCACAGTATCATAAGGTTGGAAAGGACCTCTGAGATTATCGAGTCCAACCTATAACCCAACACTAACACCAACACTAACACCATCATCTAAACCATGGCACTCAGTGCCTCATCCAGTCTCCCCTTAAACACCTCCAGGGTCGGCGACTCCACCCCCTCCCTGGGCAACGCATTCCAATGTCCGATCACCCTTTCAGTGAAGAACTTCTTCCTCACATCAAGCCTAAACTTTCCCTGACGAAGCTTGAGTCCATGCCCTCTAGTTCTGTCACTGGTCACCTGACAGAAGAGACCAAACCCTGCCCGTCTACAACCTCCTTTTAGGTAGTTGTAGAGAGCAATGAGGTCTCCCCTGAGCCTCCTCTTCTTTAGACTAAACAGCCCCAACTCCCTCAGTCGCTCCTCGTAGGGCTTGTGCTCCAGCCCCTTCACCACCTTCGTTGGAACACATTCCAGTATCCTAACATCTTTCCCAAACTGGGGGGCACAGAACTGTACACAATATTCAAGATGAGGCCTGACCTTCAATTGAAAGTGTTGCTTCCAATCTTGAGCTTCTATTGGAAATCTTAAGTGAATTGGTGTACATACAGGTGGACTAATAAACATGACATTAGCCTTTTTAGGCTGTTATGCCACCACACCTGTCCCCTCTTCCCCAAATATTGGGAATATCGGGAACTAAAGCATGTTTTCATGGCGAAGTATCTTCCCTATGTGATGGTGTATTTATTTTATTTTTCTACTACTTGCATAAATAACAGGCTTGAACTCTAACTCCCTCCCTATTGGTACCCTTTTCCAAGTCTTTTTCCTTCCTCTCACATGAACTTATTTTAAGAGAAAATAGAACATCAATAATTTCTCTTCCTAAAATACAAATTAAAACCTTCCAATGAACACAGAGAATTTCTTTGCAAAGTTGCAGCCAGGTTCACTTTGAAGGAAACTCTTTTCACTAGGTTTCAGGCCAAAGATGCACTTACCTTCCGAAGTCACAGAGTTTTAGAACAGCTGTATCAGGGTCCAGCAAGAGGTTCTGTGGTTTTATATCCCGGTGGCAGATCCCAAAGGAATGGATATAGGCTAAACTCCGGAACAGCTGATACATGTACAACTGGAACACAGAAATACTGCATAAGAGACACTTTCAAGTGTAAAAAAAAGGAAAACAATTAATTTACCTAAACTCTCATTAGAAGAAAAACAAAATCACTCAAAAAAGGTCCTACTGAATGCATATTAGTGCTATGAAGATGGGCAAGGTATTCGCATACCTCTCCCACCCACCCTTTGCCACATACCCACACATGCAGTTCAAATTTGTTCATCTGTCCTTTCAAAAATGAGAGCAATTAAAAAGGAATTGTGTCAGCTTTCCAACATTTATAAATAACCGCAGTCATAAAAACATACATAAAATAAAGGTGTTTTGGTTCACGTTGTACATCAGCTTCTTCACAGCAATGAAGTATTCCAGGTTATTAAAAAGAAAACAAAAAAAAACCCAAAACACCAAGCCACAACCAAAAAACCTGTCCCCCAAAACCCCAAGAAAAGCCCTTTAGTCGATGAAGTCATTAATGACACATGAAATGCTGCCCAAGGACTCTGGTAGTGCCTCAGCCTGTTACTTGAAGGAATCTCCCAGTTTCTCTTGGTGAGGCCCAGACTCATTTTAATTGCAAACCTCCGGGCAAAAAGAGAAGGCAGATAAAAACAACCACTCAGAATCATTTTGTGCAAGGCACAGTAAATAAGCACACTGAGGAAGAGTTTTCTCCACACCCTTTCCAAGACTGGATAACCCCTTAGCAAGGAGGAATACAGCAAGGGGAGACGGTCATGAAGCCAAGAGCTTCATAGGATCCAGTTACAGGGCACAGGGAAGATGTCCAACTGCTGGAGCTACATCCTTTTGGTCATGGAGAATAAAGAGCTGCTGGATATCATTAGGGCTCTGCAGCATACACAGTCATAAAGGCACGGGAAATCCCATTTCAAGGTTGACAACAAGCTGCCAGGTTATTTGTTAACTTTGTTGCAGCCCCCACAAGGCTCCATTTAAAATCAAACTATAGGTAGGACATTGTACGGGAGATGTATCTCCATGCTTTCCTTTTCTAAGCACATTCTCCACAGTTCACCTTTAACGGTCTGCAAAACCGGGTGTAATTATTAGATATTGGTATCAGGTCACATTTGCCTCACTTTCACCACTATCTTTCTCTTTACACTCTCTCCCTTGTTTTTTGTTGTTCATTTGGGGTGGAAGGTAGGAGTGGGAGGAGAATCGCCTGAATTTTGGCTCTAGGTCTTCTGTTTTGTTTCTCAAAACCACAACTCTGCACAAAGAAAAGCAAACAAACATGTTTTCCAAATTGCCTGTTCTAGACATGTTAACTATGCATTGCGCAACTGTATTGCAAAACAATCCAAAAAATTGCTCCAGCTTGAGGAGTCAAGTCAAAATATGTGGGATTTAGAAAGTATGCCTTTCATCTCCACACAGCAAACCCCAAATTTCCAAGAATTTCTTACAGCACGTTAGAAGTTACAAATAAAACCTAACAGAGAGGTTACTAGAAAAACTTCCTTGCAGTTATTTAATGGTTTCTTTGTCACCCAGGAAAGAGCAGTTCTCTGCCTGCCTAGGTATCAATCAGAAGTGCACGAATAGGTATGACCTGACCTTTGTGTAGCCAAGATGTCTGGAAAATTGCAAAAGCTTTAATGACATCAAAGTAACACAATCTTTTTAAATACAGCATTATGAGAAAGGCTTGCCTTGCCAGAAACATAAGAACAGCCTTCTGGGCTACCTGGAATGGGAAATATCCAGCAAGACCAAAGAGCTCAAGAAGAATTTTCTCTCGAAATATAAGTATGGACAATTTTTCCCAAGTCCCCATAATGAAGAACAATTAGAAGAAGTAGACTTGTTGATATATCAACAATTTATCAAAAGCTAAGCTAACAATTTTGGGGAGTCATATAACCTGAAGACACACTGCTCCACCAACAGACCAGAGCAACCTTGCAGCAGAAATTCTTACTGCTGGATGATAAGATTCTATGCTTTCTTAAAAACAGGCACCAATGCTGGCTATTGCAGAGACAGGCCATACACAGTCCGTGCATGTATAGTTCTGGCACAACACTTCAATAATGGAGTAATTACAATTTGTAGCTTTCATCTTTTTAACTTTCATCTTTTCAATCAAATTAAAAGTGTTTTCTTAAGCCCACCTTCACATTAAGCTCTATACTTTTAGAGAGGAGTCTGGAGAAATCAATATGAATCAGGAATACTCATTGCTATGTTCCACCTGAAGTTACCTGGATGCCATGTTAACAACTTGATGCCATGTGAAAACATTGACTAGCTGGATTGTGGTCACCACAATATGGAACTACAAGACTCAAATGTTTGACAAAGAAAAAATAATGAAATTGTATTCATTTTAACCACTTTGTAACAAATGACAGAAGATGCAGACAACTGATGTGAGGTTCTGAGGTTACAATGTGCATACAAACATCTTACTCTACATAGACAAGAGCCAGTGAGCGTCAAGTGAGGACAAAAATATGCCTGTTATGCCCACAACAGAAGCATATGAATTCTTACTCATATGCCAAGAAAAGGAGAAGATAACAGATATGAGGACACAATTCTTCCTGACATCCTCTTTCAGTTCCTGACCTTTGTACTACTGTGTCTTCATCATCTTATGAAACTGAAGCTGCTAATCTGGCTGGTGTCAGTCTCTAAGTTGCTTAAAAAACAAAACACTCCCCTCTCACTTGGTCTCCCCCATCCATTCCAGTAAGTTTGTAAAGCAAGAAATCAGGAGTGATTGCTTTAAGCCTCTCACCTCTACTGCTCTTTCACCATAACAAATAATCATTTTAATATATTTTTTCCTTGCCTCAAGATCTATGCACTCCTAAAAAAGCTTCAGAAGAGGTATCTATGGAATCTACCCCTATAATATTCTTCATCCAACTACATCTATCAGTTACCTACCTTGACATAAATCATAGGGAGTGTCTGTTTGGCCCGACTATAATGTCTGGCAACTCTGTATACTGTTTCAGGAACATAGTCCAGCACCAAGTTGAGGTACACCTCATCTTTCTGAAAGAAAAGAGAAGAAAAAAAAATCAGCAATAGATTTGAAGCATGAAGTACAATTAAAGCATTCAGAGATGCCAACAGGATAAGAAAGCTGTAGAGATCTAAGTACATGTCTCTAGTGGGTGTGTGAGCTGCCACCAGCCTTTTGCCTTTAGGCTTTGCACTTGCGCACTAATACTTAAGTCAAACTTACATTGAAGGTCACATTAATTAATACGGTCTCTGACATAAGGCATTTCTTCGATGATAAATGTGGAAAAGGATATAGTTGTCATGCCCATTAAATATTTTCATTATGTGATATCTGAAGGTGACACCTGCATCATTACTTAAAGCACTGTTAACCCATTAGTCTGCCAAAACACATTAACCTGCCAAAACTCGAGAAGTGCAAATTCTCAAGTCCCAAACTCAGCCTCACAGCTACACATCAAGAACTTTTAAACGCCTGCATCTTTTAGAAATACTACTGTAACTTAAGATGTAACTTCCAGCATGAAGTGTGGTGTATTAATCTCAGTGCTGTGTTTTCTTTTACTTATCTCCATCCTGCCTCAAAGAGCAGCAGTTTCCAATGAGTACAGAAATGGGTACATGGTAACTCACACCTTAAATACACAACATGCAAAGAACTGCTGGTTTTACATGTTGTTTAAGATTCAGAATTGAGGATCTGTTCACCATTATCTGACAATAAATGCTTGTATTTTCGGGATACTTCTGTAACTCTTACCAATACCTTCTAACAGGCCGAGTCACCTTGCAAAGCCCTGTCTACATCATTTTTCCCTACAAAAAGATGCTCTTTTTTTAATATCATTGCTTAAATGACAGTGGTAACAGTGCCAGCACTAAGCAAATGCCAAGAGATCACTACCTTGTATCTGCGCTTATGGGAATTCTGCAACACAGGCAAGGAGCAGCAGCCTGTGAAAATGTGCCTACACTGGGTACCTCTCCCAGTGCCATCTCAGGAACAGGGTAAAAACATGAAAGAATTTGGGGACCAGGCTGGAGGAAAATTTTGAAATGGATGAGGAGGCAAAACTATCAGCAGTGCAGAGAAAATGGTTCTGTAACTCCATGGACATGCAAACATAATTCAAGAAAACAATATACTTGTATTTTAGCACCTTTGCAACAAGTTCTCCTTTCCCTGCCTCTCACTTGAAGATAACAGAAATCCACCACTACCTCGT
This sequence comes from Dromococcyx pavoninus, assembly GCA_033558185.1. Lineage (NCBI taxonomy): Eukaryota > Metazoa > Chordata > Aves > Cuculiformes > Neomorphidae > Dromococcyx > Dromococcyx pavoninus. The sequence continues at coordinate 246,961 of JAUMJL010000888.1, forward strand.
CTTAGGTCAGAGCTTTCAAGTTATTAATTATAAAATGCAGAAAATAAATGTCCTGAAAAAGTCAAAGTTAACTTATGTTTGGTAAGGCAACCTGTACAGCAAGAGAAAAAACAGTCTCATGAACATGAATTTGGTTTGATTTTGTGTAGATACAATTTGTAAATATGTTGAGTGCTCGCCTCCTGGAGCATCGGAAAGTCTTAACAAGTAACAAGTCACTGCAGAGGGTGCTCCGTTACTGAGGCTGATTACTTTCATTCAGAGGACTCATGTCCCATGTATCAAAAAAAATACACAAGATATTGGAGAGACAGAAAAAAAGAGCAGAAATAGAATGACAAGTGATTTCCTTCTCCCATAGCACAAGTAAAAGGAAATACAAACATATGATACAATACAATAAACAAACATATGATATAATACACATGATAAAATACCTTTAAACACCATCTACGCTACTTCACAACAGTGAGTTCTGAGAATTATAGACCTCTTAATTTCATAACACGTTTGGTTTCCTTTTCTCTCCTCCATTTTGATTTTTATTTTACGTTCTGATGGAAATGGGACTGATTCAATGGCATGGCATGACACAAGTGCAGAAAGATAAGGCATTAAAATCACAAAGAGGGAGGTTTTGCCCCTACCCTCCAGTCCTTAAGAATTTTTGTGCTACCCACAGTACTTGAACAAACTACAAGGGGTTTGTAACGGTATTCACAGAATCACAGAATCATTTAGGTTGGACAAGACCTTTAAAATCATTGCGTCCAACCCTTAAGCTTACCACTGCCATGTCCACAACTAAATCATGTCCCTGCGCATCACATCTACGCCTCTTTTAAATACCTCCAAGGATACTGACTCAATCACTTCCCTGGGAAGCCTGTTCCAATACTTGACAACCCTTTTGGCAAAGACATTTTTCCTTACATCCAATTTAAACCGCCCCTGGCACAACTTGAGGCTGTTTCCTCTTATCCTATCATTTGTTACCTGGGAGAAGAGACCAACACCCACCTCGCCACACTCTCCTTTTAGGTAGCTGCAGAGAGTGATAAGGTCTCCCCTCAGTCTCCTTTTCTCCAGGCTAAAAAAAATCCCAGTTCCGTCAGCTGCTACTCATAAGACTTGTGCTTCAGCCTCTTCAACAGCTTCATTGCCTTCCTTCAGACACACTTCAGCCCCCCAATGTCTTTCTTGTAGTGAGTGGCCCCAAACTAAACATAGGATTTGGGGTGTGGCCTTGGTGAGGTCGAGTTTAGGATTTACAGTGCTGAGCACAGGATCATTTCCCTACTCTTGATGGTCACACCATTTTTGATACAAGCCAGGATGCCGTTGGCTTTCTTGACCACTTGGGCACATTGCTGGCTTATAGTCAGTCAGCTGTTGATCAACACCCCCAGGTCCTCTTCTACCAGGCAGCTTTCCAGCCACTCCTCCCCAAGCCTGTAGCCCTGCTTGTGACCCACATGCAGGACTCTACACTTAGCCTTGTTGAACCTCATACAATTGCTCCTGTGTAAATATGTGTCACACACTATCACCTAGAAGATGTGAAGGCACACAAACACCTTTCCCCTAACTTACAAACAAGTTTGGGTGTACCATTTGATGTACCTAGAACGTTAATACGCAACTATAAAGGCAAGGCTTATGATGTTGGCTATATAAGTAGCAGCATATTCCTCTCCAGCCACAAGCAACTGACACTTCACAAGTGCCCTAAACAACTACTTTCATGAATTAAAGATGATCCAAATGCTCTGACCTACCTCCTACTGATGTAACCCAGCACAAATCTGATAAATAGCCAGAATACGGTTTTTAAGAGCCCTCACCCTTCTCTATAGGCATAAACTGGATGAAAACAACACCCAAGTTACCTGGATTGCCCTGAACAAAATCCAGTACCAGCTAGAAAGCAGCCATGGCCTGACAAGCTCTCGGGATGATGTAACCTAGTTTGCTTACCTCATGCATTCCTCCTGAACACATATTTTTCCAGTGACCCAGATGTATTGCAATAGGAAACGGGGTTAGCTCAAAGAGCTTGCCAAATGAGGGCAACTGCTTGAGGATCAAGCGGGAAGATCAAGGTTTATCTTTCCATTACAGGAAGCCTTTTTCAAACCTCACTGCATATTCCACATGTGACTTGTTTTCACACTAATGTTTCAAAATTGCTGGGCTGGGAATCAACCAAGGAAACTTAACCATCAGAAGCACCTCTGAAACACCTCTACAGAGAGCAGAAAGGTCCAGAGGAGTCTGCCTCATATAAATGACAGGAAGCAGACACAAGATGCCATTAAATAACTCTTCCTTACAGACCTTGGGATTTAATAGATTCTTAGTTTTCATCACCAGGTCAAACATTTACGTGCAACCATGTTCTCCTGAGCTTGCTGCTAAGGTTATGACCACGTACTCTTTAAAATGGGGTGGAAAAGGGAGGGCAGGAAGTCAGATCCTGAAATACAGGACCAATGTATTCCATGAGGATTTTGATTTTAACAAAGGAGCTCATGTACCTGCAATTGCTTCAACTGTTAAAAACTGTTTTTTTGTCACTGGGCAGACAAATCCTCAGTTGACAAACAAAACACACCACAGCAAAATAACCACAAGTTTGCCATGGAACCACTCTGCACCTCTCAAAACCCAACAACTAGGGTACCACTTCACTCTGGTTGGCAAGACTTCATGTGTAAATACTAATACAGACTATGCCATAGTAGGAGGCATGAGAAAGACTAGGATACAAGAGCCAAAACATTCTAGCAACTTAACTTCTCCTTTTCATCAGATAAATCAGGCTGCAGGTACAACAACTCTAGCACATCAGCACTGCCTATCACATGGCTGAAAAGTAAGTGAAATTGAAAACATAAACCTATTGACATAGGACAGGCTGCACAAAAGTCTCAAACGCTGCTTTAAAACTCCTCTGTCCTTCAAGCCACAGAAGCAATCTGTTACAAGCACCATCCAGCTGAGCTTCCCTTTGGCCGACATAAAGTAACAGCTATTGAATTGGAAGATTCACTCTTGTGTATTGTTCCTCGCAGGGAAAGTACAAATATTCTTTTTCTGTGCACCCCCTGCCTCAACAAATCCCAAATTAAACCTGAGTGATATCTACCAGCTTTTGATATCATTTTTTCATGTATCACACACATTACATTTACAATATGCACATATAACACTGCAACCAGCATCAGTCACAGTCCAGCCACTTCCCCTACTTACCACCAACACAACAATAGAGGCCAGGGAGGTCACACGTGCCAAATGCTCGACTGAGGGTAAAAGCAGAAATCATAGGGCATATCCTGAAGAATACGTCAGCATCTAGTAAGATGTTAGAAGCTCTCCTGCACTCCCAGTCCTACCTGAATTCTAGGCAAGATTTCCCTGAGCATCAAGTAACAGGATAAAAAATGTTCAACTATTTTGAGCACTCTTTTTCTAGGACAGGGGTGTCAAACTCATGGATCCCACTGTTCTCCTGCTCCTGCAGCATAGTGCGTGTCACACACGCTGCACACGTGACCAGTGCTGGCAGGAGCATAGGGACAAGGAGCTCGGGGCTGCCGCCGGGTAGAAACAAGGGGCCGGGCTGGATAAAACAAGGTGGAGGGCCAGATTCAGCCTGCAGGCCGTGAGTTTGACACTCCTGGTATAGGGTCACTAAAATTACTGGTCAGCATTTGGAAAGAGTGATGAACATGGACATTTCAGTTTTCATCTCCTGACTGATCGGTGACAGTGCAGTGGTGGTTCTACTGTGGTTTGTGGGTGGTTTTTGCTCATTTAACTGAGCTAGTTTTTAGACTGACTGCGTGTGATCAGCTGTATGAACACAAATGAGATAAGATGAACACACAGGAGTTTCTTAAACTAACTTTGCCTCTGGAGAAATAAACGTGGAAATGCATGCTGAAGAAACTTGCTTTATCTGCCTACGAGGCTAAAAGTACCAATAAGCTATAAACCTAAAATTAAGGAATACGCCTCGAGAATGTACTTCTCCTTACTGAAATTACCCCAAGGTATCAGTACTGGGGCTGAGGTAAATAAGCCCATCAGTTTACTCAAAGGAATCACATTATCTTTACTGTAGCACCCCACTGATGATGTTTCTGAGCCAGGCGCTACACACTGTTACCAACAGGACAGCGGTTACACAAGGGTTTTGTCAAAAAGCACTGAAGGATTTAAACTGAAGCTGGAAAGCAAGAAAATGGATTTTAGCATTTCACGTGGATTACGCCTTCTTTCAGAGTGCATTATTTAAACACTGGACTGTCAGCATGAGGCACAATACGCCTTTCACCCTGGCTTAGCCATCTAGATTTAGACAACTTTCAAGGTTTATAGTCACACAGTTTTTTTGCCCTAGATTCAAAAAAGGTTACTTTACTTTTTCTTAAAGCTACAACCAGCACGAACTTCACATACCCCTTAGCAAGTACCATGAGACCCACCTTCCTTCTCTTATCTTGAAGGCTGACATAGTATGTTAAAGATACAAAGACTTTGGAACTGCTTTCAAAGACAAAGTGAGAATTTGCAGCCTTCCTATTCTTAACTACTGAGTAGCCACGATAAATTGGAAAATTTGAAAATGGAAAAAAATGTTGTAGCTGACCTTAGTTGTGTGAAGGAGTGGTGACATCCAGTGGCCACATGTGCCTGCTTTCACTTTCAGTTTACAACCACATCTGTTTCAAAACAGAGCTGTGGTTGCCACCAAAGTAAATGAACCATAAGCTTAGATGCATAGCTGCAGATTCACATAGGTAACTCCAGGGAGGTAAGATCAGTGTTTGGAAAGATACCAGTACTTTCTATTAGTACTAAAAACGTTGGGTAAAATATCTGCTTTCCTATTCCCTCACTGTTCATGACTGAGTTGGAGAACTGAGATCTGTCCCAAGACTTCAGTTCCTGTATCTACTTGTCAAAACCTACCAAATTGTCTGTGATGCTCATTACTCTTCAATGTAATACAGTCTGATGTAGGAAGTGTCGACTGGGTCAGTTGTGATGGTAGCATAAGGCAGAACTCAAGCCTCCCAACAGAATTCAGATTTAAGACCTTTCTTGGGTCTTGTTCTAAGACAGTTGGTTTGCTTTGTCTATCTTTGATCACTGAAAGAGCTTAGGTTCTTGGGTGATGCACTAAGCCTCTCCCCTTCATTTAAACAAATTGTCATAGTTTACCCCTCTGAAGAGAGGCTATAGTAAAGAAAAAAGGTCACTTATGAAGAGAATTTTAGAATTCCTTCTGATTCTTGTTTATTTTATGCCCTGTAAAGTCACCGATCTCCATATGAACACTGAGCTGTTCACCACTACCTTCTGGATGCAACCATCCAACCAATTCCTCATCCATTGAATAGTCCACCAATAAAATTTGTATCTCTACAATCTAGAGAGGAGGACGTTGTGAGGGACTGTGACAAAGGCCTCAGAGAAGTCCAGATAGATGACACGCATAGCTCTTCCCTTGTCCACTATTGTAGTCACTCCAACATAGAAGGCCATTAAGTTGGTCAGACAGGACTTGCCCTTGGTGAAGCCATGCTGTCTGTCTCAAATCACCTCCGTGTCCTCCATGCGCCTTAGCACAGCTTCTAGGAGGACCTGTTCCATGATCACCCCTGGCACAGAAGTGAGGCTGACAGGTCAGTAGTTCCCAGGGTCCTCCTTTCCATGGATGCAACGTTCCCTTTTTTCCAGTCACCAGGGACTTCACCTTGACTGCCATGACTTTTCAAATGTAATGGAGAATGGCCTGGCAACCACACCAGCCAATTAATTCCCTCTGGACTCTGGGATGCATCCTGTCAGGTCCCACAGTCTTACTTATGTTCAGGTTCCTCAGATGTCATGAATCTGATCTTCTTTTACAGTGGGAGGAACTTTCCCCTCCCAATCCTCATTCTGCAGTCCAGCCACTTGAGAGGTGTGAGAAGATCGACTACCAATGAAGACTGAGGCAAAAAAGCTGAATACCTTAGCCTTCTCCTCATCTGTTATTACTAGTTTGTCAGCCTTGCTCATTGGGGAGGGAAAGTATACTTCCTTTAACCCTCCTTTCTGGCTGACACACCTGTAGAAGCCCTTCTTATTCTTTGCATCCCTTGCCAAATTCAGCTCCAGCTGCGCCTTGGCCTACCTGACTCTATTCCTACAAAACTGGGAAGTGTCCCTGTACTCTTCCCAGGACATCTATCCCTGCTTGCACTGCCTGTGTGTTTCCTCTTTGCCTCTTAGTTTCACCAGCAAGTTTCTACTCAGCCTTGCCAGGCCCTTGCCTTCAGTTCCTGATTTCTTACACCAGGCAAGTGTGAGGTCTTGCGTTCTCTAGAAAGCATTCTTAAACATCTGCCAGCTCTGTTCTGCCCCCATGTCCCTGATGATCCCAGGGGGGTCCTATTGACCCACTCCTTAAAGAGCTGGAAGTTTGCTTTTGTAAAATTCAGGGTCCTCACTTGACTCTTTGCCAGACCCATATCCCTCAGGACTGCAAACTTCCCCAATGCATGATCACTATAGCCGGGGCTACCTCCAATCTTGACGTCACAGATTACCTCACTTGTGTTGATGACCACCAGGTCCCGTATCCCATCCCCTCTGGTAGGGCTGTCCGTTACTTGGTTTAAGAAGTTATCCTCAATGTCTTCCAGGAATCTCCTGGATTGCCTACAGTTTGCTGTGCTACTTTTTCAGCAGATGTCAGGGTGGCTTAAGCCCCTAGCAGGATGAGAGCCTGCAAGTGCAATGCCTCCTGTAGCCAGAGTAAGAAGCCTTCATAAACAGGCTCCTCTTGATCAGGCGGCCTGTTGTAGACACCAACCACAAGGTTTACTGTTCTGCCTTTGACTCCAGTTCTTATACATTAGCCAGGAACAGGTTGAAAGCTTTTCTTCGGGGACCGTTTTTCACACTCTATCCATTTCCTGATGTAGAGGGCAATGCCTCTACCTCTCCTTCCTTGTCTGCCACTTCCGAACAGCTTGCGGACACTGATAGATGCAATCCAGTCATGAGATTCTTCCCACCAAGTTTCAGTAATGGCAATAAGGTCATAGCTTTCCTGCAGCACAGTGGCTTCGAACTCCTCCTATTTGTTGCCCATGCTGTGTGCATGGGCAGTTGGCTGTCAGCCATGTCACACCCCTTAATTCCTCTGAGGCATTTCACTGGGGTTTCCTTCTTGGCTCCTGTTACTTCAGGAGCCCCTGGCTTATCTCCGTTGTGCTGTGGTGCAGCCAGCATGTCTCAGAGACACACGTTGAGGGGGCCCCGCTAGCACCGTGTCCCTCTAAGCTTGGCACGTCATCCCACAGCTTGTCACAGGCAAGACCGGTAGAATCCCCCTCACTACAGGTCTACTTTAAAGCTCTTCCATCGAGTCCCACTAGCTCACTTTGAAAAAGGTAAATCCTACCTGATGTCAGCAAAGACTAATGCCACATAGGCAATACTGTTATTAAAAACCCAAAATTTTGGTGGTGGCAGTAGCCACGGAGCCAAGCGTTAACAGACTGGATCTCTCTGTTCTAGCGTCACTGCCTGCAACTGGAAGAAGAGAGGAAAAAATAACCTGTGCTCCAGATTCCCTTACCAATTGTCCCAAGGCTCTGAAGCCTCATTTGACCACCCTAGGACTACGTGCTGCAGCTTTATCACCACCCACATGTAAGAACAGTAATGGGGAACAGTCCAAGGGTCGTACCAGGCTAGAAAGCTTCCCAGCAACGTCCTTAACTCAGGCCCCAGAGAGGCATCTGTCTGGCCTATTCGGATCTGTTACACTCAGAAGGGAGTCACCTGCAATTATAACCCATCTTTTCTTCCTCATAGAGGTGACTGTGATACTGGGAGTAACCCCTTCTGAGCACAGTAACACATCTGGTGTAGATAGACCTTCATCCACATCATCCACTGACTGGCCTTGCACATCCACAGTCTCACACCTATTGCTCAGAGGCACCTAGGAAGGTGAGGTGGGCAAGGAGGGGGTTTGCCTGCTGCACCAAGTATGCACACACCTCCATTCACTCCTTTCTTTCAAGGTACTGCTTTCAGCCCGCTGGGGAACGGATACAGGATCCCCTTGATAGTGGTTTTTTTTTCTGCTGGCTGTTCCTATTTCTCAGGGAGCGCAGAGCCTGGCAACACCAGTCTCATTCTCAGACTCCTTGATGCTCCTTAACCTTTCTACTTCCTCTTGTAGCTCTGCCAACATGCTGAGCAGATCATCCACTGGTCACACTTTACAGTTGCTCTCACTACTGCCATCCCTTAGCACTTCCTGCAGCCAGAGACCTGGATGGCTGCGTGTTTACATGGGAGCTCTGTCTGGGTTGCCACATCCATTCTGGTGAGTGCAGAGGACACTGCTTTCCGCTGGGTGGATACTATAGCTAAGGAGGATATGTCTCTGCCTAAAAGGGATGTGAACCTGGAGAAACACCAACTCCTCAGCAAAGCCCAAACCTGCAAATCAGCCAGTTACTCCCTTTTTCCAAATCTCTTCATTGCAGTTTAATACATTGGTGCCAAAGGGCACGTGAGGTACATGCTGAGCCGCATCCATAAGCTGATGTGCACTCTCCCCTGCACGTTTATTTTAAACCTCAGACTAAGTCTACAGGAGTAAATTTCCATCCTGAGTCTGCATGGCCTTTTGGCTGCATGCCCTTACAGCTAAGGCTAAGTAAGACTAGAAATCAATCACAGCATGAGCAAGGGCCAGCTCAGTCTCCAAAAAAGAATCAGCATATTGCCTATTTGCAATCTCTCTGTGCTTCCATAAATGCTTTCTTTGATTCCTCTAAACAGGAAACCACCTTGAAGAGGAAGGAAAAAAAGTTACATAACCAGAGAGGCAATTACTCAACAAAAACTGCATTTACTTTACTTTTATATGATTTGATGCAGGAACAAATCTATCCAGTGACTTATCTTCCTCTTTTGGGCACAGATATGGATCAATCACACTATTCCATACAAGAAACCCTGACAGTTATGAATAACCACAAAGAAAGATCTAACCCAGAAATACAGAGAAGAGGAAAAGGTGTGTGAGGGGGGGCAGGATAAGGAGCTTATTTCAGGTTTTAGACAGCTGAATTTTACTCAGCTGCCACTGATTTAAGAAGCTGGTCATGCTATAAAACATCAGGGAACACTCTCAAAGGTGCAAGAGGGATTACTCTGTATATCCATGTCCACTCTCCCTTGCAGCACAGCTCAAAAGGTTCTTAGCAGAACTAGGCTAAAAAGGACAGGCAGCAAGGCCATCTCACCCTGCATCTGTAAATCAACATTTACATTTATAAATCATGCTAAAAGCGAGGCAGTTCCTGAAATTAAGGAAAAGTAGCAAAAATCAAACGAGAAATTTACACCTTCCTAATATGGCCTGATGTCCCAGTGACAAGCTGACAGGCAAATCAGGCATCTTATTCAAGACTTTATCCTGAGTCAGAATACCAAAACTATCAAACACTGCAGAGTTGTCCAGTCCTGTAATCCTGCCCATTTTCTCCAAGGATTACCTAGAACACCACAAATCAGAGAAATACAGCATGGAAAAGACTTGTGGCTACTTTCACCAAGAGAATCCTCCATATATGACTCAGCCCATTTCTTGGTTGTTCTTCCTTCTCCTCTGGTTCATTCCATCAATTATAATTACAGGTTTTGGACTACTGGAAAGTACGTTACAGCTATGAAACCCAGTGTCCAGCTATGAGATACATCACACAGCCTCAGGAAAAAAAAATCAGAATCTACTCTGGCATTAAGGAATTAGAATCTTCTCTTCCATTAAGGAAGAGTCTTTTGAAAGAACTGGGTTATCCAACGTGTCTGACAAACATCTGTAAACTTACAAAAACAAAGAACCAAGAAGGAAATAATTTATAGAAGCAACCTGAATGCCCAGCCTGTCAACTGTCATATTAATATATATTAGTGACAAGCTCTCTGAGCTCTTTTAAACTAGCAATCATTAGTCAAACTTGATTAATACGCAGTCAGTATTCAGAACAACCTCTATATATACACACATATATAGGAGCATAAACACACACGTGCACGTGCACATGCACATATGTGTATATTTATACATCCACACCCCCACCCCTATATAAGGTGTACTTAAATAAAAATTCAAAGACCCTCTCAGACAAAAGGGAGTCATCCAGTCGCAGAAAACATGGGAGAAGAAATCATTTAAAGCCATGTTTGATAAAAGATTGGTCGGATTACTTTCATCAAAAGCAGGAATGGAGTTTAAGTGAATGGGAGACATAAAAAGGAGAGTTCATCACAATGAAAATAAAACAATAGGGAGCGCAAACGCTTCAATCAGTTTCAAGGATAGACCCTAGAAAAAGCAAACAAGAGACCTCAAAGGTTCTACAAACCAGTTATGACTTCGATGCAGCTAAGGAATAGCCTTCCTAGCAAGTGTTATTTAGAATTGGATTTCTATTTGATGCTATTTTCTGTTGCTTCCAGTTTTCTAGTCAAGAATTAAATCCCTTGATTTGCTAGAATAAAGTAACTTTTCAGGTTGCCCAGTGCCTAAAAATGTCAGGCGATTAACATCAACTAAAGTGACTATTAGGCACATCGCTTCCAAGGAGTGCCAGTCTGACAGAATCTGGAGAAATCCTCTGAGGTACCTCTAAATCAAGACATATTGAAGTTTCTCAGATATTGGCCAAAAAGGGAACACACACACACACACCCACACACACACACACCCCCACACACACACCCCGCAACCAAAAGAAGAGTCTCTGGGCTTAAAGACACTGTTGTCAAGCACCAGGGAAGATAGGAGCAGTCCAAGGAACACTTCAGCTGGAACAATCATGGCAGCGTGGCAACCTTTATGCAAGTGAATGCTTGATATGTAGGTATCAAAAGTAAGTTTGCTGGTGAACCATTTCATTAAAGGGATAAGCAGTATAATATTTACCTTGCAAATTTTCCTATCACTGCTAGACTTGAGTTAATTAATAGCCCCATGCCATTAACCTGTGATTATGCTAAGTTCTTCATGAAGACAGACAACTGCAAACTCATCACCACAGAACTGCATTTTCTGCAGTACCTTCCTTAGATTTCTATATTACTCTTCCCATCAAAAACGGCTTCAAGAATCACTTTAAAACTCTGGGTACCCAGCATCTAAATCTGAACTTCTTCCTGGTTATCAGAATGGACTTTTTCTCCCTTTTTCCCCCACTCCCCAAAAAGCCAGTGTGATTATGAGGGTAATTACATAGGAAAATACATTACTGCTTCCCAAACTGACAAAATTATAAGAAGCATTATTCTTCCTTTCCAGGCGAGCTTCAGAACACCAACTTGCTGCTTGCTAGACCTCCTCCCAAACTGCAGTCAACAAACTCACACACAGTTACCTCACGGCTGCCACCAATGTGGAACTATTTGCAAGCCAGTTACATATAATTTTGTGCTGAACTGCAAAGAGACCTCAACATGAGCCGCAGCTTCACCACTGCTGATGTTCCACTGGGTGCACCTCTTGCCTTAGGGACTGTTTCACATTTGTCCCATTTTTCAACAGGGTAGCAGTGCAAATCTCTAAGGCACAGAGCAACAGGCATGAAGACAGAAGAGCAGAAAGAAAAATTTCTCACTGAAGCACTAGGATTCCCTGGTCATGGATAGAAATCTCATTTTTAAAAACAAAACTAATGTTGCCAAGAATCAATCAGTCACATGGAGCTGAAACAGCAAAGTGGAAAATCCAGTCTCAAGCTCAACATCAAGTTAAAGATTTCCAGAAAGAGTTTTACTCAAGTTACTGTTATACAAAGGCTGCTGGAATCTGTTCTGAGAAGTTTTAATACTTCCGCTGTTGGCAGGAGATTTCTGAAAGACATTAGATAAGACAGTTGTATTCTGCTTGCCTATAATTCTCCTATAATTCCTAAAAACATCATACATGCATAGACAAGGAAGTCATTTTAACTTCATATTAAAACAAAAAACTTTGTAATCTCTATTTAAAAAAAACAAGGAACCTTCACACCTACACTGAAAGAAAACATAAATGGCAGTGTCTACTTGAGATTTATTAAATCCGGCTCTTTGCTCCTTGTTCTGGAGCATAAGCATTCTGACAAATGCTACAATCATGTGACCATAGATTATTCTCTCCTCTGGGCTTTAAATCTCAGTCATATATGGAACAGACATACAAGAAAGAGGGACAGACATGTATAGAGACTGGGTCTTGGAAAAGTCACATAAGCGCTTTAGATCTGGAGCGCTTAATGCTGAATCCTAGAAAACATAGCTGCACATATGGAAAGGTAATGCTAGAACGTGCAAATGAAGCCCAGCTGTGCTCCCCTAAATTAAAAACCAGCAGTGCATATCCAAATTGCTGTGCCATACTAATAACACTGCTCCACGTGGACCACACACTTCCATACTGAAAAAGACCTCCTCCAATGTGATCTGTTGTGCACCGCTATAGCATTTTCTCCATGTTATCACATCTATTTTTTTCACACTCCTGTCCCTAGAAATCCAAGCAGTTCAGTTATAGCCCAGATAGTTACCAAGAAGCATTGGCTTGTTTTTCATCCTTACCTTCTCTCCACTGGAGTAGAAGAAATAACGCAATCGGACGATGTTACAATGATCCAACTTTCTCATAATCTGTAGCTCTCGGTTCTGAAACAAAAGAGAAAAACCAACAATTAGGAAAACTCTTTTCTTGTGAAGTTTGAGTACTGTAGTGAACATCTTAATATACAAATACAGGAGCTGACATAACTATGGACTCAAAGAACAACTGAGGTTGGAAAGAGGCAACAGCTTTCACATATCTATTAGTCTTCCTTCCAATGACTTTATCACTGAGGATATTGAGATCTTTGAGTACATTTTCCTTTCAAAATAAAGGTCGACAAATCTATCACAAAATCCAAGAATTACCTACTTACATTACCAAAATTTCAGTGGTAAAAGGCAAGAAGACATTACCTTTCCGTTTTTATTTTCTGACTTTAGAGTAATAAAATGTATCAGCCGGTATGACTGCAAGTCTATCTCCCTGAGTATTGTAAAAACCCCAACTGAAAACAATGTAACATTTCCACCTACACTCCTGCCCTCCTCCACACTGCAAAATAGCCTTGTGATTGAAGATCATTTCCCATACCATTATTTTTGCAATACCAACAAAAAGCATCTGAAATTGAGTAGGCAACCCAGTTCCCACTTTCGTTCAACCAAGGTTTAACCAGGTTCAGGCAGATAGAATAACAGTATCATTTTCCCATTTTATATCAACCTGAAAAAGCTGTTAAAATAGAATCAGTTCATTACATGTACGATAAACTGGGAACTTTGCTACAATACCCATTGTGACTGAGCCCTAAAAAAAATGACAGATCTTAGAGCCCAACAGATAAAAATGAGTGAAATAGTGAATTGCAGGTTATGAATAAAAACAAGCAAACAAAATTACCACAGCGATGCTTATTATATTTCACCCCACAGCTGTTACTTACAATACTCCTTTCTCCTGTGGTCACATTTACACATCCCTGGTTTTCCTTCCTCAATTACTACACAATCTGCAGCTTCAAAAACAGAAGGTACTCCAATTTTTACTTGGATCAAGGGGTTGCTAATCATGCAGCCTGACTACCTAGGACCAATACACTAGACATACACTGGTCCTACAAGCATCATTAACTGACTACATTCAGGAATACCTGGGGAGAAAGTTTTTTAGCTATCACACATTTTCCTACTTAAATGCACAAAGCTAACACTTACTTTGTGTGGTGCTGCTGCCAAAAAAATGATTTCATATGCTCTGTGTCAGAGGGTCATGTGTGGTGCCTGTAACTACGATTAAAGCTTAAGGAATTCGGCAAGAAACACTCAGAGCTTCTAAAGCGAACTTGGCTACAAACTCCGCTTTAATTCCTCTAAGCCATGTAGCCTTAAAAAGAGAGGTGTTGGATAGGATGCAGTATCATTAATCCTGTCATCCCTGCCACCCGCTGACTGAAAAAAATACTTCAGTATTAGTCAGCTCTTTACAGATACGAGCGACATCTCACACAATTATCAGTTAGCAATTACCCAGCTGGTAGCTCCCTGTGCCTGTCTGGCTTCTGAACAGATTAAAGCCAAAGTCCGTTAGGTGCACACCAAGATAGGTCTATTCTATCCCAAAAGATGAAGACAGAAAGTAAGAGAGAGAAGCGCTTTCATGTATTTGTTGAAATCCTATGGGGTGAACATGTGAAAGAGGAACACAGGTTTCATTCACATAACCTCCTCAGCATGCCTCACATCTCAGAGAAAAGTGTTCTCATCGTTGGAACAGGAGCTCAAGTATTCCCCACTTATTAATTCTTGATTAATTGCTATCAAAAAAGTCAATTCTGAGAGTCATGGCTAGGGTTCCTGTGACACACGGCACAATTCAGACCAACGGGAAGATTCTTCCTCTCGTCTTGTCTGAACTGCACGTCACTGCTGGCTCAGTGGTATCTCCCTGGACTCAACAAGTCGGGGCAGATTTCCAGATCCCACCGGTCACTGAAACACCAGTTATGACAAGAGATTAATTTCTCCAGTTGGCTTTTACAGCACATAACAGCGTTAATACAGGACTGAATCTAATGCTGCAAGTTCCAGCACCTCAAACAAATCCCACCAATAATTCACAGGACCACGTAAGGCAAGTAATTTCTTCCTCCTTTTCTCCCGCTGGTTCCGAGGTGAGAACAATACCTTTTATCTCATGGAATTACTGGAAGAAACATGAATGCACTAAGTTATGAATGTGCCAATATTATTTTGGCAATATCTACTAGCTTCTTAAAATACCCATACATACTCTATGTTGGGTTATTGCTTCATGTTCTTTAGATAGGATGTATACACTGATTGGATACGCTGGGGAAAAAACCCAGCAAAATTTATCCTAATGCTAGGCTGAATTTATATTTATACTGTGGCACCTCATCTTAGCACAAGCATAGTCTTGTGCCCACTTTGATGCCTTCCACTCTGATCCACCTCCTTCGGCTCTCATCCTGACCATCTGCTGCAGCTGCACAAAAAGTGCTTCGAGAGGTGCTAATATCAGGGATAACTCTTAAGCCAGTTAAACAGTAACCTGTTATCTCCCATTCGGTGACTGGACAGAAGGAAATAAATTTAAACTGTCATCTCAGTCGAACAGTCACCTTAACCATCTTAAAACCAAGCTGGCTTGTGATCACCACTCCCTGGTTAAAGCTGGGAATACCTCAACAGTTGGAAAACTTGAACTGGATGTGGCAGGGGAACAGCTACTGACACTCATGTTAACAGACTGGTGCTTTAAAGAACTTTTTTTCAGATGAATACTTCAATTCATCTCACTTCACCATGTATTTCCTTGAATATACCTTAAATAAATAACAGCCTTTTCACACTGCGATGTGGGCTATTAACTACTAGTGCATAAAAGCACTGGAGATCAGACTATAAGCAGGGAACCTTCAGTGAAGAGTGAGAGATGGCCCACATTGACTACAAGAGAGAAAGTGCATGCCTAAATATAATGCAAACTAAAACCATTTCAAAACACACTGATGACAAAGGCTGACAGTGCACGAACAAAGTACAGGGTGGAGGAAAACACAAAGCTCGTGCTTATCCTTAACTCATTCTTTTTTCTTTCAAGAGACATGGATCTAAAGTCAAAGATACAAAGAGGAAGTTGTTATGCCTTCCTGTTCTCCCACACATTCACACAAAGAGAAGGGTTTAGTTCTCTTACTGAATGAGAGTATCAGGCCTAGTAAGCACTGAAGAAATTAATACTCTTCAGCACCAACCTTGTCATAACAGAGGACCCAGAAGACTTCTGTTCACACCTAAATATGGAGCTCCTGAAGCACACATTCCTTGGAGAAGTCACAAACAACAGGACTATGAACAACTACTCAGCAAATTTCTGTTGCAGTTTGATTTATGTAAGATAGATTTCTTTATCCAGAAGGCAAGGGGCTGCTGCCACACAACTCCAGAAGATTTTTTTATAGCCAATGCATTTGAGCCCTTCATGAACTACTGGAGCAAACCCAATGTTACAAGATCCTGTTCACTGCTTCTGAAGATGACTTGCCTCGCCCAGACTGCCTGTATCTGTTCATCGTATTTGAAGAAATCTGGTTGCTTATCAAGGTTGAAGATATGGTTAACGATTGCCAAGACAACATCAGATTTGTAACTTCAAAACAGTCAATAAAGCTCATGTGTCAAGACTCACACCTTCTCTCCAAAGTTACAAACGAAATTCATCATAGCTGTGCTAATGCTGCAGCTGAAATAAAACCAACAAAGCAGGATGATTTCTGCCTCACTACTGCAATCTGCTATTACAGACTAGGATAACCATCACATTCCCACACACACACTCCCCTTCCTCTGCCATTCAGAGATTTCCAGAGTTATGCCAATTTCCATTCATCACCCTTAAACATGGATCTTTGCCTTTTCTTTCCGCCCCTCCGCCCTGTTCCTTCTTCTCTCCTGCCTTTTTACAAGAGGGGACCGGATCAGAGATGATTTATTGTGGACCTCCAAATTTCTGAACTGGACCAGAACAAATGACAAGTCTTAGAAGGAAAGGCTGAGGGAACTGGGGTTGTTTAGCTTTGAGAAGAGGAGGCTGAGGGGAGACCTCATCACTTTCTACAACTACCTGAAAGGAGGCTGTAATGAGGTGGGTGCTGGCGTTTTCTCCCAAATGACAGGTGATAGGACAAAAGGAAACTGCCTCAAATTGTCAGGCACTGGAACAGCTGCTCAGGGAGGTAGCTGAGCCACCATCCCTAGAGGTGTTTAAAAGACAGGTAGATGAGGTGCTCAGGGATATGGTTTAGTAGTGGACAAGTATGATTGGACTCCATGATCTCAAAGGTCTTTTCCAACCAGACATTTCTATGATACTATGAAGGTGGAAGGTCTTGTATAACTCATGTCAGCACAACATTATCAATATATACCCGTTTAAATGTAGAAGTATCACCTGGAGGCAGTTCAGAAGAGAATTCCTCAGAATTTCCTTGGCTAAAGCGCACATTGAGTTTTGCTCTTGTTTTTTTTCTTTCCAAACGCGTGTTTAATGCCTCAACAAAGTTCTTTGAGGATTATGTTCAAAGCAGATGAAATGGGAGAAATTAGTAATTTGCATTTTTGTCACATGAAGGACCTGGTTCTTGTGACCAGATAAGACTGCATACGTCTTGTCTTTAAGAGAAGGAATCTTTTTGATGGAAAGGCAGGGATAAGCTACCAATCTATTTCAACAAGCAACTTCAGCAACTTCATTCTTCTTCCCTAAAACAAGGTCAGCAACCAAAGGGAATTCTCAATTTTGCACTTTTTGAACTAATTTTTATTCTTCTCAGGGTAATATCTTCAAATGCTGAAGCTCAGTATCTTGCATTTTTCTATCAGGTTAGAAAACCAGAAAATGGAGAGTAGGTAGATTCAAGTTTCCCAGTATACACAATCCTTCTCTTCCATGTGTCATGTTTACAGTTTCCTCATTTCTCGTTTCCATGATAATTTTCTCCCTTCGGATGCATTTCTTAATCTTTGGTAAAGGTTTTTCCCACAGTGAAGAGCTGGAGTAGGGAGCCACAGGCAAAGCTAGGGAAGAAACTAGTTTCCATCTGTAGGCATGAACACAGTGATGAAGCAGCAAGGCTTGTTTATATTCACGCCCCACCTCTTCCTTCCACTTGAGCTGCCTGAACAACCGGTCACCTCCACTCACCTTTCCCCACTGCACTCCTGAGCACCGCACAGCCCAGACAACAGGCTCAGACTCAGAGACGGAAAGCACTTTCACACAGTAAGAAGACTCTTCCTCCTGACCATCTCCTACTGCAATAAAAAGGCTGGACTCCAAGCACAGGGCAGCAGGCACATGCTGACAAAGGTCTTTCAGTGTGATCCTCGCCAGCTACGCTCAAAGCCTTGCAGCAATAGCTGCTTGCACAATATTTGAGCCGAATCTCCTAGGCTCAGCTTTGTATAACGTAGAGAGACAAATGCTCCAGATCACAGCTGAAGCCATCATACTCACCATAAGCTGCTTATGGTGCAGAAACAGCACCTGGCAGGTTACCAAGGGGTAGTGGGATCACCAAGATCAGCATATTTTCAGTAGTACCATTACTAAGGTTTCAATTCTAGTGTGCCTGGTTTATCCTAAGCTTAGTGGGACAGGCTGCAAAATAAAAGCTGTACCACATAATGTTAAAAAATACCTGAAGCTGCCTGACCTGTTCCTCCAAAGGTGGATTTCAAACACCGCCAATTGCAAGGTTACTTTTAACATGGTTTTGTTGTCACTAGAAGTATTACAGAAATTATTCTATGGCTCACAGAACTAACTGTCTTTCACAGATATATGATAATTCAGGCATTTTACAGAATAAAGGCCAATTCCTACGTTTTGCATTTGTCCCAAGCTATTATCACTGAAATAATCAGCACTTGGAGGAAAAAAGTGTAGAAGGGGCTTAACTATAGAAGCCTGGACTGGGAATTTGCCCATGCCAGTCACCAATAGCTAGCCACCCATGAAAAGTCCATTTTGTAGGCAAGCCATTTCAAGCAGAGATAAATGTCCATGGGGATCACATTTTTCCTCATTTACATTTCAGGCACAGATTAAGACAAAGCCTCAGTCTCCCTCTCCTGCCAGTCATGGCATATTTCCAGCACCAGCAGATCTAAGGTGGGAAAGTCTCCATTTTTAGCACAATTTTCAGTCTCAAATTCATACACTCCCAACCTTTAATCCAGAAACACAGGACAATGCCAATAAATGAATGCTGTTTATTAAATATCTGTATCTATGACATACCAAGAGCTGTAATGCCACAGCAATCACCACCCAGTTAGCACTGGTCCCTCAATGACTGTTAAATACTTGCAGCCCAGCAGGCCTAACACACTGCTCATGAAGTCCAGACACCACATGACCTTCTCCAACCTCTACCAATGTGTAACAAACGCATGTGCAAAGAAGCTTTGAGGGATAGCATTTGTAATAGCACTTTGACTTCCATCATCCTGAAAGTCCTAGAGACATAGACACAACACTAATTAACATGTTGCTAACATTCAGGGTTTTCCTAAGGCAAAAAAATACATACATACATGTGATCATCATCAGCAGTTTACAGTACAAATACAAAATTGCTGCTTTAAATAGGCCTCTATAAAACGGTGTTTTAAAATGCACCCCCACGCCTTGCCTGCATCTCTTCCAGTCTGCCACGCATAGGAATCCCAACCCTCATCCAAGGGAAAACTGGAACGTTAAGTGCCTGTACGAAGTGAGAATAATGAGTTCATGTGCACTGTGCCATGCAAGGAGGATAAATGGAGGAAGCTGACAGAGGGGCCAAGGTACAGAATGCTCGTGCCCACATTTCTGAGTGACCTGGTGAACTGCAGTTGCATCATGCTCTGTTTTAACACATAACTAAAAGCAATGCAAAGACTCCAAACCCAGCTTCACTTTGTTACCAAGTTCCACAAAGCTGCCAAACTTCCCACTATTTGTCTGCATGTAAAAACCAGATAATTAAGATCCTGAAGCAACAAACGATGGAGACACGCAGCAGGGCTGCACTGCAAAATGTTTCTGAAACCCAGGCCTGTGAACACGCAGAAAGAGTCAGAGGCACAAAACGCGTGCGTCAGCTGTATCCTAGCCAAAATTTATTACTGAGCGCAGCGACCTTCAGCCCTGGCACGAGTACAGATCAGGGTAAAAAAGCACTGGCTCCGAGCTTGGCAGGCAGGACCGGCCTGAGGAGGTTGGTGGGCAGAGTGTGCTGGGCTGGAGCTGGGCCCAGGCCAGAGCAAGTCGAAGGCACAGAGGTCAGGCAAGCGTAGGTGGGCCCACCAGCGCATTCCCAGCCTGCAAACCCGTGATTTATTACAGCTGGACCGAAACTGAAGAGCAGACAGGGGCAGCGAGGGGAAAAAAGGTACTTGAAACTAAAGCTCTAGAATAATGAGTGAAGCAAAAAGTCACATGGCCACCACATGGGCTAGATCTCATTAACCCCTTAAGAACTAGACAAATTTGAACCCCAACCATGCAGTATAATGAGGGAGCTGACAGAAAAACATACCAGATGAGAACAAGAGATAACAGACCACTTGTTTCCACACTATTAATCCTTCTTATTGTATTACTACCCCCAATAAACTCAGGCATTACATCCCTTCTTGTGAAGGGACCACATGATTTGAGCTTCACCAGGAGAGGTTCAGATTGGATATCAGGAAAAAATTCTTTACTGAAAGAGTGGGAAACATTGGAACAGGCTGCCCACGGAACTGGAAGAGACTCCATCCCTAGAGGTGTTCAAGAAACGTATAGACATGGCACTTGGGGACATAGTTTAGTGGGCATGGTAGTGTTGGGCTGACTGCTGGACTGGATGATCTTAGAGGTCTTTTACAACCTCAATGATTCTATGCTTCTATGAACGTCCTAACTCTTCCTCTAGGCAGTCAGCAATGGCAAGTGCCATATTATGTCATCTCTAGTCTGCTCTTGCCAAAGCAGGACATAGTCCCTAAGCAGAAAACTTGGCCTTTGAACAGCTATTACACAGTTTCCTATAACTGGAGACAGAAATGGCTTATTTGTGTTAAGAGAACATAGAACAAACCTCAATCTCTTGAAAGAACAGAAACAAAATTTCTGACTCTTTTTTTTGTTTCCTCCCTGTGTCTCAGCAGTTAATTGAAGGATGGAAGCCAAATACTTCGTTAGCTCATGGCCACCTCTTTGAACGGAAGTTGAGATTGAGAGCCTCTCAGTGGCTTAATACCATCTCTAAATTCCTGCCAGCTCAGGAAGATCAAAACTAAACTTGGAATGCAAATTGATTCCCAGCATCATGTCACTTCTAGACCACAACCTGGAATTCATTACATCATGTTCAAGTGATTGTTTCAAATATTGTGAGCTGATGAACAGCTCAGTTCTACATTTCAGTCCTACAGCATCTACTGCGCTCTGCCAGCGGCCACTCCAGATGCAGCAGGAATTACAGTGTACCCAAGATAAAAGTTAGAAAAACAGAACAGGCCCTGAAACTCAGAGGGACAGATAAAGTCCATTATAACATCGAAATAATGTGCAGGAAGGAGAATAATTGAAAGGAAAAGTACTTGCTAAAAGGCAGCCCTGTGCTTTCAGAGATAACAGCCAATCTTTTCAGAGGTAGCACAGAGAATCTCTGTTGAAAAACCTCTTACAGTAAAAATAATTTTCCTTTCATAGGAACAGCAGACAGATTTTTCCTCTTGTTTTGATTTTTAACTCTTGAGCTAGGAAGAGTAAAGTGTAAGTACACCTATAACATCAATCCTCAGGGAGTCTGCAACATCCATAGAAACTTACACCTGCAATCACAACTGGAACAGGCTGCAATTAATCTATTAATCAAATGAGTTCCAATCTCCTGCGGGCATAAGAGATTTGTTGGGTTGCTAATCACTGTTATTAAAGATTAACAAAACGCTTTATTACTCTTGGCCTTCTCTTATTACATATGATGCAGCAGATGTTTCATGCAGACAGATTTCAAAAGACATGCAAACCAAAAATAATTTCTTCTCATCCTCAAAAAAAATTGTATTTATTTGTTTAGGGAACAGGTTAAGTGCTGCCTCCAATGTTTATTTTTGCTTTGTCTCAGGACTATTGCCATGCCACATGAAGACGTCTGATGCTAGCAGTCATTAGGGTCTTTAATTTCAATCCAAAGGAAAATTTATGACTCTCTAAGACCTCAGAGGAAGGATGCAAATTACAGGGACACAAGAAAGGGAGACGACAGGTGAAGACCGAGCAGGGAGCAAAAGGGGAGTGGAACTGGCAAGTGGAATTAGCTGCCTTCAGATGATTATTTGCCAAGCAGAATTACATCTTTTAAAAGGGTAAGCATTCCCTGCTGACTAAGACTGGGCTGCTCCTCCTCTGGGGGTGGGGGAAGAGGAGAGGAAATCAACTCAACTCCAGCAGTCAAGAGACTTACACTCCTTACCTCATGCACAAATACAATAAGCACTTCTCAAATTCCGGGTCACTCCCAACCCCCTGGTTCAGTCACTTTGTCATGAGCAAATATCAGCATTTATTAACTACCACAATTTAAAACCACCACATGTGAATATTAGGTCTGAGATACATCTGAGATAATAAATACCCTACCAAATTTCAGATGATAGCCACATGTGTAGAAGGACGTTTCAACACTTGATCTTCACAGTTCATACATAAAAACAATTCAAGCTTCCCCAGATACATATCTTCATATTACAAGACAGCAGCACATTCTTCCAGTGGCTGCAAAATCATTTCGCCAGTTGACCTTTGCTAAATAAAAGAAATCTTGTATCTTGAAAGGGAAATATCTTGTATACTTGAAAGGGAAAGTCAGCTAGGTCAAAGTACAAATCCACTATAAGTTACCGGAAGAGTTAGTGTTTAAGTTTGATGAAACAGGTTATCAGACTTCTTACTTAAGGTTTTTCCTTAGTCAGCGTCAGTGCTTTTCAAACACTGCCCCATTTTTGAAAAAATCCTTTCCTTAGGCTATATGGTGACACAGCACTGAAAGAAAAAGATTAGGAAACCTTCACATTCACTTTTAGCCTAAATTGCCCCAAATGAAAGAGTACAGAGAAGAGGAATTTTAGTAATTATTTGCATAGTAAAGCGTAATTTTATGAAAAATTGTAAAAGCAGAGACACAGTATTATAGTTAGATTCACCACTTAATCACACTAAAACCTACAAAGCAATACGGATCTCCAAAAGAAATGAGCAGAAAGAAATTATTTCATACATCAGGAGAGCTCCATGAATTTGAAGTGGTATATATTAACCACATTTCAAAAGGTTACGATACCACCTCTTGGGTTTCCAAGCTCAGTTTCTTCAAGGGCCAGTTCCAGCTAGACCAACACACGGCAGGGGCAACATACCAGATGTGAAGCTCAGCCCTCCTCCTCTAATATCTGCACAGACCTAGGAATGCTATTGACTCAGTTTCTCCCTTTTCTGTCTGGGATAAGACAGCTCTGAATCTAAGCCTACCCCAGGGTGGGCAGCTGGGTAAGGAGAGCTACACCTGCCCCATGCCTTTAAGCTGCTGCTGTTCATGAATCAGGGCCTGGAGGCTGACTCTCATTGCAACACACTCCTACCACACCGGTTGTGACACTTGCCCTGGGGCAGGATTAAATTCAGAGCTGTCTTGCTGAAGGGGTGAGGAATGCTATCACCAGCCCACAAGTCCTCTCTCTTCAGGTCTTTCAAGCATCCATGCACTGGCGTCGCTGTCAGATAACTGGGCATCACTACAGAGTTAATGCTACACCAGCAAGTTTTTAGGAAAGGCAAGGCAAAAAGCCAAAGTTACAGTTAGGAATTTGGGCAGTAGTGACGCTCCACTGTGTAAGAGAGGAGCAGCTTCAGGAGCATCCTGGTTTCCACCTCACTTCCAGAGTAAAATGAGAACTTACACGTAAGCCTGTGGCAAAGCAACAGAAGGAGAATCAACGAAACCAAAGGACCAAGAGAATAAAGACAACTTCATCAGACCAGTCATTTTGGCACATCACCCAGCAGTTCAACAGCAGCCATTACCAGATGCTTCCAAGGAAGGCTCAAAAAAACCTTTAGCTCTGAGTCATCCGGGAACCTAAAACCTGAAGACAGGGGCGTTTAACCTCTCTCACTGAACGTCTAAACAATTTCCAAAAATATGTTCGTAAGACAAGAGATTCAATGACTTTCTGACGTAATTCATGTGATTGACTTGCGTGCAGTGTCACAAATTGTTTTATTACTTACCACCTTTTCAATGGACTGCACATTCTTTGGTCTTTCAACCTACAGTCTCCTAGAGGAGATTCTTGTAAAGTAACTGCATTAAAACATCCACTATTATTAGTAGTGCAAGTCACAAAAAACTTCACTGACTTTTGCCATATGCTTTCCACTACAAGACCTTATTTTCCATAGTTTAAGGAGGTTTCCCACTACATACATCACACCAACAGACATGTTGTAGGGATGAACTGGAGCTGAGCAATGAAAGGAGATCTGTTTTTAGGACTCTTGCACCATTTGTTACAAAAGGGAAAAAAAGCTCTGCAGTGGAATTGCAAAAATAGCAACAATGGTCTTCTCTCAGTCACAGTACTTTATAAGGCTGTATAGTGAAAAATGGATTTGAATCTACTATTAGTACATAGAATAATCCACATCAATGTGTTTATCCAGGAAGCAATTACATCTGTTTTACTCTGTGCAGCTCAGCATTTGGAAGGATTGAGCGATCATATATACATGAGGGAGCAACTACTGATGTTTACCACCTGTCAAAAAGCCAGAATGGGCATCTTCTGTCCTGTATACACTACTTAAAATGATGGGGGAAAAAAAATTCTAATGTCTCTACTTTAGAAGTCACATCAGAAGAAAGAATGTGAGATAATCAAGAGAGGCAGGGCACTTGTCCTGGCCCAAGGTATCTTCCACACACCACTGGCAATAAGAGGAGATTGGCTTGTCCAGGCAAGCCAGGAGTCCTCCACATGCTATCCCACCTCTCACCAGCTGCCCTGCTTAACCTCCCTACGCACATTTTATTTGGACTGAATTCAAGCTATGCACAATCAGGTAAAAACATGCAGTTTTGACCAGATGGAAAAAGTTAGGTTCAATACGTAACACTCGAGACTAACTGTAGAGCTCGGGAACCAGGAGTGGGAGGGAAGAGACAAAGAGATGGGGTACAGAACATGTTCTAACCTGTCACAGTGAGACATGGCTCAACTCGATCACATCACTCCCTACAAGTGGATGCGTGTTCAAATATAGACACTCTCTTACCCTTAATCAGAAAATGTCAGTGTGCACCAACACACAACACTTTGTCCAGGAAGCAGGTTTTAGCTCTTAAGAACATCACCGCGCTTAAGCAGCCACTCTGTTTGCCAGACCTGTCTCTCCCTTCCCAAAGATCAAGTAAATGCTTAAAGGAACCCATTTTTTGTCAGTAGAATATATGAAAGGAAAAACAACGGAGGTCCTCAACAGCCTTTCATAAAATGGTCTGTGGAATTGCTTTGAATGTCAGCAGCATTGTATGCAGCTGTGTGTCAACTCAGAAGGGAGCCATCTTGAAAGTGAAAGTCACTTTTCTCAATTTGTTAAATAAAAAGAGTTATAAACACAGTGCCTTTTTTTGTGTGTTGGACCTTGTATTTCTGCTCTCTGTTCAAAAAGCGAGATATATTCAGAGCTACAAGGAACACGATAATCCAGCTGCCAAACAAGCCAGGCCCATCCTTACCCCCACATTAAGTTTCTGAAGGACTCTAACTAAACCTATGAAAAAAATTATCAATTATCTCTTGAATACTTGGCAGGTTCCAGTGATATCAAAAGCCTTTTAAGGACTGTTACACCACCTTCAAGATCACAATGTTCCACAACAGAGGAACGATGATTTACTCGACTCCACAGGGAAGCCCTCACTGTCATAGCAATGTTAAGGTGTATCTCTGATAGAAATTATTTACAAAGAGGAGAACTTGGAAGACCAAACAAAGTTTTTAAACTATCAACTTACTGCCACTTAAATCAATCAAGATAATCACAAATAACAGTTTCCAGACCCAAATACAATAGTGTGTATCTCTATGCTAAAGCTTTGCTCCTCTAGACAACAATTCTCTGCTTGATACATTTTCTTACTGCCCTGATATTGAAGGGTATGAGAACCAGCAAGGACTGCTGCACAAGAAGGTAAACCCAGTGGGTCAAAGCATGTGTTCTAGGCTGTTTCTAAGAAGCTGAAGTTTTTCCCATCTTGAAAAATCCTTCACGACAAGCTAAATACAGGAGCTCTACCACACATTTCTAAACAGAATGCTTGCTACTGTTGGTTCTATGAGGCTGAAAAACTAAACTTACTCCATACTCCTCTGAACACTTTCAATTACAATTCTGAACACTTTCTCTTTACATTGGTAAAATTACCAAATTGACTCCCCCCCAAACAAGTACAAACCAACAGAAACGTAACTGATCTCAATATCCCTTTAAGGGTTTGTTTTATTATATTTCATGTGTATTTTACAAGTAGGGAAGCAAAATATGAAACCTATTATCCCAGTAAGAAATAATTTAACCCAGTTCTAAGCAACTGAAGTTACCTTGTACTTTGCAATACTTTATGCCATAGAAACTGCAGTTGCTACAAGTTAGTGCTCAAGAAACAGAAAGCTATAAAAGAGTCTCTGGCTATCAGAAGCGAAGAGACCAAGGATCAAACGCTTGATCAGCTTCACCTCTATAAGCATCCAGAGTTAGTCTAGAGATGCCAGTCAAGATCAACAGTCACAGAGCAAGGTTTACAGGATTGTTCTTTGTAGCCAGAGCAGAGACAGTTTTTAGCAGGAAACTGCTCAGGACAGCCACTACCGACAGAAGCACTAAGTAGCGATACACTCACTGAAGATGCAAAAGAAATACTATCAACTGCCTCGTATTTCCACAGTACTGTGCCTTCTGAGTTGAATTCATGTCCTCGCCCCACCCCTGACCAGCAAACAACGCTTTTCCACACTTTGTTGAAATATAACTACATGCAAAAGGAAATGAGACGTTTTTGCATTCAAAATCCCAACAGTATAAAATAATGAAGAGTTATTTCCCACAGAGGACGTGGTGCTGCCTGCTTACCTAGGCAAGACAGTATCTCTCCCTATGCATTCTGGTGTTTACTACATGCAAGGTTAGGTTAAGACGGAGCCACCGTAGCTTGAGCTACATTTACTTTCAGGAAAATTTAATTCAAATAAATTTTAAGGGTGAATCAGTTGAAACTTCCAACAACGTTTAGCTGGACAGCTGAATTCAGAAGGGTTTCAGCCAAGTTTAATTCCCTTTGAAAGTCCATTATCTGTTCAAGAAGTCACCTACGGATTCACTACCCACAAGCAGATCCATGCAGACAAGCCAGTAGGACAGGATGCCACAGTTCAGTACTCCACCAGGAAGGGACTTTCTATCTTTCTATTACCTCCTGCACACAGTGCACTGCATTTATGCTGGGTACAGGCTGCCACCACTAGCAAGGCAGACCCTTTCCAGGAGATGCTTATCAGGTTAGCTCCAAACAAGAGTCCTGTGCTGTTTATTCTTCCTGCTAATTGATGGTCTTCGTGCTGCCACAGAAATTGCTCAATAAGTATGCTGACTCTGTTATGCCTCCAACACTCCAGGCAACCCTCAACATGCCCTAGTTTTCCTATGTCTCATGCCAATTTCTTGTCCTACAAGTTCTGTTAGCCCTATGTGAAAGCAGATAAACTTCATGCCTGTTATGCACAGTTAGAGAAGCAAAGTCATTGCCTATCAGGAAATCTACTGTATTACCTGCAAACCATGTCCTTTTTCGCCCTTTCCCGAGTTATGTTGACTTTACACAAAAAAAATACAAGTATGCATTGTACCAAGTTCTTGACTATTTACTCTGGCTCTTCAAACGTCGACTCCAATCAACTGCTCTGGTTTCCTGCACACTGGGGAAAAAGCATTTCTATTTCCTATGCTCTCATGCTGCTGCTTTCGCAGGTATCTAAATGACAAGTGAGCAGTGTTAATAACCCCAGTGTAATCAAAGAAGCCCTAGGTCTCACAGACAGGCAATTCTAGTACAGGTTATTGCAATGCTGCACTAACACAAGAACCCAACCTAGAAAGAATACAGCATTACTTTTTTAAAAAGTACCAAGCTTCTAATATCCTTGCCTCAACTAAAAATTATCAGTTCTTACCACTTTCTAATCTTAGAACTCAGAATTGCTCACTATTTATAAAGTATGTTCACAGAGCAACACAAAGCAAAACAGTATTTATCCTTAATTTTAGAAATTCCTCAGAAATCTGTGCTAACCTCAGATCTCTGCTCTCCATCCTGTTACTCCCTGTATACTTCATCTGAAATGTGCTCACACATTTGCTCAATGTCAGAAAGCAAAGCAAGTGCATTCATGTAAGACACTAAACCTTCTTAATGTTCCCTTAGCCCACGCATTACATTTTGGAGCAGCAAACTCAAAGTTCTCATTTCCACACTTGCACACTTACTACTAATTCCCTGTTAGTCAGCAGTACATATTTTTAAAAGATTTCTCTATTATATACCACTACCAAACTTCCCCACTAAGATGCCTTGCTGGATCAGACAGGCAATGTAAACATCCACTGTGACCTTTTACTTTAAAAAGAAAGAAAGAAGAAAAAAGGAGGAATAAAGAAAACCAATCCTCCTATGCACACTTGCAGCGAGAGCAGTGTGACTGGTGGACAGCCCAGCTGGGAGCTTCGGAACAAATATGCGCGTCCCACCATAACACCCAGAAATTCTGCACTGTCCCATTTCAGGGACTAAGTAGCCTGCAACAAATGATTTCATTTATAATCAATCAACATGCTTGCACTGTTAAACTCTGGTATAAATGAGATGTCTGTTCTCAAGCCCACAAAACTTGGTGCAACCTTTATGACTCATGTGTCTGGTGACATTAAAGTAAGATGAATGCACAAGGGCCTGCAAGCTCAGTCTAATAAGCAGCTCCTCAGACAAATGTTCAAATGAAGAAACAGAAGCAGATGGATCTCTAAAAGACATCAAGTCAGATATTCTGCCTTTATCTTAATTGGATAAAATTTGTGGGGGAAAAACAAGGAGGGAAATATCACCCCAGCTCTCTGAGATAAAGTGTATCTTGATTTAGAAAAAATAATTAAAATAAGACCCAGTTGTTCTTGTGCATTGTGCATTGTTATCCTTCAATGATTCAGTCTGGATGTTTGTATTTTGACTAGTTCACTCAGGACTAAGCGGTCTAATCACCATTTCAAAGGAGTATCACAAATGAAGATATGAATAAGCAACCTTGTTGGGCCTGTAAGAATTAGACCTGGCTTTAAATTTTAGAACTACAGAATACAGATAGATATATATGCACACACAGGAGCCTCAATTAATCATGCCAGTTCACTATCCCAGGCACTACATAAAACAAAAACCTGAAGAAAGCAGACTGCATTTCATTTAGTTAAGAGTTCATAACATATATTTAAAAATATGATAAACACTTAACCTCACATTTCACCCTAAAGAAGAGTTGGGTCCCTTCCTTGCTCCTGCCCAAAAAACCAGTATGAAGGCACAACAATCTCCTTACTCACGTGGCTCCTTCTATTTTAAAATAAATATCAACACAATACCAAAGCATCAAGCACTGTAATTAGAATTTTCCTTAACTGAGTAAGTTTCTCATTACCTTCCCAGAAATATTTCTTATTTTAGGATATTACATGATACAACTCTTACAAAACCACTCAAAGGAAGTCAGATGCTGTTTTACTTCCTGCAGTAGACCATACAGCAGTCTAGGTCACGCAAAAAAGCCTCACTGTCTCCATCAGTCTTTAAATTTAGTCTTGGGCACAAGATGTCTACATAAGGCAGACAGAAAAACGTGGGGAAAACCAAAGAGGGACACAAAGCCAAAGGAAGCTTTTCTCAAAAACATGCAATGTAAAGGAGCAGAAAAGTAATTCCTCACGCTGTGTAGGCTAAAAGCAATTGTGGTCACTCACATCTCACCTTCTCAGTTGTGCCAAGGATCAGGAACTACCCAAGTCACAGGAAAAAACGGCAGTCTGAAGTAACTCTGCCTCTGCACTACAGATGCTGGACAAAACATTTAAAACAGCTTCCTTTTTTCCTTTCCCAAATCTTGGCACTAACTTTTCAGAGCAGCAGCGGGCAGTGCGTATTGCCTTCAGCAGAAAGGAAACAATCATTAACTCTACAGCTCTCAAAGCTTTGAAAACTTCCCAGAAGGAACATACCAGTCGGTTCTGATATGTCAGGTCTATCCAAGAAAAAGAAGTGGTAATAAAAAATTATTCCTATTTCCAAGTTTCCTTAAACCTTGTTCATTTTGTTTGCTGAATTTGTGTTACCTCTCTTCAAGGAGAAACCAGGAATAAAAAAAGCAGCTAATTTAAAAGTTTTCAAACAAAGCTGAAAGGTCTGAACTACAAGACGGTGCCAGAGGGCACCGCCCAGCTGTCTCAGTGACACACAAAATGATCTGTCCCCTCTCCTTGCTGCAGGAAGCCTCTGTCAAACAGCAGGTTGCATCTCTTCTGTCCTTCCTGTGTCTCACATTTCATCAGTTATCCCTTCTTTACCCTCAAGTGTAGTTACCACTGCAGAATATGCGAATAAATAGCAAATACTGAGTTCAAAAGGATGCAGTTTGCCACTGCCTGATTTAGTATCCAAGTACTTTAAAGATAAAAATCTGTGTTCGCTGGCAAAAACTGAAGCCAAATTATTTGATGATATATTCCAATCATGCTCTAAGAAGGGTGGGTTGCACCAAAGATAATTTAACCAAGTAACAATGAAGCGAGAAAGAGCCACAAGCACCTAATGTTGCCAGATGTAAAAAGATTTTATGCTAAGTCTTCTGTAGTCTGGCAATCTAAGAGAATATAGAGAATATATTCTATTAAATAAGAGAGAATATACAATGGTACAACAAAAAGCCTTAAAAGTAATTGGGTGCACCAAATATCCAAGTAGTCTCAAAAGCACCATTTTTATTTCAACAACATGAGCTAACATTCTATTTATATCCTACACAATACTTTTCTCCCTAACTGAGAGATAGGTGTAGAAGGTTCCCACTGGGACACCAACTCCACTTTAATAGCTCAGCTCTATACATCAGCAGCATTACGTCGCTCTCCGGAGCATCAGACGTGCTTTCTCTCTGCCTCTTAGCTAGAACTGCGAGATGAGAGAAAAATAAACCTAGCTTAGAATTTATGTACGACCTCAGGCCATGGTGTATCACTAAATCCCTGAGCTTAGTAGGACTTCAGGAATTTTAGAGACTTCTCTCTTTTTAAATGACCGAGTTCAGGCTTCATTCATGAAACAAAGAGCAATCCTCGACTCTCCACTTCAAGTTGGTTGTGCGCATAGAAAGGCTACAGCATTGGTACGCCGAGAGGGTACCAGTGGCAGCCACTCAATATTTTAATTTTGAATGAGAAAAGCAAAATCTGCTCCACCAGCTTCAGACGCACATCCAACATGAGAATATATTCTCAGGCAAGCAAAGATATATAGTCTTCATTGTTCTCCTGAAAGGCTGCCACAGGTCCTTCCACAGAACACCACATACACACTTTTGAACAGCAGCACAGCACCCCAAAAATGAAGAATGTTAAGTCAGTTTTCACCTGTTGCACAGACCTACAAACATGAGCCATAAACAAGGCTCCCTGAAGGAGCAGAAGTTGTGACCCAAAAGTAAAACTGTAGCTTATAAATATGAATAATTAAAAGGTTATCACTACTGCATGCAGAATTCTTATTTTTCTATGCTTGTGTCTCTCAGACACTTAGGAAGCAAAGTTGAAAGGTCAAAGGAAAAGAAAATTGTCTTTAAAAAATGGAACTTAACTTGTTGACTGGGATTAGGAACTCTGCAGCATCTGTAACTATACTTGCATACCATAGTATGCAGTTACAGCTATTTATGTGCTTTTAACTACAAGTTTCCATACCTTAGTGGGTTTGGAACTCTGTAATCTTCACTCTGAATGTCACTGTTTCAGAATAGCATTCCTACAATATCATTCTTTTTACCATTTCTGTCTCAAAGCAGTCTTCAGCTTAATTTAGGAATACATATATGTCATAGATCCTACATAAATATATGTATTTAATGAACATCAGACATATGAACTCACTTCCGCTAGCAGACATGAGACACAACAGGAAATAAACCAAAGCATTATTACAGCAGCTATATGAATTTATCTGGACCAGTGGGGCAAAAAACTTTTTATAGATTTAATATATCTTATAGTTCTTTCTGTTAGTCAATAGATTCATGTAGGACAGATAGGACTTTAAAACAAGATAGCTTATTTTTAGTCAACTTTCTCTCTTTTGTCCACTTCTAGTGCATAACTTGAGACTAAACCTATCTTTGTTCCTAATATAGGAAGTACCACAGAAAGACTTGTGGAAATAGAGAAGTGCAAAATCCAAAATAAATGCACCACTTGACCTGCAGCATAAGCACCTCATGTTAGCATCCAAAGGGTAGGGGGAAAAACCCTCAAGGGATTTTCTGACTCCTCCCTTACCACAGAACACATTCTTAGGGCAGGCATTTATTTCCCTACTAATGTGTGTTTCCACATGGTTCTACATGCAAACGCAGTCATGTCTGCAGATGAAGAGCACCTCCTCCTCTTTCCTAGGCCAATTACAGCTGGATGATGCTGCACGCCCTGGTCAGCAATTTTCAGTCCAACTCCCTGGCTAAAAAACAAAACTGAAATCAATGCCCTTAATACAGACTTCAGTTCATGTCCATGTGCCAAACTGAAGACCTGTTTTGCATGAACACCTGTACTTCATTTGTCAGATTAGAAAACATCTGTTGAAATAGACATAACACAACTAGAAATAATTTTACTATATAGATCTCAACCTAATACAAAATGAAGATGCTTCTCGGATCTCTTCTAGGCCACGAAAGTATGTCCAGGGAAGTTTCAGCTGATGCAACTAAGAGTACACCACTTACTTCAAAGACTGCCAAAAGCAAGGGTACAAACAGATTGTTGGTTTGATAGCAAAGCTCACTGTCTGTGAAAACTGGGAAATGGAATGAAATGCAAGGTTGTGAGAATTCAGATATCCACCCAGCTTCTTAGGTGTGCCATGGGCAGACAGGCACTGCAACTGCAATTACAGCTAAATGACAAAATTGGCTCTGATAAGCTAGCTTTCAGGAGACAGACAGATCAAGCACTGCTGCAAAAGATGCCGTTATTTTCATAAACATCTCTGATAATCAGGCTAAACTAAGCTGGAACAGAGCTACAATTCTGGCCTCTGTACTTAAAGCACAGACTTGAACAAACTCTCTAGAACTGAACATAGCCCTCCAGCTCTTTAGAAGATGGAAAAACACCCTGAATATATGCCCAAGCATCTCTGATTCAGCAAATGTTATCTGGGAGCCCCAGTCTTTAAGAGGGACAGCCTCACCACAGATGGGGATAGGTAGGACTACAGGGATAGTTTTGGAAAGGTTCCGAGTCAGGCTCAATTATCTTCCTCGTAATATTTGCTCGTAGTATTCGCTAATGGAAAATATTTTCAGCCTTCCTTCCCTACCTGTGATACAAATACAAGCCATGTATTAAAGCAGTCAGAAGACAGATCTGTTTTCTGTGCTCTCTTTCTAACTAACAATACAATTAAGGCATCCTTTAAAGAGTGCCACCTCCGTAATGGTCTTGTGAACAGTGATTCACTATTCCTCAGATCTTCAAAGCAGCTAAGATGTGCAAGTCCTCAAAGACTTAACAGAAAAGTCCTTAAATGTTATGATTTCTCATGGCCACGTCTTTCCTTCAAATCTTTTTATCCAATGGGTGCTTCCAACTGAATTGTGATAGGGTATATAAAAAACCACATTCTTTAGAGAGACAGCCTTACAGATTGATGTCTGAATATCCAAAGATCCTTAGATGGAGATGTGAGAGCACAAAACTAGCTCGCACACAGACATGAAATTAACAAAGAAAGTCAAGTCCTTAGTTCAGTGGAAACCTGTGCATATAACAAAAGGTCACAGAGAAAGTTGATCATGAATACACCAGAGCAGGTCCAACACCTACATTGCATTCAAGGTTTAAAATGCTGACTTAAGATGAAGACAGTGTGCGTTATAAGCCTCTGTGAATATTTTCTAACTTCTTCTCTAGAAAGGAATAAAGCACTTCACTCAGACACTGTATGATTGAAAGGGTCTACAGCTCAGGCACATGCAGACAAAGGAAGTCAAGAGGTCTATATCATATCTCAATTTTCAGTAGCAGCAATGCATTCTCTTCAACACTATATTTAACATTCTCATGGCAAAGCTGCAACACATAGGAATAAGAAGCTGGGAAAATGGATTTGCTACAACATTAAAAGGCAAGATGCTTCTTGTATCCTGTCTGAACCTGGCAAAGGGAGACCAAATCTGCACTGAAGAGACAGTAATATTTTCTCTCTTAAAGCTTTCTAACTGGATTCCCCAACACTTATCAGGAGGCTGCATGTCAAACCACTCTGTTTGGCAGTCTGTACACACAACTATCTGTAGTCCAAGCTTACAGACTCCAAGAAAGACTAGCCTTAACTCTTATTTCAGCAGGTTGAGGGAGGGAATTCTCCCACTCTACACTGCTCTCATGAGACCCCACATGGAGTACTGTGTCCAGTCCTGAAACCCACAACATAAGAAGTGTATGGAACTGCTGGAACAGGTCCAGAGGAAGGCTACAAAGGTGATCAGAGGGCTGGAGCACCTCCGCTATGAGGACGGGCTGAGAGAGTTCGGGTTGTTCAGCCTGGAAAAGAGAAGGCTCAAGAGAGACCCGATAGCAGCCTTCTAGTACCTGGAGGGGCTACAGGAAAGCTGGGGAGGGACGTTTTACAAGGACATGGAACAATAGGACAAGGGGGAATGGTTTTAAATTGGAAGGGGAAAGATTTAGATTAGACATTAGGAAGAAATTCTTCATGATGAGCTGTGGATGCCCCTTCCCTGGAGGTGTTCAAGGCCAGGACGGATGAGGCCTTGAGCAGCCTGGTGTGGTGGGAAGTATCCCAGCCCATGGCAGGGGGGTTGGAACTAGATGGTCTTTAAGGTCCTTTCCAATCCAAACCATTCTATGGTTCTATCAGGTTACCATGTACATCCCTCCTCAAAACATATCAGCTGCAGTGACCTTAGTGGACTAAAGCACCCTCAAAATTCAGCCTTTTTTTCAATATAATGCTACCATCTCCTGTATTTTAATGACGAAGAACAACCAAGAGCCAAGAAATAAGTCAGGGAGGGTCAGCAAAGAGCAAAACTAATTAAACCTGATTTGATATGGGACTCTCACAGTGGTC
Organism: Dromococcyx pavoninus; assembly: GCA_033558185.1. Taxonomy (NCBI): domain Eukaryota; kingdom Metazoa; phylum Chordata; class Aves; order Cuculiformes; family Neomorphidae; genus Dromococcyx; species Dromococcyx pavoninus. The sequence continues at coordinate 282,183 of JAUMJL010000888.1, forward strand.
TGTTAACCGCTAGATTCTCAGAGCAAAAGATATATATCTCATTAGTCAACAGGTTTGCACTTTTTTGTGCATGCATGTTTGCAGAATGACACCTTCAACCACAAGCAGAGATGCACAACCTATTAAAAAAGTGGGTCAGCTTTAGACTGCTGAATACTTTAAACACAAAAGCGTCTTGGAAATTTAACAGAATGTAAAAACCTAAACACCTCGTCATTTTTCAGCAGGAATTCTTCCTTGTGGTTTTGCATTTTTCATGCGAACTGCTACGATCAAAGTTGCTGTAATTAAGTTAACACAAACAGCGGATATGGGCTACTCGGAAAAAGAATCTTTTTATACTTAGCAGCTTGATGTATTTGAGGCAAGAACTGAAGGAAAGCTGTTGCTCTTTCAGAAGCATTTCCAACAGCTCACAAAAGTACACACTTCCAGCAGAGAAAGAGAGAAAACAGAACCTCAACACAGACTTATTTTTCCACCCTGGTGCTTTACTGGGTTACAACGCTCAGATTAACACTAAGATTTTACATGTTTTAAAAGAAAAATCATGCAAATTGTCACAACATACATTCCTCCCATAACTAAAAACAGGAGAGAGCATTGCCTATTGTTCAGTGGCCTCAGCATTACCAGTGCAGGGCTTCATGTTTATGGGCAATCAGGGACAAGCTTGACTACCTCTCACACTCCAGAAGATTCGCCTATTTAAAGAATTCAGGCAACTAAGCCACTGGCACACAGTTAGATTGCTAAACCTAGACAGTCCCTGAATGATTTGACAGAGTGGATGGCACGAATGGTTCTCAGTACAGAATTTGGCTTTGTCTTGTTGCACACTTCAGATCTATGTGAACCATTAACAAGAAATGTGATGCCCAATCTAGACTGGCTGAAGAGGTACAGGATTATTAAGAACTCTCTTCATCATTCAGATGGTGACAGCTTAGTGCTAAAGCAGAAACATTAAGGATGGCAATTGAAATATGAAGAATTTCAGTATTTATTCTCAGTCAGCTGAGAAATATTTCTAGTGACTCACGCAATCATTCCAACAAGATCTCTTAAGAATGGGCATGGAATGATAGAAATAACAAAAAATAGACTAATTTCCTATTTGAGCTAAATCTATGCTTGCTTATTACCGCTTTTTGCAGAATTAAGACAGCAATGTGACTGATGCTTAATCTGACAAATATTCCAATGAACACGCCAACAAAAGCAGTGCAAGAAAATTTATGCTACCAGTACTTTCTTTATGAGCACCACAATTAGGCTGCAGCAGTTCAGAGCCTCCACAGACATGCGTATGAAAATAATTTAAAATATCATAAATAATTTAACTGCACCTATCATTATCAGTGCTTCGCATGAAGATCTATTCTTATGCATCTGTGGGATAGAAACAGAAGCACAGCACAGGTCTGAGAAAGCTGAGACATAGCCTTCAGGAAATTTTGCCAGTTGAAAGGATTTGGGCCCCAAAAACTTCTCAACAGCTCTCTTATGCCATTTTTCAAAGAGAAACAGTATTTTTACCCTTGTTAAACTTTTTGTTGAAAAAAACCCAAGAAAATATGACTCCATACTGACTAGAGACAAATTCAGTGGTCTCACAAGATGAAACAGCATGCAGTTTGTGAATTACTCACCTAAGTAGCACATAATTGTCCAAAATTACACTATTTAAATTCCTTACACTTAATATGGAGATCTAGCTTAATGAAGGCAGACGTGAAAACCAAAACTAAGCATCAATCTCTAGATTTTGTTTTATTCATTGCCCTCGCCCATTTGTCTTTATCTTTAGCGTACCAACGCTATTGCTCCAGGTTACACTGAACTCTGGACATACTCATTTTAAACTCCAGGGCACTTCAGAGATTCTGTTTAAAAGGTGAAGAACCACTAAACTGTAACAAGGGAGCAGAAAGTAGAGGCATTGCAAACTATCTTTACCATCACAGAAACTGTAATATTCAACTCTCACACTCACTTTGTTCTGGCATAGACCAGAGCTGCTTCCACTTTGGTGGAGGATGCTGAGAAACTTGCGATAGTAATGGAAAAGGAGAAAAGAAAAAAGACAACCCCCCTCCGGTAATTCTGGCTTTCAAGCTAGCTTTAAACCTGGATAAAAGTATCTCAGCTTCCTGACAGAGATCTAAAATTGGCAACGGTGGGGCATTTTCCAAATCTTCACTAAACTGTCTCCACATTCACAAAATACTGAAGGAGCCTAGAAGCTACATTGTCTTGCGATTTGCTGAAGTTTCTGAATCGTGCTGCCTCTTCTAAAAGCATTTTTTTTTGTTAAAGAGCTAAATCACAACAAAGGAATTATACTGCATGTACCAAGATAAATCTATCAGGACACAGAGATAAGCAGGCACTAGCTTGAAGTATACAACACAAAATGTCATTGATGATGATCTACACCTCAGGAAGCAGCTTCCATGCATTACTTCCCTCTTAGTGCATCTCCACCACTGGGATCAGTGAAGACAAATATTTCTCTCTTCCTTCAGAAGTCAACAAATGGGATTTAGATCAAACAAGTTACTGCCACCTTTGTCTGTCTACAATAGGGTTTTTCCTAATGCTGAAGCAGGGAGGTACGTTAACAAGAGGGAAGAGGAGGCAGATTACTTAAGGAACTCCATTCACTAGTACTTGGATCTAGCTCAGGCAGGTATGCAGGGGTGGTGACAGTCCAGCTGAACTATACACCACAGCTCAGCTCCCTGAACGGCACAGCTCCAATGCTGCAATCAAGTTGTATGGCCAACAGACATTTAAAGGTCCCTGTTTAACTGGTAAAGCATCCTGTTCAGCATTTACAACCTAGGTCAGACGTTCCCAAAGAGCAGCAAACCCTGAAGTAATTGTACGCTATTCTATCTTCCAAAATCCATCCAGGCAAATGCTTTCACCTCCTGCCAAGAGAACATACACTTACAAATTGGAATGTGAAAAAAAAGGGAGGACTGAACTGATGAATGCTGGGAAAAACTAGAGAGCTAAGACCAAAGATAAATGACATTGTGCAGTTGGGATACAAGTTTGGGATAAGAATATGAAAAAAACCCCATAATTTGGGTAATACTGCAGATGTGACCCATGCAAATTATGAAGTTAAAAGAAGTATTTTTAAATTAGTGCTATCTATCCGTAAATCTACACATCCACTTGCCATTCATTCCACCTAGTTTAGGGGTATTAAAGTCTTCAGGTGCTGAATGTTCTCAGCTTTCCCAGTTTGGGAAAGATGTTAGGATACTGGAATGTGTTCAAAGGAGGGCAACGAAGATGGTGAAGGGGCTGGAGCATAAGCCCTACGAGGAGCGACTGAGGGAGTTGGGGCTGTTTAGTCTAAAGAAGAGGAGGCTCAGGGGAGACCTCATTGCTCTCTACAACTACCTAAAAGGAGGTTGTAGTCGGGCAGGGTTTGGTCTCTTGTCTCAGGTGACCAGTGACAGAACTAGAGGGCATGGACTCAAGCTTCATCAGGGAAAGTTTAGACTTGATGTGAGGAAGAAGTTCTTCACTGAAAGGGTGATTGGCCATTGGAATGCGTTGCCCAGGGAGGTGGTGGAGTCGCCGACCCTGGAGTTGTTTAAGGGGAGACTGGATGAGGCACTGAGTGCCATGGTTTAGATGATGGTTGGTGTTAGTGTTGGGTTATAGGCTGGACTTGATGATCTCAGAGGTCCTTTCCAACCTTGTGATACTGTGATACTTATGTCATCATATGCACACAATTAGTTCAGAGTCCAAACTGGAAACACTCTACTTGGCTTTTTAGCTTTTTGGTTTAGCTTTTTTCCTTAACCAAGAAGAGGGATAATATTCAAGAGATATCATGGTTTTTTTCAACTCACTTAGAGAAACACTCCAAAATAAAAAGACTGGTCAGATAACAAAATGCCACCAAAAAATCTACTGAAACAATAACAACCAGAGACCTACAGTTTTTTCTAGATAGCCACTACAGGTTTATAAAAAAATAAAGACACCACAAGGTATTAATACATGATGGACAGGAAATGAATGCTTGACCAAGTTTTCATTTTAACACCCTAAGACAACCTTCAAAGAGACTAAAGAAATCAAAGATTTGGGCCCAAAGTACTAGTGGACATCCACCAAGCATGACACGGTAAGGGAAATGGCCTGGCCTTTCCACTAAAAACATTCAATGGCAAGAATGCAAGAAAGCTCTTTAAAGCATCACTAGGTTTAGAACTTCTGTTAATCCTCTATCCCTTCCCTTCTTCTAGAATAATCCACTTTTGTACCATATTACATACTTCCCCAGTACTAGATGCCTTCAACACATAACACAGTCCAGAAATAACTCAGATGTAAGAACAATGTAAGAACTTAAAAAGCCTTTCTCAATTAGAAGGTAAACAATACTGCATGATTACATTTATTTAAACATATCTTTCCTTTTCCATTCTTCATCTGTGATATGCTGATGGCCGTGGTGATAACAGCATCAATTTCAAAACTCAAAGAAAAGGTCTACACCAGTTACTTTATAACACTTCAAAAGAATGATTTTGCTACCAAAACAAGATACAAATTAAAAACATTACACAGTGAAGCTAGCTGTGCATGAAGTCTTACTGAAAAAATGAGAAATTTGAGAGGATAAAAAAGTCATCCAATAGCATTTAGAGGTATTTCTAAAACTAACAGTAACAAAGTGTAAAAAAAAAAGTTTCAAATGGTTGATTTTTCTTAAATATGCTTCAAGTTCCTATTTTTAAACTCTGAAGTTCTATCTAGACCATGCCAACAAGATTATCTGTGGCACTTTCTATGTATGTTGCGCTTAGAACATGAGGAGACCTCAGAGCAGCCTTCCAGTACCTGAAGGGGCTACAGTAAAGCTGGGGAGGGACATTTTACAAGGACATGGAGCAACAGGTCAAGAGGGAACGGTTTTAAATTGGAAGGGGAAAGATTTAGATTAGACATTAGGAAGAAAATCTTCATGATGAGGGTAGTGAGACACTGGCACAGGTTGCCCAGGGAGGTTGCGGATGCCCCTTCCCTGGAAGTGTTCAAGGCCAGGACGGTTGGGGTCTTGAGCAGCCTGGCCTGGTGGGAGGTGTCCCTGCCCATGGCAGGGGGGTTGGAACTGGATGGTCTTTAAGGTCCCTTCCAACCCAACCATTCTGTGATTCTACAGTCATGAAAGCTGTGGCCTTCAGATGTTAAACCCCACATCACTGATGTCAGATGCTAAAACCAGTACCGTTGCCATGATTCATCGCTTGCACAAGTTTAGCTGCAGGCCACTTGACTATAAGGAAAAGCAGTCAAAGCACAGCAAGTACCAAGCACAGGACTAACAGCAGTAATAAGGCTGCCGATCCTTAACTTTTATTTCATTTAAGTATCACCAAATAAAACTACAGCTTTGCGGCGAGCTACCTAAGAATTAGAATAAGAATCACTAGTCTATTAAAAACACCAGAACAGACCATGTTCAGTGGTCAGATAAGTCAGATAATGAAGGGAAGTAACTCACCTTCAGTCCAAACTGCCCCGGCTCATTATTTGTTATCTTCTTGCTCAGCCTGGGGACTCACCAATTTACTCAAACACAGCCTTCCATTTTGTAGGTGCAACAAGCAAGAACAAAGCCCAAAGGCTTCTGTTCCTTCCAGCAGCTTAATTATTAGTTACTGGAAAAGAGTCTATACTAGGAAAAAGTAAGCGTAAGACAAGCTTTTCCCTTGTTTCCACAGCTCACTGTCTGAAATATCTAGTCTGCAACCTGGGAACAGCACCACAACATCAAATCAGGATTTTCAGCTTCCTGTTTTGAACTAATCTAAATAAACACAACAACGGTGACTCACTGATTTTCAAGTTAAAGTATATTCCTTTATCATAAATCATCTGTTTAATCTTTAGTCCTGGTAATTTTTACATACATTTATGTGCTCCAATGAAAATAAATTAAAAAACAAAAAAGAAATCACAACCATTGCCATCAAAGACATGGAAAATGATGTAACATTCATGCAAATATTCTGAACTTATGCACAGGCTCACCTTGAATCTTTTATCTTGCAGGACTTTCTTAATGGCCACAAGCTCTCCTGAATCACAGAGTTTGGCTTGATACACCACACCAAAAGAACCATTTCCAATCACCTTGGTGTCTGTGTAGCTAACTTCCTGTGGTCGGTCCGGACCTTGTCCAGGAGTTGCCACTACTGTAGTCACTTTGCTGCCGTCTTTGTCTCCTGGAAAGCAAGAGAGAGACAAATAATTGAAATATATGCATAAAACAAGATGACCAACAAAACAGAAACAGGAGAGGGTGAGGTAAAGACTTAAAAGCAGCATGCTTATTTCTACATTAGAGAGAAAAACCAAAATCCCTAACATAATGCAAAGAAACACTGAGCCTATTTTTTCCCTGAAATAAATTAAGTGGTGACAAAATTTCATCTAGACTTTCTTGCAAAGGAGGGAGGCACTCACTGGGGCAGGGGGAGGAAGGGGCAGAAGGATGGTGATGGCATGCACTTAGCTCACATCTCAACACGAACCAGAACGCAGATAGGGATACGCACTCAAGGTGCAAGATTGCAGTGGGTGCTGCAGAGGTGAAAGTGCTTTGGTGCAGATGCAGCAGCTGTGGGTTTCAGCAGTCCACAGCCAACTCCACACGCACTTTCCAAGCCACTTTCCCACCATAAGACAAAGTCGTTGTTACCCACTCTCAGCACCACTGTTATCACCAACAGTGCTTCCCTTTGTTCAAAGTCTGGTTTTGTTTGTAATAAGATCAAGGTTTTAGATATTTTGCAAGTGCACCCTGGGCATCTATCGCCCTTCAGTTACAACAGCTCAGGTTGCAGAATCGAATGGGGCTAAAAGAAAGAACAGAATCTGCTGCCCTCAACAGATACGCATCACATCTTCTTATTAAGAAACTTTCCTTCCACTACTTCCCCAGTGAGTCTCTTCCAGTCCTTCACTACTCTTGCATTGAGAAAGATTTTTCTAACAGGTGACTCAGACCACTTTTAGCACAATTTAGGCAAATAGCTCCTTGTTCCACTCCTGGAAGGCATGGAAAAATGGCACAGCTGCCCTCTGCCCTCTTTTTCCCACTACTGCTTTCAAATGCATGCAGGGCTGTTGCAAAAATTTACCGTGATGGAGAAGTTCTTTCTCTTTGGGGGATTTATCCCCTTGCTGCTAAAAACCTGCCAGGTATGGTACCCAAACCCAGACCCTGCAGAGGAAGCTTACTGTGGCTCTACCTAGTGTGCCAGTTACTTCTCGTGTCCAGCTTACAACACACTTGTTTGTACAGCCCAGCACAATGTTTGCAGCTTGTGCAATGCCGCAATCTGGTTGACTCATGGTCAGTTTGTGTACCAAATTCTCCTCTACAGAGCTTCTGCTTGTCCAATCCTGATCCACTTTCCACTTACACACTTGATTACTCTTATCAGAGCCTAATATTCTGCCTTTGTCCTGAATGAACCACATCCAAGGTGACTTAACACTCTCGCCAGCTTGACACATCCTCAAAGAACAGATTCACCACCAGAAGAAAACTCACTTCATGATGCTACATGAACTTTATCTAACAAGCTGGTGAAAATCATTGAATCCTGTGAGATTACCTAAAGACTCTGCAAAAACTTGGAAAATACACCTTCCTTTTTGATAAGAAATAAATGGAAGAAAGCCAGGAAAGTAAAGAAACCCTTGTTTTTGGTAAGTTGAAAGTAGACTTTCAATAAGAGGCTCTGTATTTTATTTGCTTGACTATTCTATGATTAGCATTCTAACTTAGCACATATAAATAGGTGACATCTGCTTTACTGTGACAGCCCTAGACATTCCCTGTTTTTTGGCATTGGATTTTTTTGGCCTTGGTCACAAGAACAGAACATCGCAATTACTGTCAATGAGGTTCATTCCTTGCCCTCCTCAAGTCAAAACTATCTAAATTGTAAAAAAAGCCCTTATCCCTGGCAACACTGGTTGAGATCAAGTACTTTGTCTCAGGAGACCTGCTCAAAGGACACTCTTCAGAGCTGCAATATCCTTGACAGTCTCCCTCAACTGCAAGAGCAAACCCTGAATTTAAGGCCCCATCAGGTGGTTCATCCCAACGTGGTAAACTTCTCCAGAGCTCAAATCACAGAATTATAGAATCTTCCAGTTGGAAAAGACCTTGGAGAACATCAACTCCAATGGTATCCGTCTTTTGCTAAACCATGTCCTTCAAAAACTCATCCACTTGTCTTTTAAACACCTCCAGGGATGGTGACTCGACCATCTCCTTGGGCAGCTGTTCCAGTGCCTGACCACATTTGCTAAAAAAATTCTTCGTAATATCTAGTCTGAATCCCCCCGGCGCAACTTACGGCCATTTCCTCTTGTCCTATCACCTGTCACTTATGAGAAGAGATCAATGAGAAGCCAGTCAGCTTTACACACTTTCCTTGAAGTCCTCAGAAAAAAACAGCTCCTAACTAAACTTGCTGAAGTCTTCAGTGTTCCAAAGTGTAAGCACTTCATTTAATTGGACACCAAGAATTACTTTGTTTCTTTACCAGCAGTTACAGAGCATTAAGCCTCCGAAATGTTTCTTCTAGTTTCCGTCTCTCAATAGACAACAGCTCTTGCAAATCCACTCACAAAGACATCATATGGTCTGTAAGCTTTTAAAAAATAAGTCGGTCAAGAGTTTCAACTATATTCCACTACAGAATGGTTCAACCTGAAGGACTGCAGCGATAACATTCAGCTGCATCTTTTGCAGCTTTGATCCTGAAAACATCTCATCGCTTCTCAAAGTACACAAGTAATATTTATCTGTGTCACAGCAGCATCCAGGGGCCCCAACCCTTTTTTTGTCACTCATCCCACTACATTGATGTACATACTGACCATAGAGAGTTTCAAATGGTTATCCCAGTTTTTATTGTCTGGACAGCAAGAGTTGATTTGCCAGCCAAACATCATGTAAAGAAGTTCACTAACCAGCTCTGGGAAATACCAGTTTTAGCCTCAGCATGATGAAAGATAGCAGAGAAATAACACCCTTTTTTCCAGCAATCTTCAATACCTCCAAACTGAGATTCCTGATGAACACCAAGAAGCATTATACCACAGCAAATCTAATGAGAAACCTAAACAGTTTTCATCTCTCTCCTTTCACCTCTTATTTTCTTTGGAGTGCCAGACTCAATGGCCCCAGTGGATAATAATGCATTGTCAAACACACAATGCTCTTGACTGCAGGTCTACAATAGAAACAGAACATTAAATTGAAAAACTAAGGAAGGAAAGACTAAACACCAAAATACTACACAGCTCTTACAGCACAGATTGCATCAGAAGAGTTACTAGCATTTGACCGAAGAAACTGCTTTCTGGGCTGATGGCAACAGGATGTATATTTACTCTAACAAAAAAACAGATTCATGCAACTATACAACATCTAGGACAGAAGCACAAGTAAAAATAAATAGCTGTCACTCTGAAATACGTTTGTATTTGTACTTGGTACAGTTCAGGCAAATCCTTAAAGCACTTCCCCACATCGTTTTGTGGTATTTGGGAGTGTATTTTTAGGGAGAGGTTATTCCAGAAGTCTGATGTGCAACTGAAAATAAAATCGAGACATTTTAATTCCAAAATGCTCTGCTCTTTCTGGCTCACTTTCCACCTTTAGCACAAGATGACCATAAGGAACAAATAATGAGCATTAGGTGAAGTCAGTGGTTTGAAAGCAGAGAACACTCATCAGTTTGTGAGAAAAGAACACATTCCACTTACAAGACCACAGTTTATCAGAGCATCACTGGAAGCTCTAACTCCCTTTGCCAGTACCTTGGTATAACTTTAGAATAGCTCATGTCACCATTTTCCCTAATGCCAACAGCCATTCACCCTTTCAAGATGAGTATTAATTCAATTTTGTACACTCAAAACCAGTTGAATATATTCAATTCTCCTTTGTTTATACAATTCACCAATTAAACCAAAATAAAAATAGACTGGTATTATTTTAATGAAATATTAGTATGGTTTGGGAACAAGAGGCATGCATCTCAAAAAAAACCCAAACAAAATGGTGGCAGATATTCACCCAGGTGAGACGAGGGACTCTGCTACAGGATAAGCATTTCAGTACATAAATACCCCACTGGCTGCAGATTCCTCCCACTAGCTCAACGATGACCATTCTACAAGCACACTGCACATACACCTTTTTGCCAGTCTCTAAACATAGGTGCCAGCTAGTAAGATTCACTTCAGCCCTCAGAAGCCATGAGAGAGGTCCTTCACTACTGATCAAAACTACCCCCATGCCTTCTATTGAATTACATCTGCCCTACATCCCTTCAGCTGTTTGGCTTCCGACTGAGCAGTACAAACGCACGTTACTGCACATATAGTCAGAGATCAATGAGTCTTTTTTCTTTCAACTGCATATACACCCTCTTCCTCCTCTTCTACATGTTCTAAAGTTGAAAGGAAGAAACAATGAAACAGTAGGATGTTTACAGCTGCTTTCTTCCTACTTTAAATGCAACCTGAATCCTTCATGCTGTCTGCAAACTCCTCTTTTCCTCTTTTGACTGCACTTATCTCCTCTTTCTTCCCTCCTCCAACTGCTACACATCTTCTTGTGAGCACACACACAGGTCATCCCATTAGATGTTACTTAGGTTGTTTTTAAGTCCTAAAGGAAAACATTAGACCTACAACGCACAATTTACAGTATCAGAGGTCACTTAGCTGTCTGTTCCAATTAATTAAAATATTTTCATTGACCTGTTTTAATTCTCAGTGTCATCCCTCTATTAGGATATGGCTCAATATTAAGTCAATGTTGACCATTTCTCCAAGCCTAAGGCTTCTCCACACCCTTTCATCTTAATTTACTCAGTGTTTCGTACAGCCAACAAGTCACTTCCACAGAAACTCTACACTGCCGAATCCAGTCCCTGCCAATTTGAACAAGAGCTGACGCAGCTATCTATAGAGAAATGAGTGACCAGAAGGGGATGAAAGTCCTTCAGAACTGCATTGGTTTTTTTCAGTCACTGATAACTGAGAAGGTAAAAAGATCTGAATTGTCTTAATAGAAAGCACAAGAAAAGTTATCTGCTAGGAGCTGATGCTGACCATTAGATTAGGTTATGAAATAAAACACCTGGCTTCTTGGATATCTGTCCATGGCACAAGAAGGAAGGAGATCATCAGCTGCTCTGAAGAGTCTTCAGTGTGAGCAACATACACTGTCAGCAGTAGAAATCACAGGGCTAGGGGACATTTTTCTTCTTGTTTTCACTGCTACATTTTTAAAAGGTTAATTTCACAAAAAGCTAATAATTATGAGCCAGTACAGGGGAGAAAGTATAAAAAATTGTATTTATGAACTGTTCTACTAGACAGCTTCCTTTATTTGCCAGTGAACTGCATGAACGTTACACAGTGGGAGACAGCAGACAACAGAAATGAACATTCAAGGACCAAGTCCGAAAAACTCAGGGAATCAAAGAAAGGAGTCTAACAAAATACAAACATGGTTCAGTTTTTAAATTCACCCCAAACAAAAGGAGTCCTTGAAATTTCAAAAATAGCTCACATCAAACATTGAACAAAACCCTGCAAGTGTGCCAATCATCACCCAGAAAAGGCAGAGGCATTGAATAAATATATATCCACATATGCTCTTTTTAGAGTGGGAAATGTCATCTGACTTCTTGACTGTAACTAAATACTGCAATAAAAGAGTGACCATCAGACATTACTTAAGATCAGAAGAATTTCACGATGTGCATCCAATGATTTTGGAAGAGCTAGCTAAGAAATCTGAGTAATGATGCTGATTTTTGAAAAGAATCAAAACACTCAGAGCTTCAAATGTGAATGGGATGATCCTTACGATCCTGTAAGTTTGACAACAGTTTCAGATTAAGTACCATATTAGCAACTTCGATAATTAGCACTGAAGCAGCAAGATAGTAGAGAGACTGGACTGTTGGAACCCATATTCTTAAAGAGATTACATGTTCACTGAGGGAAAAGAAAGAGGGGAATAAAGCATTAATGTAAAAATACCGACCTCTCCATGGTTTCTGACCTGCTATCTCAACCTAAGTTAATGAAGAAACAGGTATACAGAAAGAAACATTATTAATCAAATTTTACTACAGTAGCCCATAAGTTTCAACATAACTACGATCTAATAAAACCTATTAGTAGGAGGCCTCACCAGCATTAATTTTTTGCCTTGCACTTACTGATTTTATCAGCAATTTGAAAGAAAAGGTATCAAGTTTTCAGACACAGGCTTTTGAGAGTTATGCACATGGTAGAGATCAATGAAGCAGCAGTCGACCTCCCTTTGTAACTGAGACACCAACAAAGTGGAGGGATCCAGGACCCAAGGTGACAGGCCATACAGCCAAACCAAATGAAAAGCCACCCAAAGAGCCAAGTCATCATCTCTGACTTGCAAGGCATCCTGGCACACACAGCAGTGCCTAAGCACAACACTGCTACTGAGACCTAAAGAAATCCTTGGATATATAAGCAGGGGAACATCAGCCAGGAAACATAAAAAGAGTGCTCCTTCCTATTTGGCATCCATGCAACAGCTACTAGAACAGTGCGCATGCTCATGATAGTTAAAATTGAGGAGTGATGACTCAAAACACAATATTCAGAAAGAAGCCACAGATATTACAAGGTCAGAAAAATACATTACTTTCAGTGAGGCTTCAAGACCTCAAATAATTCAAGTCAAACAGAGAAAGCTGGAGGATTATTTCTAAAAGCTACAAATATAAGGCACAGACGTTTCTGAGAGGGCCCTGATCCACAGGTGGAGATGATATTGCATATAATGACCAGAAATAAAATTGTAGAAGTTTGGGAAAGAACTGCGGGTGCACAAAATTACTGAGGAAATTTATTTTTTCCAAAAAGCTCTGAAAGTTAAGGTTATTTTTAAAACACAGATTATTTTAGATTGGAATCTTTTCTAAAGCATACAATATAGCTGAACTGCAATTGCTAGGCTTGAACTAAGGAAGCCTGCATAGGATCAACATGACAACTCCCCAAGAAGGCCAGAAAGGTTCAACACCTACATAAATCATTTTTTCTACCCAGCACTAATGCAGTGGTGTCATCTCTCAACACCAAATATTGAAGCTTCCACAACAGTCAAAATCTGCAACCAATTAAAACAAAACCTAGTAAAATGATAAATGATGAAAAGGTAAAGCAGTCATTCTTTGGCTGTATTATTAATTATCAAGTGATAGTCACTGTTAATTATCTGTCAATTCACTTCGGTTTGGTACAATCCAGTGACAAATAATCACTACAAATTTCAGCAACAACTACCAAGCCAAAGACCACTAAAGTAAAATGCTTTTAAAACACTGCACCCTGAAATCGAAGCTGCCATCACCTCTAGCTGGACACAAGGGCAGGAAGAAAAAAAAGAAAATATTCATTCCACTTGTACCAAAGAATAGGAATGCTTTTTAGATGTCAATCAATCTCAAAATCTTCCCAAAAAACTGCTGGTACCTCTACAATTTGCTCAACTGCTCCTAAAATGGCAATACAAATTCAAAGCACTAAGCTCTAAGTTTATGCAGGAGACAACTGGAAAATGGTGTAAATAGTAAACACAATAGTAGTGACTGACTTCTGTCCTGTAAAACAAACTATACCATCACTACAAAAAATAAGCAGTAATAGCTTAGAAAGGCAACAAAACTTTATTATAAAAATGAAGCAGTGTGTAACTCAACTGATCTCTGTCTTCACACCTTTGTGAGGTCAGTACGTCAAAAGGAAAAAAGAAACTAAATATATTTCCAGGAAAGTGAGACGGCGAATTACGCGCCTCATATGCCTACATTTGATATAATAAACACAAAATTACATCAGGATACAGGCATCTTTTTTTTTTGTTCCTATTATTTATCTGTTGGGAACCCCCCCCAACATTTAACTAAAGAAACAATATCTGGATTTACTGCCTCTCAGTTCAGTCACTCCTAATGCCATTGGAGCTTTAAGTCTTCCTTTAGAGGGAATCATAGTGTTCTGGAGGGGGCATTCAATTTGCTCTCTTTGAAAGCTCAGCCCCAAAGCCTATAAACAAGCTTTTAAAACATGAACAGGGTACTTAGCAGATCCCACAACATTCATATGATAGGCTTGTTAAATGTCCACTACAAGGTCACCTGAAGCTCTAAAGCACTGACTTTCTACAGGTTTTTTGATCTTAACTAAGGAAGCTAAAGCAGACACAGAACAACACTGACTGCAAACAAGCTTGACTCTGAACAATTTAAAAAAAAAATAAAAACAGAACAACAAAACCCACAAGAGGAAGAGAAATGGGGAGAGCCCTGTTGATCTAGCCCGGATGTCTATCACATTGGCCATCAGATGACCTCCCCTGGATCCAGCTGTGGCAGATGGGGTTTGAACAACCAGCTGCTTAGAACAGCCACCACAAAATCCCAGCAGGACAGCATCCCACTGGCTTAACAACCAAGCACCTGAATCCAAAAGGGATGTTTACTTGCAGCTCCTGAAGAAAAGATTCATCTCAGGAAAGCCTACCACTGTGTAACAAGGTGCCTACACCTTTTTGAGGCACATCTAAAGCTTGTATTAACCACCTCCTTAAAACATAGCTTGCTTCAAGTACTCAATTCTGTCACAGCAAACACAGATCAACACAGTAAATTTATAAGTGAATTTACACCTTAGGGAGCAGCATTAGAAGATTATTTTTCTGTCACTAAACCAAATATCCACCTGAATGCTTATACTTAAACTTCTGCTAAGGAAAAAAAGCATAGAAACATACAATTAAGGTAATCTAAACACTGGCTGCCAGTGGGGTTTCATAAGCAGTCTCATGCTTGTTAACAAGTTATTTTTAGTAGGCACTCTCTCTGTTCTCCTCTCTCCCCACCCACACTCAGACAAATGCACCCCACAAAACTTATTTAGCTATAGAAAATCAACTTTAAATTTAGATAAGGTGATTCCACTGATTAGGAGGCAAATACTGAAGCAATCATAACAGCATTTGTTTTTATAATCTCAGGTCAGGCCATTCCTGGCGCAAAGAGCTTACAGATTAAACATAGCACAAGAAACAAGGACAGAGATAGGAAGTGTGCGGAGACAGCATGACAACATCATTTTAGCAGGAGACTGCAGTTTCAACAGTATCCCCTTTGCTATACCCCTCTGAGCTAACTGGTAGCTGAGAAATTCAGCCTATACAGTACTAGGATTTCTTACTTGAAGTTTCCTTTAGTTGTTCCTCCCTCTTACATCATCAAAGAACATGATTTAGCAAACAGTTGCCAAAGACAACTATAGCAGTTCAGCTGACACGTAATAACTTATAAAAGCCCTGTAACTGAGCCCTGACAGGGCACTGGAGAACCCCAAGTTACAAACAGATCGTATGTACCCACTTGTTCGTGCCATTCAACAGCTGACCCTCAGCAAGTCTTATCAGCATCTTCTAGCAAGGCTGATAAAGTGAACCCATCGCTGGGCACCTGCTGACATGCCCCTGCTTTAGGAGCACCATCAGAGACTCCACATTTCCCTCCCCTAGAAGGCTAACAAATGATAAACAGCACATTTGGGGAATTCCTAGAAGGCCTACAATCTTCCCCTCAAAATATCTGGTATGACCTGTAAACCTTCCTCTTCCAAGTAGCTTCTTGTAAACCACTCAAGTAGGAGGCTGTCTACTTGCTGGAGACCTCTGGCTCAGTTTTAGCTGCATTTGTTACAGTTTTTGAATCCAGTTAAATGTACGTATGTCACATAGCCAAGTACATTTCTGACCCGAGAACGGAGATTATCACTATTTTTTTCCTTTTCTTTCTTTCTGCATCCACTAAGAGGTTTCTAATGCACAAGACTGAAGAACAGCCACCTGCTGTAGCTGCAAATTGCCAAGGCCTTCCCTGAACGCTTGCACAAATTAAGAACATCTTCATACATCTTAGAGGGAGTATCCATTCTTCTACTGACATTTAAACAAGAAGTCTTTCAATCATGTTCATTACAGCAGCACTTAATTGTCAACTGTGAATAGAACCCCACTGCGCTAGTCACAACACCGGGAGTAAGAGCCACATCCTGCCCAGCTTGCCTGCAGCCCAGCCCAAAGAGCAGACAGACCGACCGACCTAGGCTGAGACAGTACAGCCCACAGAGGAAACAGTATAATGCCCAGTTGTTTCAGGCAAGTGCCACAGTTACATGAGAAGGAAGAAAGAACATACCTAAAAGGAAACAGGCTAAAAAAAAAGAAGAAAAGAGTGAAGGTGAGGAACAGCAAAGAGACAGGGGGAGGGAAAAAAAAAAATCAAAATACCCTAAACCCAAGAACATCAGAACCATACTAAAAAGTGAAAAAGCTGAGAGAAGCAGAAGCAAG
The DNA here is from genome assembly GCA_033558185.1 of Dromococcyx pavoninus. NCBI lineage: Eukaryota > Metazoa > Chordata > Aves > Cuculiformes > Neomorphidae > Dromococcyx > Dromococcyx pavoninus. Next base: position 298,693 of record JAUMJL010000888.1, read on the forward strand.
AGCAGAGACTGAAAGAAGAGAATTTGGAGCAGGTCTATTATCAGATTAACACCGGACAGAGAGAGCCCCCAAATGAGTTCCCCAAGCACACCAAACACTTGGGAAACACTCCCTGTCATCACCACCACAGGCAGTCGAGGCCTGCAGAGCCTCCTGGTAGTTCTCCAGGGCCTCTGTAACTCCTGTCAGACCGTGGAGCTGTGGAGAAAGAAGCAGGGCAAGAAGAGCGTAGTAGTTCCACATCTGGTGGAGTCTCCTTGGCAGGGTCCCTACTGCAGTTATCTGTCACAGCATCTGATCCTTGTTGCAGCACTGCACCCTCAAATCTCCACTTTTTTGTCTAAAAATAGAGCAGTTTCTGTATTTAACAGTAACACAGGTGGCCTTGAAAACCCAGGTGCAATGAACAGTAACACTCACTTGAATTTCCAGAATCTTCTTGGGACAGAAGACTGAGCTCTCCCTCACAAAGAACCCTGGGTTCCGATACATTTTTCTACTCTCCAGGACATCAGAGAACTCAACTTTTTGCTTAGCAACTCCCTTCTGCCAAGTACCCCACTATGAGTTTCTGCCCTACTAGGGCTTGATATGTTTACTTACTCTTCAACTTCATTGAACACAGGACAAAAATACAACACAAATTTGTCATGCTATTCCCTGTAAGACAAGGAACAGCACCACAGACCCAGAGTCCAACCTAGAGAGTGAATGAAACTGAGTGAAATCACAGTGAGAAACAGATTGGCTGGGATCTGATACAGCAGCCAAAATCCCAAGAGAAAGACAGATGAAGCTAGTTAGGAAAATGCATTCATTTGATGCCTATCTTTTAAAGTTGGAGGAGGAGTAAGAAAATCACCAGCTGTTCAGAAAGAACATCCACCTCGGGTGAGAAGTACAGCGGAAAAAAATAAGTCAAAAAGCGAGCAGTAGCTGATCTGAATCCCTATGATGAACTGTAACTCACGGTTGAACACAAGTCTAAGACTGAAATGAGAATTGCAGCTGTTTCTACAGAGCGCAAAAATCAAGTTGTGGTACAGTGTTCAATTCATGCTGCAGACCTCCTGCATCCATCCCAAGCTCCTACTTTGAACTATGCCACAGAGCTGCACAGAAATGGAACAAGTCGCTTTAGGTTAAACGTGGCTTTGAATTCAAGGAGAACATTATCACAATTAACACTGAGAAACTGTAGGCATGCCATCAACGCAACGCAGATATTCTCCACGGCAGGAATAGCTATCTTGGTGAAGGAGTTCTTATTACAGATGAGGCAGCATTTTAGAAGCTAGATGTGTAAGCTTTTCATCATTGGCAAGTCTTGCTTTTTTATTTCTTTATTTTTTTTAAGTAATAAAAATAGCAGGGCAAGAAGAGCAAGAGATCTAAGTGTTGGACATCACTAAAGCTATTTAAGGTAACCAGAGAAACTAAAGCTCATTCTCAAATGATATATCATCAGACCAAACTGGGGGCTACTGCCAAAAATCATGGTCTTATTTCCCATTTTCACGCTCCTGCCATGGTAAATCTCAAATCTGGCAAGTTTGTAGCCTGAGGATGAATCAGTTTAGCTGACTGATGTGACAAACTAATCCATCTCTAAAATAAACCAAGCCTCAAATCAGCAAGCTGAACCAACTCATCTTGAAGACATGTAGTTTTTAGATCTGACATGGGGAAGAACAGAGAACAGGACTGTTCCTCGCTGCCTGTGCTCCCAGAGAAGCCACACTAAGTGCAACACAAAACCACATCCTTTGACTCAAAGCCATGATGGAGCTGCAGCCTGCAAAGGAGGCTGCCTTCAGAAGGGCAGTGCTCCCTGTGCCCTTGACACTGCTTTGCTCTGGTACCAGTTATCACACAGCTGCTATCAGAGGGTAAGCTGTATCAGAACGGCTTCTGGATGGACCAACTCCCTGCTCTGATTCACCCCACGGCAATGCAAGCGCTCGGGCTGGCAGAAGGAGAGAGAAGCAGACAATAAAGCCAGAGCCATTCCTCGTGATGACTGCCTGCGTCAAGGGTAAGCTGACATAGCCACCACACCACAGGCTCGAGGAAACCAAAGTGATAGCACCTGGGCACTACAACCACTGCTTTCCCAAAGCTAAACACAAGCTCAGACTCTCAAACAACTGAATAACACATCAACTACATTAAAAAAAATAAAAAAGGATTACATTACATACAGGCATTTATTCTACACAGTAACTGTTCTGCCTTAAAATGCATACTTAAGCTAAGAAAAAGTATTATTTTCTACTAAGACTTCTTAAAATCTATTAATAAGGTTGTTTCTGAGAGGAAAAATAAATAATATACCTACTTCAATAAGACTTTTCCCCCCCAGTGAAAGGATAATAACGTAATTCAAACTACACAAGATGTTCCCAAATTTTTCATTGCAATAGGTGGGTTTTCCTAAAACAAATCCTACATGAAGGGGAATCCATTTTCTCCACAAAGAAAAACATGAACAAAAGGAATATTTCTCCTCATAAGAATGCGCCCAGACATCTGGGGATTCCATTCCTTTCTGCCAGCACATGACTAGACTAAGGCTTTCGTGGACAATATCTACACATGCAGCTGATATTCTCAAACTTGTTCCTGTTATTGTTTAAGGAAGACTGCTAGAGCTTGAAATCCTAAAATAGAGACAGGTATCTGTAAACAGGGAGAATAGAACTGTTTTAGCAAAAACTTCCTCTCCAGTATGCGGGAAAGAAAAAAAAAATAACTAGCAAAAACAGACCTTTCCCAAATTCTGCCAGTTTCCATGCCAGACAAAGAGAGTGTGAGGTTTGAAGATCTGATGAAGCACAAAACAAGTGATATAAAGTAGAAGCCTAAAAATTCATGAGAGCAAATTTTGAGAAGTTACACATACACACTATATACGTCTGCGAAAGTTGCATACTTATGCAGCTGAAGTGGAGGCTCTTCAAGGGCTGCTGCTCCAAATCTATGTAGGTTTTGAAAGCAAGCTGGCAGTGCAGAAAGTTTTTCTAATTAGAAGCTTGATGGTCTTTGAGGGAAGAGAAAATAAATGTCTCAACACAGTTCACTCTTCCTTTACCTCTTACACATACCCTCACCTGAGGAATCTCACGCAAGATAAACCAGGCGTTACGAAGCCAACACAGGCAGAGACAAAATATTTCCATTTCTAGAAGGAGATAGTGCAGCCTATTATTATTTCTCTACTACTGCCACCACTGGAGAATAATGGTAACATTTTCTCTTGGTCCAGGTAAGGAGGCCACTTTCAACACAATAATGCAGACACCCATTCTCAGAGGAAAGTAAAGACAGGAGCAGTCTAATGTTCTTCTGCAGACAAGCATTTATTTACCTAGCTCAGAAGACAGCAACAAACAAAGCACTTTGAAGACTACAATTCCTGTATCAGAAAGGTTTAGATAGAGGAAAGATACCCCAAAGTGCTATTTATCACAATAAAGGAAGCATATAAGAGACAAAGCACCTGTTTATCTATCCCATTTTCCCATCTCTTACAGAAGCAAACAGTGTCTAGGGAACAGTACAAAACAGGACAAGCTTGCAGGGACAGCTATCCTAGCACACTTTCCCAGCCCCCAGCTATGGCTGGCTTGGGAACTTCCCAAGACAGAAGCAGTACCTCTGGATTTTTCTTCCCGACTTTGCAAATCCAGTCCAAGATGTGAAGATACTAAATGCAATAAGTCAGCCAACCACTTCTGAACAGGTCTAAGAAGTGACATCCCTAAAGCATATTGGTGTCAGGACTATCTAGTAGGAAGCTGAAATTTTATCTCAACATCTACAGCCAGATTGAAAAGGAGCATATAGAATATGCTTGAATGCTCACATTTTGGCTGAGACAGGAAGTAAAGTCTTGAATCAAAGATTTTTCCACAGCAGCAGCCACTCAGCCACAAACCCACAGTGAAATTATATTAAGACATTACAGCCTGGCACTGTAGCAGAGATAATGAATGCATAAATCAGACTTATCACAGAAGGTTTTCGGCAAAGGCAAGATGAAAATCTTCATGTTAAAAAGTTTCAGCAAAAGCCAACAAAAAAGCAGAAAACTTTGCTCATGTTTCAGTTTAGATAAAACTATTACAAAATACACTTTTTCCTTCTTTTACCAAAACATTTGTCTGAATAAACATGTATTTCTAACAATCAAATCAAGTAATTGTCCTTCATCTGCCAGGAACTGAACTCAGGATTCTCTTTTCCTTTACATTCAGCATATAAGGAAACATCTAGTATTTAACTTTAGATCCTTGACAAATCAAACAGCCCTATAATTTAGTGTGCAATTAAGTAGAAACAGCTCTTAGCCCAGTATTTTTTTTTAAACTGAAATGCAGTTGAAATGGTACACAATTTTAGAATTAGCGGTAATTTTTCAAAATACTTATTTCCTCTGCAAAATGACCTGAAAATACAATCTACATTTTAATCTAATTATTGCCCTTTTCAGTTTATCATACCTGAAGAGTCTGACAGCTGATAAAGCAGACAGGAATTACTGAAAGTAATGCATGCTTCCTGCATCACAAATTAAGGAACAAAGAAAAAGCTTTAGATATTTTTATATATATTGCTCATCAGAGGGGGTTAACGTGGGGGTTCATCAAAATTAAATGGCTTGGAAATATTCAAACTCAAACTTATCCCTCTTCCAACACCAAATATTATGGCAATACTAAAATTATTCAAAGACAAGTCTCAGTTTAATGATTGATTGCCATCTATCCTTATGATGGATCTTCATTTACCTGTATGCTTACTTTATTCACCAAGGCTGGATTATTATCCAGAAAGTCAGAATTCGATGAAGAAAATGGACAAGAGACATCACAATTGTACAGGATGAATACAGACTGGTTTCCTCTATAAGTATTCCAGAAGGTCTCTTCATCACTAAAAATCTAGACACAAAATTACCCCTGAAGAGTGGAAAGCCAGGGCATTTTATGACAGCATTAGAAACAGTATCCTAAGCAGAAAACACTCTTGGTCAGTACAGGGACCCGTGGCCTTCAAGACCTGTAAGCAAAGAGTTGCTTATGCAACAAAAACAGCACTGTACTATAATTTCTTAGTTTTAAGAAGTTCATTATTTCCTTTGTGTATTTAAATAGAAAGATCCATGGCCAAGATAAGAACATGCTCCCTGAATACAGGCTTTGCAAGCTGACTGTGAACAAAGACATAAAGCATCCAGCTCTTTGCACTCACGTAAGAGACATCACTAGCTAAAATATCTGTTACCAGAATTCACTGGCTCGGCATTAAAAGGTTTTCACAATTAAAAAAGGCATCCTAAGAATACCACTCTAGTGGTTTTAAACCTAAGAAACAGATTATGCATGGACCGTTTTTTAATAGCTCTAAGTTTATTCTATCTCACAATCCATCAACCTACTATTTGCCCCACTGCATATGAAATCCCCACAAAAGCCACACAGGACAGGCCAAAGCAACACCATTCGCAAAACATACTCAGATTAGAGAAAAATCTCAAGCCGTGTTAAACAAAAATATTAACTCAGTCAATCCACCTTCCAAAAAAACCCCACCCTAACCACCTAAAAACACCCTAAGCCAGTCTGATTACAAGAAACAAAATATTTAACAGGATTTTTCACTTCTAACATGAATTGTTTAAGATTCCAACAGTCAAGCTTAGCTTTGGTGTTTTGCAGCCATCATTCCCATCTCCAATGTGATGGTTCTACTTCAGCACTAGAAAATCCCTTGCAAGTATGGAGCAACAAGCTGGTTCAATGTGTTTCAGTTTTAAAAGCACACATTCCTTTAAATTTCATCATTTCAGTTTTAGCATCAATAGGAACAATCTAAATGTAACATAAAGGTAATTTTAAGCAGAAAAGCAATTTGCTGGCTTCCACATTTCCTATCAGGATTCACTAATGACTTACTATCACCAACACAAATCTTTCAAGATCAAAGTAATGCTGAAGTTCAATAATTCTGCTACTACACCCTATGGCCAGAAGTCAACATCCACTGCACATTACATATTTGCACTTAAACAATGACACTGTACCAAAAAGGCAGCAGTAACCTTCATGTAAGCAGTACTACAATCACCACAGCAGCCACAATAGCAAAGTATTTTTGCATGAAAAACATGGCTAGGACTTCCATCTTACTGTTTTTACATACACAGTTGAATATGTAGTTGCACTTTGCCTTTCTCTATTAGCTAAGTCAGATTAAGAAGTCTCCCACACACCGTGGCACCTTATTCTTCACCCTGCTACCATAATTCATCAAGCACTATGTCATGCTAATGAAACTGTGTGGCTATGCTATAAACATCAATGGAGTAATCTGGGAAGGAAACCAAGCTATGTTTTTTATTAAAAAAACATACACATTGGAAGTCTGGATCATCTCACTGATCGGGTTCACAGCACAGCTGTGGAAGAAAACGGTGTGAGGAACTGAACAGGCCAGGGTCAGGCAGGAAAATGAAACCAGCCCATCAACTAGGAAAACTAATGCAAATCAATACTCAAAAAAAAAAGAAAAGCAGCAAGAGGTGAGAGGTTTGTCAGCCTTACACAGATCAGAACAGACTTACCTTAAACCCAAGTACTAGGAGCCGATCAGTGTGCACTTTTATCATTAAAAAGAGCACTTATGCAGTCTTAACTTACTAGAACTGTAAGTCACGCACCATTTACATGAGGCCATGTACCTAATGTGAGTCTAATACGCCATATAACAAAGTCCAGTCTGCAGAACTGTTCTAGTTATAACTGAGTTTTCACTTCATACTACCCAAACCTCTGCTCTGGGGCAACACATGGTTAGGAGAGGAAACTTCTGATTTCTTTCAAGTTCTTTGATATCTGGCCTGGTGGGCTCTTCAAAAAAGAACTCCAGGGGGAATCTTAAGAGCTACAGACTGGTAAATGTAATCTCCATCCATGGCAGGATTGCAGAAATAATAGCATACCAAACAACCTCCTGGAATAAGGTGAACATGGCTTTTGCAAAGAGAAACCCTGCTGGTATTCCAAGCAAACATGTAAAGGGGATCCAAGGAAAACACACACTTGGATTTTCAAAGAGCCTGGACTACTTCTTTACAGTCTATGGCAAGAAGTCAAGTTGTCTGGTCACAGATGCTTGGTTACAGAGGAAGCATCCCGTTAAGGGCAGAAAGCTGGTTAAAGACTAGGAAACAAGGGTAAGACTCAGTAGCCAACTTTCCACTGCGGAGAAGAGTCAGTACAGGAGCTGACCTGGCAGCACTGCTAGGACTCATTTTATCAGACATCTTCAGTGACCTGCAAAGAAGTGCACAGTGAAACTCTCCAAGTCTATAGATAAAGCTTTCTCAGGTCAGCCAGCTGCAGCGGCAATGACTGTGAATTCTGAAAGGACCTCACTAAACTGAATAAGCAGAACATGGTAGATGAGCTTTAATACAGAGAGATCCAAAACTATACATATAAGAAAAAAAATCCAAGTTGTGCTTCCATGCTGAATTTACAGCTGATTTTTACAATTCAAAACACTGATTTTGGAGTTACGACTAACAATTATCTGGAGTTACTGACTCAGAGTGCAACATTCACTGAAAAAGTCAACTAGATGTTGGACAACAGGAAAGATTGGAGAAAAGGTAGGAGTCACTAGCAGCTATGTAAAGACGTACTGCACCGTGATCTTACGAACCACAATGTGGAAACAAGAATGGCTACAAGCAAGGCAGAGCAGAATTCAAAAAGGTATAGGTAAGGACAATTAAAGGATTCAAGAGATAGAGCAGCTGCCTTGGAAGAAAGTCTGAAGGAGCTGAGGCTCTTCAATCTGGATGCAAGACGGTGAGGGGTGGGAGGGTGCAATATATTCAAAGCTTACAAAAACCTGGTTCAGATCATTAATAAAGATATTGAACAGCACTAGACCCAGCACTGAACCCTGGGGAACACCACTCGTGACTGGTTTCCAATTGGATTTAACTTCATTTACCACCACTCTTTGGGTCCAGCCATCCAGCCAGTTTTTTACCCAGGTGTGCCTGTCCAGGCCAATGGCAGCCAGTTTCTCAATCAGAATACTGTGAGAAACAGTGTCAAAGGCTTTACAAAAGTCCAGGTACACCACATCCACAGCCTTTCTCTCGTCCATTAACCATGTAACCTTGTCATAAAAGGAGGAGATCAGGCTGGTCTGGCATGACCTACCTTTCATAAACCCATGTTGATTGGGTCTGATCACCTGGCTGTCCTGCATGTGCTGTGTAATAGCACTCAATATGATCTGCTCCATGACCTTCCCTGGTATCGAGGTCAAGCAGACAGGCCTATAATTCCCTGGATCCTCCTTCCGACCCTTCTTGTAAATGGGAGTTACATTTGCCAGCCTCCAGTCAAGCAACACTTCCCCAGTCAGCCAGGGCATAGATAGATGAGGGAAAGGGGTTTGGCAAGGGCCTCTGCCATCTCCCTTAATATTCTTGGGTGTATCCCATTCGACCCTATAGACTTGTGGACATCTAATTGGCCAAGCAGGTCTTCTAAGCAAATACAGCAGTTTCACTGGTAATCATCCCTGCCTTGGAAATACCATGGAACAGGGTGGTACTGAGGCTCTTGTTCTAACTTTTTCTGCTGAATAGCTCTACAGCCTGCTCTTCTGAAACAGACCTCTCAACTACCTAAGACACAGGTAACATTTCCTTCCTGTGTTTTCCTCAAGGCAGTCCCCTGTTCTGCTTCACTGCTCCCTACTCCTACCACAGGGGACGGCAGAAGAGAAGCAAGCAGAGCCAGGGTCTGAAAGTACAGAGACTGACACAATCCCTGGAGAAATATCTTAAGGTGATGACAGACGGGTTTTATTAATGGGTCTTCCACAGTTGAACACAGTTGTCTCCTCTTTGGGCTGAGCCTGGGGGCAGCAGGAGTGTGAGTCTCAGTACAAGGCTAGTATTTCCAGAAAATACATCTTAATTTTGCTTCAGTCTCTTGTTCCTTACAAGACAGTCTGGAAACAGCTTTTCACACTACATGAGATTGTGATGAACAACTTGTAAGACAGGCCTAGAGCATGCAATCTCTTCTTACCTTGAGACAGGAGCTGCATAGAACAGCACCCTGTTACCCAGTGCTCAGAGTCTGAATCACAGCTGTGGAAAAATGGTTCAGGAGTACTGGACTAAGGCAAGATCTTGCAAAAAAAACAGATCTTGAACTAGTATATGCTCTGATCCCTCAGGCTGGATGCAAACCAACCGCAAAACTAAGAAAAAGAATAAGTCACTCTGACCCTCTAAAAGAAAAAGAAAAATCATAAATGACACTCCACTAAAATTAAGATACACTAAGTGGTATCACTTTTGATTGTTATGTCCTAACACTGCTGTAAAATTTAGATTTAAAATTTTGTGGAAGAGCATTTCAAATCCAAGCATAAAAAGATCTTTAGCTGTGTTGAGTCTCAGAGAGCACGACGCATACTTCCCAACTCCTATACAAGGATGCAGATGGAATCCCCATGTTGCAGAAGACAATGAAAAGAATACACTATTCGAAGTCCAATTGGTAGTCATCGAATGCATACAATTCAAATCTGTATCATTGATCACAGTAAAAGTAGCATGAAGAACATACATTTTCATTTGTTCTACAAGTTTTGCAGTTCTTCAGATTCACAGGATGTTAAAACCTCAATGTGTTGACAGATGAGTATTGAGAACAATGTTAAGACTATGTTTTTTTTGCAGTATATCCTAATCCTTTTAAGTATATAAACCTGAATTATATCAGCACAGAATTTTCCATATACTAACACTAAATGCTGACTTGGTAATGCTTTACTACACCTGTTCCACATGTTTTTTTTTTAAAATGTAAGCAGTTTACTGAAAATAATGTTTACAATATCATGATACTAAAGTCAGTGAACCTTTTCCCAGAAGCCACCTACATCTTATGTTTGCATGGCTTCAGCTCGTTTTATTTTGTCTCATGTATCTTATGCCTGACCACATACCCTTTAGCCATTCAACAGCACAACTTTTCTGATTACCTCCAACACTTAAATCAACTACTTTTCTAAAAAATTGAGACTGAATATAAAAAAAAAAATCACAACTCTTAACACAAAGAGCAGCTTGTTCCATGACCTGAGGCACAAATAGTGTTCTTTCAGAGAACAGAAATCATTAAGTATCGGAAAGAATGTGGCCAGCAGGACCAGGGAAGTGACTGTCCCCCCGTACTAAAGCATTGGTGAGGCTGCACCTCAAGTCCTGTGTTCAGTTTAGGGTCTCTCACTACAAGAAAGACATCGAGGTGCTGGAGCGTGTCCAGAGAAGGGCAACGAGGCTGGTGAGGGGTCTGGACAACAAGCCTTACAAGGAGTGGCTGATGGAACTGGGATTGTTTACCCTGGGAGAAGGCTGACGAGAGACCTCATCACTGTCTACAACTCCCTGAAAGGAGGCTGTAGTGAGGTGGATGTTGGTCTCTTCTCCCAACTGACAGGTGATAGGACAAGAGGAAATGGCTGTATGGCTGTAAGTTGCGGGGGGGGGGGGGGGGGGGGGGGGGGGGGGCAGGTTGGACAAGATTACACATCAGGAAAAATTTCTTCACTGACAGGGTTGTCAGGCACTGGAACAGCTGCCCAGGGAGGTGGCTGAGTCACCATCCCTGAAGGTGTTTAAAAGATGGGTAGATGAGGTGCTCAGGGATATGATTTAGTAGTGGAGAGGTACGGCTGGGCTTGATGATCTCAAAGGTCTTTCCCAATCAAACGACTGTATGATTCTATGAGTCTATGATTCTAAGACAATCTACTTCTCCACTATTTTTATCTTTACGTATTCAACTGGAATAGCTGGGAAGGAAGTATTTCCATGGTTGTTTTAGTTGTGTGGTAGTATATCTATACAGTCATTATTTTAGTAAAGTTTACCATATTGTTGGGGGAACTTTTGAAACTGGCAATTTGAGGGCTTTTCCGAACAGAAATCAAAGCAACAAAAACAGATAAGAAAACCCTAAGAATTATTTACCATTGCACTGGGAAGAGGCAATAGAACAACAACGATGTCCAGAAACTGAGTTTCTGTCAACTAACACACAGAGCTAAGGAAAAAAAGGTGACAAAATCCCTTAAAGTTAAAAAGGCTACAAGCCATGTGTTTATTTCTACTACCTTGAATAGTTGTGTTGAGTTTTTTATAGTGTCTGGAAACATACAATAAACTCTGCTCTCCTTAAAAGCAACTCACATCTCTCATCTTATCGTTAGGTAGGAATCCTGGGGAATATGAAGAGACATAACCCTAAAGACAAAACTCCTTTCTCCCATCTCAAGCTAGGGGGGTGCTGTAATTCTGGGCAGCACTCTTTGTGATCAGTCGACAATTACAAAACTAGGTACAAGAGGCAGTTTTTGTTTGTTTTAATGCAAAACAGCCAACAAGCTCAGCATATTTTGGTTTACTCAAAGGGCAAGCACAAGTTCAAATTCCTATAAAACTGCACTACATTTGTTTCACAAACCTGATTGAGTTACTGAACTTAAACTAATATTTTTTCACACACACATGCACAATGTTTCAGACCAGTTATTTCCATCCACTAGAACCTTATTTTACCTAGTTTCATGATACCTCTTCGCTAATTTGTATTTCTATCTCTTCTCTATTTACTCCAATTGCCTCCTCAGGTCTACTTTGCTACTTTCCACTCTTCTCCCAACCTGCTCCTTCCTTGTCTGGATCTCAGGATTACAGCAGCAGCCTCTAGCTTGCCCCCTTCAATTGCCTCAAATAGGAGAAATATCTCTCCTTATATCCAGCCATCGACTCTGTCTCAAGAGGTGAGAAACAAAGTCATTTGTGCTATTTCAGCCTTCCTTGCAGCTATACAGCCTCTGCGCAAATAAAGCAAAACAGGTTGTGTATAAAACTTCACTGTCCAGATATACGCCAAATCAAATGTGGGTCTATGTAGGGTTTATCCAGCAGCCAGGAATCCCAACCTAAAGGCTTGAATATGGAAAGTCAGTTTCCAAACTGCAAAGCACTACAGATTAAAAAATGAAAGGGCGGCTGAAGGGGCTCTAAGCACTTATGGTCCCAGGTGTCTGATAAGAACTGCCTCGCACCCCACCCTGATAACAGCTCTGCCTTGAACACACACACATGCACGTGCAAGCCCCCTCACCTGGTCTGGTGCTCCTGAAACATAACAGCCACAGATAAGACATCACACCTGCAGTAACCTGTCTGATGCCAGGACCAGACAGAGGGCCACCAGCTAACAGGCCAGAAACTGCTTTCATAAAGCTAATGATTAACCGGCCATTACACTCAAATCCAAGCCAACTCACTTAAGAGAACTAGACTCAATTTTAGCCTCAGGCTACCTTTTCGAAGGTGCTTCCAACCCCTGAAGGTAAACAACCTGACAGCCAACACCACATTCAATCTGGTGAGACTGGTGTCCTCTCCAAATAGTGGTATCCCTGGGTACATCACCCACCATGTCACTTTGGTACTTCCATGCGTTTACTGCCCAAGAGACCAGTTGTTTTTGCAACATATTCTTCTTTCACAGGTTGAGTAAGTGCTTGTAAAACTTCCAGAACCCACAGGACACTTAAAAGCTCAATCCAAGTTTATGGAAACGATTACATCAGCTGTCAAAACTCATTCGGATTGCCTTCAGCATATGCTTTTTGAAAAGACGGACTATAAAACACCGAGTAAACTATTCCTCTACATAAGACACAGACCTAAAGCAACTCAAAACTTTTCTCATTCTTGTTCAGCAAAACACATTAATCTTCTCCCAAAAGGGATACTAAATTCTAGAATTGTTTACCACAACAATCCCATGCATAGCTATAGACTAGGACAGAGTGGCTGGAGAGTAGTCAGGCAGAAAGGGACCTGGGAGTGCTGGTTGACAGGAAGCTCAACATGAGCCAGCAATGTGCCCAGGTGGCCAAGAAGGCCAATGGCATTCTGGCCTGCAACACGAAAAGTGTGGCGAGCAGGACCAGAGAAGTTATCGTCCCCCTGTACACAGGGGTTGGTCTCTTCTCTCAGGTGACCAGTGACAGAACAAGAGGGCATGGACTCAAGCTTCATCAGGGGAGGTTTAGGCTTGATCTTAGGAAAAAGTTCTTCTCTGAAAGGGTGACTGGCCATTGAAATGTCCTGCCCAGGGAGGTGGTAGAGTCGCCGACCCTGGAGGTGTTTAAGGAAGACTGGATGAGGCACTGAGTGCCATGGTTTAGATGATGGTGTTAGTGTTGGGTTATAGGTTGGACTCGATGATCTCGGAGGTCCTTCCCAACCTTATGATACTGTGATACTGTGATAAAGTACCTCTGTACTCACACACACTTTTCACTTTCTCCTGTAATTCACATGGCTGTGTAAAATGTCTTTATAATACAGATGAGTTTTAAGAAAACAGCAGGCTCAAACAACACATTGTCATATCACAACTGAAACTGCTTTCCACTCACTGCAGCTTTCAACATTATGTAAAATATCCAAACGTGTATTTTACACACTTAAGAATGGTAGGAGAATGTATTTTAAACTATTTGTGTGGAAACAGAAACCAGCACAATGTGAGGGGAAAGCTCAGACCTGCGCCCAAGCAATGCAGAGACCTCGGTCAAGTTGACTGATTTCATGCTGGAAGTTTTATGTAGGTGGCATCACGAAACTGCTACAGTACCAACCACCCTGCACTGACAAACTCAACTCCATCTACTCACACGGAACAAACACTACTACTCACAGAAAAACAATTGTCATGCTTGCCTCCAAACTAAGCCAGCTCTGCAATTTTTAATTGGATTCCCACATCTCCAAATGCCAATTTGAAACAGGGAAGTTGCTTACTTCGATGATGGCAAAGAGCAGAACTGATTGCGCATAATTTTTGGAACTGCTTGTTCAATTTCAGAAATCAGCTTCTTTCAACTGATTTTCCAAGATGAGTGTAGTTACAACAAACACTAGAACACTTCCAGGGCAGGCTGAGCTTTAAAAGGCAGACTTCCCAATTCCTCCTTTTAACTATATGTTTCAGCTTTGAGGTGAACATCTTGTGTGCACACAATTACTCTAAATGCTAACGTATAACTGATCTCCACTAAGCCAGACACCCACCTTGCAACGAACAGCTGAAAATCTGAAATACCTATAAGTACCATTTCCTCCATAAAAAACACTCACAAGAATTATTTGCACTGTTATAAAAAGAATTAACTTAATATCACTGCACCAGAAGTCTGATAATTTCACCTTTAAACTAGCTACAAGAATACAGAAAATATGGACCACATGTTTTTCTCATGTCACAATTATAGACAGCAGTATCTGACCAGACATCGTGCCTGCATTTAAGACAATCCCTAAATACAAAAGCCTGAGCACAAGTTTCTATGCTCAACAGCTCAACTGGTATACCAGAATAGCTCTCCTTCCAAGAAAACTCCAGGAACAGGTATCCAGCTGCCAAGTACAGCTCCCCACATAGCAGGGCTTGTCTGAAGCTTGTTTATCTATTCTACTATCTTAAAAAGCAGCGGTGAGGCCAGCAAAGACCTTTAGGTACTGCCAATATTTCCCTAGCAAGTACACCCATCTCCCATCCTCCTCCCTTCCTTATTCTTGACACAACCTGCAATCCAAGTGCAGGCTTTGTCGGTACCTGAAACAAGCACCTCATCCTTTACAGCTTTTTGTTTGTCTGTTGCTAGAGGAGAGGGAAGGTAAAAGCATATTAAAAAAAAAGAAAGTGTTGTTAACTGAATGAAGCTGAAGCCTTGCTATTTTCAAGTCATAACTATACACTTTCACTCGCAAAAAAACGTCTTCGCTGTCTTCAAGTTTTTTTCAATTACCAGTAGGAATGCAATAGTGAAAAACTGTTTCAGTAATGTTTCCAGTCATTGTCACAGTAAACCTCAGTTCTAAGCACAGAAAGTTTCAACCTGATCTCTCCCTCACATGAGGACAGTCATCTGCATACAGACCTGTGCCTCAAGATCTGACAGCAGGTTTCCATCTAAGGAAGGAAACTGCTACTCAAGGAAGGATGTCTGCCAGCCCTCCAAGACAAACATGCGAGTGCCTTTAGTCTTTAACTATGTTATTATGGGTGCAGTTAGACAGGGCTGTTAAGGTGACCTAATACTTAATGCTTTGCTGTCATCAAAAGGGACACTCCTTTCTGCCCCCACCCCCCCACCCCCCAGTCATACAGTCCATCCCATCCCTTGTGATCATAACTAAAAAAAATAATCCAATTCCAGTCACTACCCTGGCAGAAAACTCTCATGCTGAGTTAACTTTCTGACGACTAAGCAAGTTCAACCACCTCACTGCATGGTCATGTATGCTCCAATGAGACCACATACAGAAGTAGCAGGAACGAGACCAGTAGTGGAACCACACCTTGATAACAACATGACAATTTTGTTGAACTAACAGCTAAATGTGCTCCAAGGTTACGTTAAAAGAAATCATATTCAAGAGAAGCACCAAATTAAGAGTTAAGATCTATAACTTCCATGGAAACAGCAAGGCCGTGCCAAAACACCTATGTATGGACATATGCACAGACACTATACAAGGGCATAAATATAAATACCTCATATATATATATATAAATATAGCATTTACTTCAAAGGGTTGAAGAATATGTAAGGGCAATTCTTCACTTCGCACACAAATTACTGCTACTATAACTTGTTGCTTATGAAGAACCACTAAACAGAAAATGGGGAAGATTATTCAATATCCATTACAGGATTTCACCAATTTAGAAGACTTGCTTTTAAGGCCAAAGTCAAATAAGCTCTGGCTCATTTTTCTCTGCTAGAGAAATAACTTCTAGGCCTAAAATACACTGGAGGTGTGAACTCTGAGTACATTGAGGCTATCCACTTATTTGCTCAACAGTCAGAAGTTCCACATCAGTTGTTTTGTTACAGGTATTATGACCAAAATTCATTAGCTCATGTGATGAAAAACTGTCTTGGTGAGGTGTGAGCATGACTCATCCTCATGTCAGTATAGACACCACTTCTCATAATCTTTACTAGCAGTCATAAACAAGTAGCAGAAAAACCAGAAATTACAGCCAATGTATCACAAAACAGAGCGCCCTGAAAGAACAGCATCCCACACACTTTACAAATAGAAACAAGAAAGGAAGCCTCATTATTAACAACATAACCTGATGTGCGAGATGACAAGTCAACAAGAGAAGGCAGAGTAGCCACAGAAGCAGAAGAGGGATGCTGAGTAAGAGGGCAATGAAGCAGGTGAAGGGGCTGGAGCACAAGCCCTATGAGGAGTGGCTGAAGGGAACAGGGATTGTTTAGTCTGGAGAAAAGGAGGCTGAGGGAAGATCTTATTGCTCTCTACAACTGCCTGGAAGGAGGCTGCTGCAGGATGGCTCTTGGTCTCTTCTGCCAAGTAACAGGTTATAGGATGAGAGGAAGTGGCCTCAAGTTGTGCCAGAGGAGGCTCAGATTGGATATTAGGAAAAAATTCTTTAGCAGAAGAGCGGTGAAGGACTGGAACAGGCTGCCCAGGGAAGTGGTTGAGTCACCATCCCTGGAGATATTTGAAAGCCATGTAGATGTGGTACTTACAGACATGGTTTAGTAGTCATGGTGGTGTCAAGCTGACAATTGGGCTTGATCATCTTGGAGGTCTTTTCCAACTCTAATGATTCTATGATTCTATTCTATGATTCTATGAGTAAAAGAGTGAGTGTTATCCACCCTAAGAAAGAACAAACATGTTTTGTGGGAGTCAGCAGAGAACAATGAAGGAAAACAAGGTAAATGTGCCAAAAAGGAAAAGATATTTACAAAAGTAAAAGGATGAAAATAAGACAGATCCTTTACTAGAGTTTTAAAGCGCCTAAATTAAATTACTTCCAATCAACTTGTAAGAAAGGGTCATTTAGACAAGAAAGAGGGTCTCATGAATAACAGGAAGACAAGAAGTTGTATAATGTCATCTTTTGGGGAGCACTTTTTATTGATTGTTTTTGCATGCTTCAGTTCAAAGCAACTATAATCCCAAAAAGCACCTTCCTGCCTAAAAAAAAAAAATCACAACATTTGGCAAAGACTGAAAACATGGAACAGATGTAAGGAACTAAGCAGTCAGGCTGCGAGTTCAGATGCTTTCTACTGGCAAATCTGAGTAGGTAGGACCTTTGGCTTGAAAGGAAATCACCCAAACTTCTCAGAAACACACCCAAAAGGCTTCTTCCCTTCCATAAACACATTAAAACTAACAAATGTGGGAGAGAGGAGGGGAGGAGACTACACGGAATATGAAGTAATTGTACTCAGCAGGGATTCAGGAGCACGGGGAGGAAGAGGATGTTTAGTCATTACCTTTCAGAAGTACCGAGATGAAGCTGCCCTACCTCTTCCTACCTAAATTACTTCACACTTGTATGAAGCAACGCATATTGGGTCACAGTGCCTCAGTACTTAATTAAAAAGATCTCAATAAAAAACTTTGTTCCCCCATTCACATTATTTATAAATTACTTGACAGTTACACGATGACCTTTAGAAAAAGTAGATGTGCATGTATTCTAAGCAACCCTTGGCAGCATCCCCTTGGCCATACGCAGAAGTCCTATACAGCTATACAAGTTGCAACCAATACCTCTACACTCAAGGGGAGGAATGGGAGCACAGCCCCAGGAAGGGGTTTGGCCTGCGAGGTATCAGCAGTGCTACAAATGCCCCATTCCTGTCTAGGTGCAAGCAACCCCTTCCACACTAGACACTTGCCACCACTTGACCCAGATCCTTACATATAAAACACTTGTAATCTACTGCTATGCTTCCCTTCCCAAAGCCTTGCAAAGGAACAATCTCAGGTGGACTGTGACTCACTCTCCCTCAGAACATGGACACGCAAACAAACCACTGCGTGGAAAATTCATAATTAACTTACTATGGAATAATTAGTGTGGTACAGCTTTCCATCTGCATAGTCACCCTGAGGTAGTTTCATTGTAGTTTATTTTCCTTGTATGGGCTCAGAATGAATACACATGCAGGTACCAGAAAGCAGAGCCTCACTCAATCGACCTGCAATGATTATTCACATGTCCATACCCTTGAGTCCCTATTACTGTAAGGCACAAGGGCTTCATAATCTGTAACTGTCCTCAGAATATCTGATTAACATAGGAAAGAGCCATTAATCACATTTTTGAGCTGGGGCACAGCACAAAGCCGTATCTGCATATATGAGAGAGCAAAATTGACCAAATTGTAAACACCCTATCAAGGACTCAGTAACAAGGTTATACAGGCATTCTTATATTGGTATAGCTATTGCCACACAGAATAAGAACTGCCTGTGATAATATAAAATTTCTCTATACTGGCAAAATCCCACCATATCTGAGCTTTCAGCAGAATAAGTACTGCTTCTTAAAAACTCAGAGCCAGCAGGACGGCAGCCAGGCATACACAGTTTGCTCAGGGTCTCAGAACAGCAGCAGTGGGTGGTGGTAATTCAACCCAAACCTCCCAGGTTCCACATTTCCTTCACTCAGGAAGATACTGCTGATGTTCTTCACCCTGTCCTCTTTGTTCTGTTCCCCACCATTACTGACAGAACTGAAGGCTGGGGGAGGTCTGCAAACAAGCACTTGTTTATAGAGCTTATTTCACACAAGGCATCGTAGTATAGGGATACTGTGACAAGCTGACTCCTGTCTTTCTGCTATTAATGAAAAAGTGTCCCATGACTAAAGCAAAGAAAGACTAAAACTGGGATAGACCTGGGAACTGAAGTGAAAGCCTCATATAGTGGCCAAATGTCTCTGAATGACAGTTTCTTCAGCAGGTAATGCTCCATGATAGTTCATTAAGCAATGCTTGCAAGGCACTCAGTGTAATAACAGGGATTAAAACATGACTTGCAAATTGATGTTAGATAAAAAAAAAAATTAAACTTCTGCCTGAAGGAACAAATTATAAGCAATGTTCGTGTCTACTTTTCTCTGGTTTGTTTTCTACTGTTTCCTCTGTATATTCTCCATCTTGGCTACAACTGCTTTTAAGCTTGTTCCCTGAGCTGATTAAGCTTATGTGGTCACTATTTTGCCCACCAGTTTTCCCTCTTCATGACCAAATGACCTGGACCTCATTGGCCATTATCAGTCTAGTCTGAAAGAGGGGAAATCTCAAGGACATTTTGGACCCCCTGTCAAACAAGATGGTGCTCCCCCAGATCTTTTACACTGGTTGGCAGCAGGAAGCCAACTGATCAGCATGCATATAACCTGCAAAAACATGCTCTGCTCTAGACAAGCCCAAATCCATGCCTCCTCTGCCCGTGAGAGGAAAAACCCAAGGTCACTGAGTTACAGCATACAAATAAATAAAATTAGACAAATCCCTAAGTAAGGAGACATCGTTAGTTCCACTGCTCAGAAGTCTGTGCCATACATGTCCACAAACTCCTCAGCCTTCGCTTTAAAGCATTCCAGAGTTGTTCTTCCACCTACATCTGACCTCATTTCTCTACCCACCCTGTCTCACCCAACCTGCTTTAAAATCTTGACAACGAATCCTCCGCAAACTTGCAATAGCAAGAGCTACGTCTTTCGGAGTAAGGTCGCTCCATGTTTACATCTATGTATTTGCACATGAAGTAGATACTTTATTTGTAGTATGGATATTCAGACTGCAAACTGAACTGTAACACAACCCACACATGCTTTTGTTACACTAGTGGGCATCTCTGCCACCAATTATTACCTACACAGAATCTATGCATGAAAGGCCATAAAAAAAGCAGAGACGGATAAAAATATTGCATAACCTTCTAAAGCTGTAAATAAGACCTAGCAGTCTTATTAGCGGTCAGTATATTGGTTCTGGAAGCCAAAGGTACAAGACAATGTAATTCTAATATGAGAATTTATTTCCAAGCCATAGCCTGTAGCGTGGTACAGTAATCTTTGCCATTTAAAAAAAACAATTGGCAACGTCTTAAATCAGACCTATCTACATTAACATAAGATATGTAATATATCCACTTCAATTCTACACCCTATGGAGAAATCAACACTTGGCTGCCAAGAGCTGACTACTTTCATTTTCCTAATGCTGCTGCCATCTAACAGGTTTCAACTGCAGAGCCACAAACCCCACCAATGCTCACTCTTTTCTGGGAGAAGTACTTCAGAGACGGGCAGGGGCAAACCTACACAGAGCCTGGGAAATTTGGATTCTCACATACTATATAGCTCAAACACTACTAGATGAGAAAGGGCTGTAAATGAGAGAAGGAAACCTTTAGCAACAAATTTAAAAAAACCCTAATAATTTCTCCTAATCAAGGGAACAGAACAGACTGCCACTTTAAACACGAAAGCTAAGCCAACATATTTTAAAATGTTCAACATCTACAGAACTGACAAATTTGGTTTTCTATTTCTGTCTGCCTACCCCGCTGCTCCTGCCTGTAAACATTTTGTAGGAGGATGTGAAATTCAGAGAGGACTCTGAACTATGAATGACTCCACAGTGGCACATTCTTAGAAGTGCGTGGTGCAGCCTTATGAGCTCACTCACGCATGAGAACGTCACTGGTGCGGGTCAATTCAAGGCAACTACAGCAATATGTAGTTACAGCTGAATGTTAGTTTATTAACGTGAAAGTGCCTTTTCCCCACCTCCAGTGGTAATTTGAAGACTGAAAGAATACAAAAAAAAAGGAGGGGGAAGGAAATATGTCAATGTTTTAGGGAAATTAGGTTAATAGGACACCTGGTAATACCTTCAATTCTTTGCTAGTTTTTAACTTCTAGTAAATACATGCACTGAACACTGACTTCTTCTCTCATTAAGCCTAGTAATTTTACTTTACCATACTCATTCTGTCCAATGACTTGATGACTTGAATACCTCTGTATGCGTTGCATAATTTAGTCTGAATTATTTCATTCTGGATTCCTCCCTCGTGAGGCTCCCATGCCACACCTATGACAGCCTGCCCCACTCACTCTCTGGTCTGTATTAGCAGCACAGCTGGCTCCATGAGCTAGTAAAACATAACATAAAAATCATCCTAAGGGCTCATGCACACAAGGCTGAGGGAAGAGTAATTCAGGTAAGATTAAAGTGAGACACATTACATGCAGCTATTCTTACTTTAAACTAGGTATGCACAGCTTTAATACACCTGACCTGATCAACTAAGGTCAATGCAACTGCTTTATTTCCACAACAAAGAAAAGGTTGACTTTACAATCACAGTTAAGAAGACAGAAGTTACCTTAATAGTTGAGCAGAACATTGTCTAAACATATTAGAACAACTACTCATTTCATAACATTGTTAAAGCACTCATTGTTTCTTCAAATCAAAGTCTTTATTGATTCGATCATTGAGCTTTAAGAACTTACTACACAGGGTACCTCATATCATTAAAGTGTCTTGGAAAAAGGAGAGATGTAGGTTTCTCCACTACCATGTTTTTCTGTCAGCTAGAGACAAACATACAGAGCTACCCATAGCAGAACACAAACACTTATAACAAGGGACTTGGAACCTCAGCATCCCAAAAGGTGGTAAAATTGCATCTTCTGTTTTATAGAAGGCACATGTGAACAGATGGAAGAAAAAAATTGATTATAAACCAAAAGAGGAACCACCATCTGCTTTAAATAAAGATGTGGTTCTTACTCAATATGCTGCAGTTTTAAGTCAAATAAGCCTTGTTTAATGCAGGAAAAAAAGGCTCATCACCTAATCCCTGAATTCTAAATACCCATCATAACAACTTCCGTATGCCTTGGGGTTGGCATAAGACATATACACCCCACATCTTTTTATATCATTATATAAAACCAATACAAAAAACATAAAGCACTTGACATGAAAAACGAAGTACAAAACAAAGCATTTTAGAAAACCTTGCTGTGTTTTTGCTCATCAGAAATGTTCATGCTCTGGCAGGGAAGCTGAAAACTCCAGTGTTCCCTACGTATAAAAAGATAAAACAATGACCACAAGGTGATTTTACCACAAACTCAGACAAAACACTGAATGGTGGTTCCCCCCATCACTGCAAGGCAAAACCAATATTAACCATGCACAGGTTTATTGGAGCTGGAACCTCTCCAGTGCACAGCACCTGCAAACCACATCAATACATCCAGCGACCCAAATTTAGGAACTACTTTAAACTAAGCATCTCCAAATCCAACCACTTTTCCCCTGCCTGTAGCAGGGCTTGACTGAAATGAAGAAATATTGTCACTGCTGAAGTAAAGCACGTTTACATGAAAAAAATTCAGGAGACCGGAGCCTCTTCAAAGGAGAACACTTTCCACTACTTATGAATAAGGTGTTGGCTGTCTACACAGCTTCCAACGTTTATAAACTCTTTCAGCCTCAAAATGCATACTACCACAGCGAAGCAACACTAACTTCTGCCAAAAGGGAGCCATTCCCACCAGCTCCTAGGCAGTGAGTAATGCATTCGATTCAAGTGTCATCCGAAGCCCTAGAGCTACTGTACAGTAACCCTAGAGATGAAAACTAAGTTTTGCATTAAAGACTCATCAGTTCTTTACCGAAGAGTTGTGTTTTACCTTCTTTTGACCTCAGTCTTCCATATACAGTGAACTAAATCACAAGACAGAAACTTGACTGGAAGTCAAGATTTTATCAACCATTAGGTTTGGTAAGTAGGTTGCAATGCAGAGGCTCAAAAAAAATTGTGCAATACTCTGACAACTCCAAAAGCAATATCTTACCACAATGCAAGAAACAAGTCTTAAAAAGCAATTCATACTTTCACAAGTCTTTCCACAGTAGAAAGTATGTCATTATTTCAATATTCCAAACATAACAGAAACTCACCATGTTTACTGCTGAAATAAAGCTTCCTAAGGACAAGCTACATAAATCAAAGATAATTTTAAATCACAGAGAAGTAACATCGGTTATTCCACACATTTAAGTATATACCCAAATTTTTACCGTTAAAGCAAGGATTCAACCACTCTGTTGTGTAAATAAACTAGTGTTGCCTCAACAAATTAGCAGTGGCTTTCCCTAAGCACGCTGTGTGTTCTCAGAATTTATAAGTGGATATACTACACACACGGAAAGTAAGAGAGTCCTCTGAGAGCCCTCAAAAAGCCTAACACCATACATCAGCCAGAGATCCCAACTATCCTGGCAGTTTAAGACAGTTTATAAAGTTCAAATAGACTTCTGTTCTTTGCTAGTTACACTGGAAGACCTGAAACCCTTCACACTCCCAGGGCAATAATTACAGCCATCATTTTAGACATCAACATTTCAAACAAAAATCTCTCTATAGGGAACTCCGCAGATTATTGACTTTCAAAATGACTGGGTTTTCCCAGTAAATTAAAGTCTACCATGAAGCGGAATGCCAAGGATGAACACATCTTACATGATGGCAATCTAACTGTACTTCCTTTGGGAACAGAGGAAAATGGGACATTCTGAAAGCACGCATTTTTAAGTACAGTATCAGCCTTACATTTAGAACAATGGATGGCAGTCACATTATATTTCAAGAAATTCTGTGTAGAAAATGTTATTTTTCTGCACAACAATAAATTCTGAGCCCTGGATCACAGCCAAAAATAACAGCCAAAAGTAACTTGGATGTTTACTGGGGGAAGGTATGGAGGCAAAACAGGAGTGTCTGAACACATACGAAAAAACAGGGTCTGGAGGTACAGAGACATACGGTCCATGTGCTCTGTACTGTTGCCAATCAAGATGAAGCATGTAATTCTCATTACAGATTATTCAAAAGTAAAATGCTTAGCTAATACTTTATATTTCAAAATACCAACCAATAACATTAGAGTTTATTTTTTTTAAGTACATTTTTTACATAAAATCAGATTGAGAGCCCCGTTTGTCATCAAATAATGGGCAAAACGTATTTATAAAAATTAGGCCAAAATAAATATTTCCATTCCTAACAGTGTAGATGAACATTTAATTTGAATTCACATGTTTGCGTAGATACAGGTAAAATGACCTCAATTCCTCTTTATGGACCCATCAGCAGGGAATGGGCTAGTGGTTAGAGGAAACCAAGGAGAGCCATGGCTGCCCACATGCAAAATTCACATGCAACGTTTAACACCTTTGTTACAACTGTGGTTATTTTATGGCCTCACTAAAAGGTAGAACAACACCTTCAGATATATGCAGCAACTGGCATGTCTTGGCACCTCAGATTCCACCTGCAGGTTTGGTGAACTAACTCATACTCAAGTTCAAAACCATTAAAAAGGACAAGTACTTTGGTTTCACAAAAAAATAATAAAAACCACAACAAAGAAGTCTTTAAGCCAGGGTTTAGAAGTTCAAGCCTGTTTACATTCGGTTATAAACTCTATGTATGTGACAGCACTGGAAGAGGCTGACATCTCATAGCCAGAAGACACAACTCGCCAGGCTTTCAAGAAGTTGTTGCACAGTTGGGCCAAGACTTGAGCACACTTCTAAACTGTGAAGTAATCAAGCTACCAAAGACTAAGAGAACTACTCCAAATGACCAAGAACTTTGTAAATACAATTAATTTCACTGCCCACTGCATTAAAGCTTCACAGTAACCAAGAGCAGCAGAATCACCTTCAAAGAGCATATTAAACCAGTGCTTCATTTTAATGTATCACAATTTCTTTTTATCTGCCACACGCAAAGTGCAGGCACATTCTGAACTACTTGACAGGAACAAGAAAACATATTATTCCCACAGAACAGACACACATCTTCAGCAAGAGTTCGGCATGCTGACAGCAGGTCTTCCCAGTGCTGTCTTGTAGCATCCTGTAGGATCAGGGCATACATGCCTGTTTCAGCAACTGTCACCAGACTGGTCAGGGCATGGAGCTCAACTGTCCAAGGACAATACACTCCATGTCACTGAAGGACCATAACAGCAACCCTCCAAGGATTCCCTGTAATGATTCCTTTAAAGCTGTGCTTACCCATTTAAGAGATACCAGTTGGAGGGGAAAAAAAAAAACCACAAAAAAAAAAACCAAAACCCCACAACAAACAAACAAAAAAACCCGACAAAACACAAGATTTTAGAAAAAATGCTCGACACAGAAGAACCATGGTGGAAGAATCAAAAGGGAGAGAAAGAGGTACTTCAAGAAAAACTGGCACACCTCAACAGTACATTAAAAAGAAGTAAACCACGAGAAGCAGACACTTGCATACACTTTTACCAAAGTCCAAAAGGACTTGAAATGAAGAGAAGTTTAGAAAGTCATGATCCAAATAAACTCTTATCAAGGCTCCCTATGCTTGGAAACAGCACAAACTGTACTTATGTTCTTCTGTTTTAGATTTAACTCCCTGCCAAAATTAAAGGGTTTTTGACCTGGTTCAGCCAAACACGATGCTGAACCTCTCACTTGCAGAAGAATTAGAAAATAAATTTTCACAATCAAACCATATTCAACAATAACAGTCTTAACTTGTTGAAGATTTTTGCCTAACACCTTGAAATAAAATGTTCTCAAGAAAAGGTTTTGCTGTTAGTAGGTCAGGGACTTGAGAACAGTAAGTGGAAATAGGTGTGGCCATCTGACCAAAACCAGTTTTTGTTTCGATTTTATTTTTTTCCATAAAACCCTTTCAGAAAACAAGGTCAAGAAGGCCAGAGAAGGAGCTCTTCTACCCACACCTGATATACAATGGTTTGGCTAAAAGCAAAGAGATACTTAAATCTATTGTTTAAAAAAAAAAAAAATGGAAAAAAAAACTGGACACAAAGTTAAAAA
This sequence comes from Dromococcyx pavoninus, assembly GCA_033558185.1. Classification (NCBI taxonomy): domain Eukaryota; kingdom Metazoa; phylum Chordata; class Aves; order Cuculiformes; family Neomorphidae; genus Dromococcyx; species Dromococcyx pavoninus. Next base: position 324,586 of record JAUMJL010000888.1, read on the forward strand.
CACACTTAAGAGAACAGAAGTAGGTTTACCTAGCTGCCTTCATTATAACACTTATGACTTGGTTAAGGATCTTCTGCACAAGAACTAACACGTACTTTGCTCCTATTAAAAAAAAAACACGACTTAAGTAGTTCTCCCACTTTCTTCTCCAATATACTGTCTTTATACATAAATACTGTAAAACACTGATTTTAAATATGCACATTACCACACTGATGACTTACAGAAAACTCTTAACAGTATGATCCCACTTCTCTCAAGAATTCCACAATAATTTAACTGTGCCTTAAGTTTCAGAAGGTAAGACATCTACATATGATCAAATCAACTTGCTTTCCACTATATCCTAACATTTAGTACTAGCTAGTATATTCTCTCATGTCAGATACTACATCCAAGTCCCCTCTAAAGATCAAATAATCCAACTTCAAACCAGGCTGCAAAAACAGTGACAGCTAAAAGCAATTTAAACTTCAGGTGAGACATAACTCATTGCATAACACTCATTCAGTCCCTAAGCTTGCATTACAACCAGAACACCGGCAGTTACAGACTTCAAAATGAGAAGGAAATTCTCCTAAAGAATCTGTGAACATTCCTAATATGCTAGAGGCAACAAAAATATTAATGCCTCTTAAAGAATGCTATAAACTTGGAGAAACTCAACAAATACAATACAGCGTAGAGTTTCTTTTACTTCTTTTCTCCTCACAGAAAACATTCAGGAAAAAGCTGATGTTATCATATAGACAAAATGCTTCTTTTATTCCGCTCTCAAACCTTAAACGGGAGAGAAACTGGAAAACAAGTCTGTCAGTATACAGAAAGTTCCTAAACCCAATGCAAGTCAAGACAACTCAACATCTGATAATGTTACATGGCTGTTCTAGTTACTACTAGCCACAAAGAAATGTTCCATACACATTTACAAACAACTAAACTAGTATGTTTCTATTTATTCATCTTAGCTTTACTCCTGCCACTTTAGTGGTCTGGATGAAGGCACACAACTGTTTTTCAACAAGAGCAACCAAAGTTTTTTCTTCAAGCCACAACAGAGGACATCTCCATATGCGCCAGAACATCCCCCTCAGCATGGCTGAAGTAGGTTTTTTGAGGGTTTTGTTGGTGGTGGTTTAAAATCATGAAAGCCTCTCAGCTACCACTTCTCATATACATATCTCACTATAAGCAGAAAAAATGAAAAGATTCTCTTTCTACTGAAGGAAACTAAATTGCATAGCCCTGAGTGTGTACTCAACCCAGGCAAGTCTTTAAAGGTGCTTACCTTTTCCTGAGGAAAGCTATTCTAAATTTTTTTTAATTTTCTCTTCTCCCCACTCAAAGAGAGATCTTTAAGACAGAAAATACTCATTTTATATCTTTAGCGTCCTTGTTTTTACACAAGCATTGCACTTGAGGGAAGCACAAGTAATAATTCAACTAATCTTTGTTCACTCTGCCCTCAAAGTATTTCTCAAGGAAAAAAATTCTATAAACATCCTCTCTGACTATTTTGCTAAAATCAAAGCAAACACCATCAGTTTCACTCCCATGGTCACCTTTTCCTTGACAATCGGCTTGTGCTTTAGACTGAATTCCCCTTTTGTGGAGTGCAAGTGACCAGATGGGTGCACAGTACCCCACATGTGGCCTCAGCAGCAGCAGCAGCAACCATGACTCCGCACATTTCTCTGTCTCCACTTAAGTGCACTGCCCAGAATCACTTACCACACTTACAGCTGTATTGTTCAGATGTCCCACCCTTGTGGAAAAACTTTGTCCATGCATGTTTCCAAATGACAGGCTTTCAATGTATGGGCTTTCCACATTAACCGTTCTAAGACACCTGAATACACAGCCACTGAAGTATACCTGTACATTAGTGTACTCGCACATTAGTGAAAGTAAGAATCCATCCCATGTTAAAGAGTGTTTAAGAACAGAAAAGGCAGGACACACCAAGATAAGAGTATAAATTTTACTGCTGTTACTTAGATTTTTCTTAGATGACTTTTGACTTCATATCCTCTTTCCATTGGCAGGAGCTTGAAGTGTGGTAAAATGAAGTACTTCTCCTTCACTCAGAGCCAAAGCAACTGTTCTTTTCCACTATAACCAAGCAGTGCTTTTCGGCACACTGCATGACTTAATTAGCATGCTTAATTAAAAACTTCCCAGTTGTATCCACTGATAAGCATATCAATTTTAGTCCAAGTCTAGAAACTTAGCCCATTTGCATACGCTTCTACCACCACTTCTAAAGAGCTCTGAAAGCCAGTAACAAAAAAGTTCTGAAACATCTAAAAAACCATATTTAACACATTAATACAATCTAAAACGCTAAATTATCATTACTTTCTTTTTTAATCTCAAGGTACACCATCACATTCTTTAAACCAGACCCATTTTCAAGTTTTCCATTCCACTTACTCTTTTCCCTCAAAAACACATTTTTATATTCGCAAAACTCATTTGCATAACTGAAACCCACAAATACCACCACCACCCCGGGAGAGTAACACCAGCTAAACTCCGGCATTGCAAACAATACCCACAACATTTCCCAAAGATAACTCCACTCAAGTGCTGTGGTTCCATGTGGCTTCAAGCACAAATACTGACTACAATCGAGGCAAAGGAGCAAGAAACTGAGATGGGACCGCTTCAACCAGAAGTGTCTTTATAAAAGAAGAGAATTTACTAATACTTTGACTAAATATTAGTATATTAGTAGTATTAACACTAGCATTAAGCAGTAGTATTAATAGTATACTAATATTTATGGTATAATAACAGTATACTAATATTTAGTATATACGAAATATTTAGACTATATACTAAATACAGAAGAGGAGGAATGAGTACTTCTCTCATATATATCTTGGCCATGAGTAATTTACTTCAACAACTGCATTAGCTTACAATTTCAGTTAGCATACTAACTGTCTCATACTCAACTAATGAATCCTGAACTAAAAAAAAAAAAAGCAGCTCAATAATAACAAAAGAATCCCCTCTTTATTTATTTTAAAGCCTTATTCATTTTCCAAAAACTCAGTAAATAGGAATGATTCAACTAAGCAAAAAAACCCTTTCGGTTAGTCTCTACCTTACTTCTTTCCTAGCAGCCACTTCTGATGCCAGATTATTCTATTGACTTCTTGTCACCATCACAGCATTGAAGCTGAAGAATACCAACAGAAGTGCATCAGTCTCTCACAGTTATCAACAGGGAAAAGAAATAAGTTTTCCATGATACCTAAGCTGTAATCTCTTCCATCATTCAGATGATGACAGCTGCAGACAAAAAAAGAACTGTATGCCCCGACAGTCTAAGCCATCCAAGAGATGGACTGCTTCATGCATTTCAAAGTCCAAACAAAAACTAAGCACAGCCTTAAGCAAAGGGCTGCCACCCAGAAATGAAGTACAACGGTCTCCTGCAAGAACCTCTCTTGCAGCTAATAGTCTAATCCTTTCATCAACCAAAGATCTGAAAGGAAAAGAATAAAAGGCATTCTGGACTATTATTGTACCTTAGGAGGACTTCAGCATATGGTCTTCGGGGTTATCGTTTCTTCTCACTCTCATTTGAGCAGATGAGAAGGGAAAAAAATAATTTATCTATTTTTGTATATTCGTAATCACTTGGAATACGGAAGCAAGGTATCAACAGAATTTTACAAAACCAGATTATAATTTTAAAAGAAGTTGTACTAACCATAGTTCAGGATTCCAGCCTTCCACAGAAACCTCATACGTACATTAAATAAGTCTGTAGTTTTGAGAGGCACAGAGAAAGAAACATTTGTTTTCTTTTACTGAAAATTTCTGCACCAAATCGGAAACCAGGTACCTGTACAAATGATCATTTTTGCTCTAAAGTATATTTATGGTTTCCCATGTGAGAACTCTAGATTTTAAGTTTCATATATCTCTCTTACTTGTATGTCAAAAAGCTAGGTATAAGTCAACTGAAAGTCCTAAATAATTTAGAGACTAACAGAAGTGACAAAAAGCAATGCTCTGATTTTCAAGGTACATATCAAATCTTTGACCTTTGAACCACAGCACTGATAAAATAAAAATATCTATCTAAACTCCACAGATGTGCAACACCAAGAATTCATTTTCTTCCTTGTCTAATGTTCTATGCAATATCTGCTTTCTATAAACAATCCTCTGACATTTGCCCAACTGTTAAATAAAAACTAGTGAGTATTGTGAGTAGGTATCTATTGAGAGGTTAATATTCTTTGTGCATTGGCGTTATACAGCAAAATAATTTACTTACACCATTAGTTCTCTTGCACAGACACCCCCTTATCATGAGCTCAGTACTTACACAGCTATTGCAATACGCTCCCAGTCTATGCTTGAAGCTCTGAGCAGTTCTTCACTTGCATTAAACTTTTTTTGTGTTGAAGAAAGAACCACAATATCAAAAACAGAAGGACAGAACTGTTTTTCTCAGGACCCACATGAAGCAAGCTCTAGACCCACACCCTCCCCTACCCCCACCGAAACCACATGGTTCTTGGCTGCAGTAAAGGACTACCAATCCAGAGCAAGCTTTCACTTGAACAACTCCTATGGCAAAAAACAGAATTCAGAGCTGATTTAAACCTCTGACTAAAAACAACAGACTCCACAAACACTAAGCGTTTCAAAATACAGCGTGTTTTCCTAAACTCTAAGGCTAAGGGATTTCTTTCAAAATTAGAGTTAAATGTCAAGGCTAGGACAAATCATTGCACATGCTAAATTCCCAGACTGAAGTTAACCTCTCTAAGATAATCTATCTAGCCTGTAAGTGCTAAAGCTGTGGCCAGTTTCACTGATGCTCAGCTTCCCAACCACTGGCTGACAGCAAGCTGCCAGTAGCACAAGGCTAGTTCATCCCAAGGGGAGTAATATGCTATAACTGAAATTCATCCCAAGATCACGCAGAAATAACCCGAATGACAGAAAATAAGATCATAAGGGACCACAGGCTGTCTTAATTAAAACCTCTCCAAACTTCTATACATAAACTACCAGGCAAACATCTTCATTTTTAAACCAGCCACTGCCGGGAATTTGACAGCATTACTAATCTATTCCCCTACTCTTAAAAGTTGACTCAAATAACTTAAAGCATGTTTGCTGCAGTTTAAGCCCTCAAATTGTTTCATCTCCAGTGGAGAAGACAACAGCTTAGTCTTTTCTTTCCAGCTATCTTTAATGTAATTAGAGAACGTTAAAAAGAGATCTCCCTTCAGTCTCCTCTAAAAGAAGTCACTCAAAGTGCATTCAGCTTTCCCTCAGAGCACATTTTCTAAATCTGACCATTTCCCTTTGCCTGCAGCTATTCTTCTCCTAATGAAATACCAAAACTAGGTGCAGTACTTCAACTTAGGCTTATTAGCATACCAGGAAGTGAGAAAGCTAACTTCATGTTTTCTACATGATATTCCTGCCAATACATTCAGTAAAACATTTTCTAGTTCTGCAACTTTAGTTGCTTCATGGTGACTGTGAAAACAGCTAACTGCAGGTCCTTCACTGCAGATCTTCTGCCTTTCCAGTTATCCCCCACCTCGTTATCTGCACAGCCAAGTCTCACTGAAGAGTAACAGACTACACCTGCGCCTGCTAAATTTCATCCTACTGGGTACCACTGCTTTGTCAAGATCGTTTTGAACACATGCTCTTTAGTTCTTGGAGAACCTCCGAAGGGAACGTAAACTCTGAGTCCAGAAAGTTTACTTAGATCCGCTGCAAAAAACCTTATTACACCTAAGAAAACTCTGTAAACCCCCCCCCTTGACGCATCATCCTAGTCTGACCATGACTCCTGACTAACTTCAAAGGAACAGTTATTTTATAACGGCTGCAGACCCTTCTCAAAGAAACAAAAGCCTAAGTTTCTGCCAGGATATATAAAATAGTTACCAGTGTGGAAGTGAGCACAGACAATATAAAGACATTTCATTTGAAAGAACAGACATACTGTGTCAGATCAAGGCATTGCCTAATCCACTTTCCTGTCTTCGAGCGCAGCCATAAGCAAACACCCAAAGAATAACATCACAGTGATTAGCAGGAGGTATGCATACAGATATACACCTTAGATTATATATACACATATACCATACATATATATTTTAAGCCCATCCAGTATCTTTATCTGACAAGAAATTACATTGTACTCCTGCACTGCATCTTGTTGTCCACGTCCAACATTACTTTATGAGAAAAAAGAGCTCTCAGCTGCATAAAGACAAAAAAATTAAAAAGATGCTGTGACTGAATTACTGGAGGGAAAACACAACAGTATTCCAAACAACTACACATTTGAAGGTTTTAGAGGATGATGTGTTTTTAAACAAGTGCTTTAATGCCACAGAGTTTAGTCCATTTACCAGCACGTTCCATGGCTGATCTCCTCTTAAGAGGTTTCAGTTATGCGGTCTACACATCCTTTTCTCCAAAGAACAGCCACTTGGGTCACGTGGTAAGAATCTGAAGAGTACCATATTTTTCAAAAGAGCAGTTTCAAACAACTTCTAAAGGAATTCAGGTATTTCTCTTTTAGTAGCACAAAGGATTTTCTTTTCCTAATACTATGCCAAGAAGTAAAAGTGATAACTGCACCAGCCTACCTTCCTGTGTTCTACAGAAGAAAACACACTCCTTAATTTTCAGTACCAGCACAAACTTTCAAGTAGGATTGTCCAACTTCTAATGTCACTATAGTTCAGCTCCATTTTTCACATCATTTGAAGAGTTATATAGTATATGGTGTATCTCACGACATCTAAACAGGTACATTTTACAAAGAAGAACATTTCATATATATTTCACAAATCTGGTGGAATGCCAATATTACTGCATTAGCTCTTTGTATTTTCATTAAAAAAATGGAGGAAGGGCACTATGAGGCAGTTGTCTATTTAATGTTTAATGACTTATTTTCCATGCAAGCATAAAAACTAGTAACAACTAACAGCTGAGCTGATTTCATACACAGAATAATTATATACCATAGAGTATGAAGTGCTAAGAAAAAAGAATGGTCAAATAATCACTACCTGACTCACTGCATTTTTTTTAAGTATGAGTGGCTTTCATATCAATACAGAGAGAATGAGAAATCAAAGTAAAACAGCACAAGAGATGCCCAGAGCAATTCAAGGGATTTCAACAAACAAGAATCTCCAGGAGTTCAGCTGCTTCTCTTCAGTGTCAGATGAAAGCTCATTATTCCTCTTCATCTGCAGACAAACTCCCCACCCCTTTATTAACTGTTTTTCCTGACAAAATCCTGGACATTATAGGAATTTTTAGAAATACTTGTCTTTGTTCTCCACTATACATAGGATAACAGGTCTTTCAAATATACTGCAGTCATAAAAAATTGCACCTATTCTCTCAAAGCAAAACTGTAATGTCCTATGCACAGCAGTCTTTTAGAAAGTCTAGTCCTCAGTGCCGACACTTTGGCCTCCTTACTGCATGAATGCTCTGCATCAGTTCTGCAGTTTAATGGAATACTGATATATTTTTCATATGCTTCTTCCTCATATTTCCCAGAAAAATATTTGGCATACTAGCACACCAGACAGATGCCACTCCTACTAGCCTTTTTCCTCCCTGCCAGAACCGTTTACTCCATTCACGCAGACTCAAAGCATACCTATAGATTACTGGGTGAGGTCTGCTCAACCCCGCAGATGAATCCATACACCAAAGCCCAGTGCACCATGACTCTGGGACTTCACAGGAAGCACAGCAGTACACAAGAATACTGAGAGGTGAAAGCACCACAGTACAGAAGACACCAGGCTGCACAGTAAGTGTGAACCAAAATCAGCAAGTTAAAACCTACCTGTTACCAGTCTTCCCAGATACTCAAACAAGGATACCATGACCAGCTTTGGAAGTAAATACAAACTTTTGTACTTGTACATTAAAAAGCAAAATCAACCTTCCCAAAAATTTAGAACAAGAGAAGGCCACAGGTTTGTAGCACTTCTGTGACAATATATGCTACGTTAGCATAAACCTAGCTAGAAATATCAACAGTAATGTCAAATCCCCGTCCTTTTTCCATGTATTAATAATAGCAGTGCTACAATAAGAATGGTTCAATGTAATGCTTAAATCACCTAGTCAAAAAAGGTGACAAACTATAATTTCCTTTTTAAAAGACAGATATACACCTACTAGAGATGTAGGGTTGTAATTGGTTTGGGTGTTTTGGTGTTCGATTTTTTTACTTTTGCAATAATATCCTGAAAAATCCATGGGTAATGAATCCCAGTGTTCAGTACAGATTGTTATAAGTTCGCTAAATAGTGCTGTAAGTACTTGCAAAATGCACCTCAAGCCTCCCCCATACCAAAAACTTTTAAAGTCATTGAATGAAACTCAATGACTCACATAGTGACTATGTCTACACCTGAAAACTAAGCTCTTACGGCCTTTAGAAATACTCGATTTTATAGCCATATACACACAAAAATCCTGACAATTTATCAAATTCAATAAACCCCATTTCCTACCTTACCAGTATGCTTTTTTAAAATTAACTTGATAGCACCCTAAATGCAAAATCTGCAACCAGGAATAGTCACAACACTCAAATGAAAAAAGACATTTAGAGTGGTAGAAGACAGCACATCAGGTTGCAACGCAGCTTCTTTTAGACCTCCCTTAGCAGCATCAAAATTAAACGTTAATGCTACTGGGACAGGACATTACCAAGTCACCGAACGTATCACGCGAAGTCAAATGAGAAACAGGTTCGCTATTTCTGACAAAACAATTATTGTTCAAGTATTAAAACAGAACACCCAAGTTTGGTCTGCAGAAGTGTAATTAATCAACCCAGATCTGGCAGAACATTTTAAAGCAGTGTGTAAGGGCTTTAAAGTAGAAGCTCTAAAGCAAAGCCTTCACACATGGTCTAGGTTTAAATTCCAGATCTCAGAAGCCTAGATCATCTCCTCCCCTCCATATCTCACTTCTGACAGCACAAATGTGCCTGTCTCTCTCCACACTCACAAATACATGCAAAAAGTAACAGAGTAAAAGAAACTGCTAGAGGACAATGTATCATCATTGGTTCTCATATGGAATCCACTGAATTTGAATTCGACCTGGGCTGCCAGGAACCCTTTCCTGATCACAGTTGCTCTTTTAAAAAAAAAAAAAAGTCACAAAATAGACAAAAACCCCAAAACAATGCCCTTATAATGTCTGAATAAACTAAAAGGCCTATGCAGCTACTAAGCTACTACATGTTCAGAAGTAATTCCAGAAGAAATTTTCATTTTGTAATTATGCCACCAGGTAAGAATGACAATTAGGCTTTCTCTATATATTTTGAAATGCAGGCAGTGTCACTGCTTCACTACGAGTATTTATGAAGTATTCCAATTACAAAAAAAAATTATGGACACATCTCTGCACTACTTTCAGAGCTGACCCACTATAAGAGAACTCTACAGTCAATCATGAACTGCTCAAACATTACCAGTGAAAAAATACTCTAGCATATTATGTAAAGATATATTTCATAAAGCTAAAGCATTGACACCACACAGAAAATGTTGTCTGTTGCCTCATGAATACCTGTACCTGCCTGCAAAATCCCACAGGCATTTCAAATGTGCCATCTGGGAAAACAGTCACCATTATTTTACTGTCACAGATCCCAGCAATGCCCTTCTCAGCTTCCATAGACGCTGAAAGCCAGTAAATCCTGCCAAGGAGAAGTTTTGGTCCATTGAATTTAAGTACATCATGAAACAGTCAAGAGACTTGCAGATTTGGTAGTATTCATTAACCTACAAAGATCTTCTAATAAGCCAACTACATTCCTAAAGCTCACTCCAACTAAATGCCATTGAGAATTTGCTGGTGAACTTTATTGCTCAGACACAGAAGGAGTCCAAGAAACCTACTCAACTGCCATCCCCATGTTGCCTGCATATTAAAACCCTATACACAACCCCAAACTCTCGCCTACTGCACGGACTAAGGAACAGCAAGCTCAAAGTTAAGCTCAATCTAAAAACAGCAGTACCTTCCCTTCTGGGAGTTCCCATCAAAGTTCTCCTTAACCTCCCGGGAATATCATTTGAATTTCAGGCCCAAAATTTCTGGAATAGTGAAGTTCTACTCTGCACAAACCTCGTGCTTTTGTCTCTAGTACATTCACTAGTTAATCCACTAGAAAACAAAACCAGACAAACAGAAAAAAACCACCTAACTTTCTATGGGCCTTTAAAGCATTCCCCCGAGACTCAAGTCAACTCTGCAGTCCGTTGTGGTTAATGAAACATGTAATCCAAAATTAACAATTTCTGTAAGCACATCTGAAAGTGTCTAAAATTGAAATTTGATTAGTAGAGTTTCTCTGGGGAACACAAAAACCCCCAACATTAACTTGCAACTACTACATTGCATTAGAATCCTAGAATTGTTTGGATTGGAAGATCATCCACTTCCAACCCCCCTGCCATAGGCAGGGACACCTCTCACCAGACCAGGCTGCTCAAAGCCTCATGCAGCCTTCCAGGGACAGGGCATCCACAGACTCCCTGGGCAACCTGTGCCAGAGTCTCACCATCCTCATCGTGAAGAATTTCTTCCTAATGTCTAATCTACATTTTCCCCCTTTCAACTGAAAGCCATTTCCCCTTGTCCTATCACTAGCTGTCCTCAGAAAATGCCCCTCCTCAGCTTTCTCAGAGCCCCTTCAGGTACTGTAAGGCCGCTAATTTTACATTACACTGTACATACCTGTGGCTTCCCAGCCAGTACATACAACCATGACTAAGATTGCAACACTAGAAGAATGATCAAAAGATACGATCTTCTTAAGGACAACACTATTTTCTGCTTCTTTAGGTTTCAATTGAGCAACTGTATGTATAAAAAAACTAATCCAGAAACCCTACAACTACTCACCTGCAAAACATATGCCTTGCCAGAAAGCTTTTATTCTCTCAGCAAGGCACAAAACATTCTTTCTGATGCTGATACACAGCCTCCCACAAATGTGGGTAAATTCACTTATGGCTATGGACTTCATTCATGGGGATACAGATCTGTGCCAAATGATTCATGTTTACTTGGACAACAGCCAAATATTGTCTGTTTAGGCTGATGAATTTGTGTCCCCTTCCTCCCTCAAGGAAACCCACTCATACAGGTCAATTTATTGTGTTACATTTTTTTATAGATACTTAAAACAAATGAAGTATATGAGAGATTAGATACAAATAACATAGGCTGTATGTAACTGCAGCAGGCTGTGAATAAAGGAAATCAAACAGATTGGTGCTATCAATTGCAACTAAATAACCCTTCCTCTTTCTACACTGCAAGAAAAATAAAAACCACAAATTCTCTGCAACAACAGCCACATTTTAGTTTATCTTTCTGCAAAACATATTCTTGGCCTGTCTGAAAACTAAACAATTGCCTGCATTGCTGGCAAAAGATAATTCTTTGAACTACAGGGCTCATAGTCAACAAGAATTATATTCCTACTAAAAAAGCCAAAACCGACCATGTTCTACAGTTGTGGCTGTAAGAAGTCTGCCTGGGTTGGAAAAATTCAGCTGCTGCTTCCCTTCTGGTTAGAACAGAGCCAACACCCAACTTCTCTCCAAGTGCTCCGATTCAGAAGCCCGTGGCAACTTCTGCAGCTGCACTCAAACACTTCTTGTCATGCATGCACAGCAGCACAATATTCCTAAGTCCGTTACACCTTCTGCAGCATTACTTATCCAGTCGTATTGATGAGGAACATTTTTCCTTTCTCTTCTTATCAGCAGGTCTCTTATTACATTCATCTACTGTCAGGCACTTGGACTACGAACAGGGCTCTTCAAATCCACCCAGCTGCCTGAAGAGACATGCCAAGCAATGTAACTATATCACTACATACTCCTGTGATGCATTATGTTTAAGGGATGTTTTCCAGACTCAAAAATAAAATCAGCAGAAGCTACCTGAAGAAAAATACTAGCAACCATCTAACTTTTATCATAATACCAGTACAACATCCAATCGCTACTTTCAACATGATTATATTGGTCATTACAACCTACAAAGCAAGAGACACTCAGCTATATTCAGACCTATTAAAGTTATTAAAGTACATTTTTCTTAGCTGCAAATCCTTACTTACAAGCAAGCTAAAGTGCATTTCCAATGGCAGGCACCAAGGCCCTCCACAGCTGCACAGCGTTATTCCTTTAATTGAATTGACTCCACATTACTAATGCAGAAACCTAGTAAATCATCAAGAAATTAATCACGTGGCAGATATCTGGCAACTCATTTTCACCCAGTTAATATTAACTCACCTAGATGAGTGCATGCACAGGAAGCCCTGGTACTGACGCTAGACTTACAGCCCCTCAGAAAATACTGGGCCCACTGGAGAAGCAGCAATGCTTTTGGCAAAGACTACTGCCATCCCTTCTGAATAAACCGTTCCTATATAGCTTTTGTTTAAAAGAAAAGCCTTCAATGCTTGACATTGACAAGCTATCTTACCACCTTCCTTTCTTCCATTATGAGACAGACCAGGGTGGGAACACAAATTGCCTTAAATGCTTAGATCTACTTCCCGTCTAGAAGAGATAAAAGCATAGAATGAACTGCTTTGCTTTATTCCCTTTCTCAACAACAGACAAGTCATCTGTTGCAAGAGCACCTAATGAAAAGATTCTTTGATAGCACTGATCATACAAGAAAAGTCCCTGTCCACTTCTTTTAGAGGCACATCAGTATGACTTCTGGGCATCCACATTTTTGACAGTTCTCAGAGGGCAATACAAAAACGCTTTCCGTAAGGTTTTTGCTGAAATCATCTTGTGTCTTCTACTGCACAGACAGAACATCACACAGTAGCACTGACAAGGTTTACAGCATCGAGTCAAATATGCTCTGTCTCATGGACTACCCCTACACAACCAATCTTCTCTCTCTAGCACAGTAAGCAGATACCGTTGGGGGCAGGAGGGATCCTGAAGATTTGGCAAAAGCAGTTCTTCCACCTACAGGGGTTATCCAAATCTATTTTGCAAAACGTTCAGGTAGAGCTTCACTTCAGGCTTCTGTTTGATGAGATACTGCAACGCTGACGAGGAACACCTAGTCTGAGCACAACTGTGATGTAGCCATTTCTCACAGAGGTGTAACTTGCTACCACATCATGTCTTTCCCACCTTAAGACCAGATTACTGCAAGGCACCCAATATATGGCTACACTTTAAATCAATTAAAAAATATGAAGTGGCATATACCATCATGCCTCTAAAACTTACTCTTCCCCCATGGCAGCATGCAGCACTTTGACAACAACCTCTATCAGATGAGAAGTGCCAAGGGAGTTCCTGGTTTTGCACATAAAGAGAGGGAGATTGAGCCTTTATGTCTGAGGGAATACCTTTTCTTGCCACACTGTAAAAACTCTAATTAGCGTTTATTTTCAACATAGATAAAGAAAGAAGCATCTGTTCGTACAGTTTACCGAAGGAAATGATGACAAGATAACATTTTGTATTATATATGGCTTGGGTCAAGTTAAAATGAGAACCGTTTCATGAGGCATTTAAACTTTCAATAAGCTCCTTTTCGTAGTTGCTTGACTTTTAAAAGACTTGTTTGTCTTTCAAGGCTGCACTGTGCTGATGCTCATTAAATTCAGAAAGCAGCCAAGTAACTCCACCAGCCACAGAGCTTCTGCAGGAGACAGCCACTTTAGCACTTCCCACACTAGCTATGGGTGACTAAAAGTCCTCAGAGAAAAGTTAAACTTTTTTTAACAACAAAAGAGAGAGAACTCCAGAAAAGCATTCATATCTTAGATCTATAGAAACTTAGGGAAACTCAAAGGTATCAAATCTTCCAATTCAAAATGGGACTCATTGAGCCATGAAACAAAAAGACCCCAACAGCTCAAAGCAAGAGGTTGCAAGTGCTCTCCAATCACCTTGCACGTTACCAGCTAATGTGTTCAAATAACTAAGGGATTTAGCATTAATTCATTTCAGAAAACGCTAGAGCTCGTCAGAGCACAAAGCTTTAACTGCAGGGTTTTTGCAGACATAGATCTCACACAGGCTTTCAGGGCAGTCTGCAGTGATCCATTCAGTTCAAGAAAGAGCACAGGGTAACAGAAGAGCAATAGCCAACAGCCCACAGATTTGTATCGTTATGAAGACCTGTGGTAAGTCAACTCGACACCAATACTGGAAAATCCTTTATGTTCTATTTAAAATAACACTTACAGACATAATACATCAAAATTAAAGAACTCTCAGGGCAGCAGAGGGAAACCCTTCAACCCGCAGGGTGGCCTTCAGCAATGTATACCAATGAACTACTTCTTATCCCCCAAGAAAAAGGTCTAAGTACATAAGCCACCAATGCTCAGTGATACCTACAAGGCCCAATCAAGTGAAGGGATGAAGAGAAATAACAATTTCCAGAGTCACGATGCATGCAAGGAAAGAATGTATTTCATAAGCCAGATGGGGTTCCACAGCTGTGTAAATAGCTAAACAAGACGGTTAAAATATTGCTAAGAAATACAAAAGGTGAATTGAGTGATAATTCAAGAGGGGATCTCCTCTGGGAAGCATTGTAGGGAAGAAGAAAAGTGCATAACAGTGATGGAACGAGAAGAAAACGTTCAAAATAAACCTCAACATATCTTACAAGAAAACAAACAACCAAACTACCTAGTGACATAAATAAGACGTCGGGGACACAGCAGAAAAATGAAACAAATTATCATTTGACAGGTTCCATCGGCAGGCCTCATTTTTTTATTAGTTATTTTTCTGCTCAACTATGCCTAACAACATGAACAAAGAGAGGACAATTCAGCAGTGTTAGAATCAACTACAGCAGATGGTTTTTTCTTCCTTTTCAGACTTCGGGGCACTACAGCATGAGACACTTTTTGCTGCAGCGCACATGGTCATTAGCTGACCCCATTAGAGTAATTTTTTTCAAGCTTAGGCACGAGGAGTGTTTAGTACTGTTCACCCAGCAGCAGTCAGAAACCTGAACAGGGCTAGGATCAGCGACAGCCAGACACTCAATGCTCAGCAGGCTTCTGGAAGGTAGCAATCTTCCTCTCTCCAGCAAGGAGAGCAGGATGGGCGGCTTCCAGTTTCAGAAACCAATCAGGCAGAAACTGCTATCAAAGCAATAGAGAGGGCCCTACCCTAACTGGGTTGAGAAACAGAAAGTGGCGTTATCTCAATCTTTTTGCCAGGCTCAACTGTCCCGCTCATTCCTTCTCGCTGAAGTTGCCCGGGGTGCTCTTTTCCAAAGCTTTTTGTACACACCCACCTGGACATCACACAATATTAAGTTAAGCTGTCACCTAGATGCCACCTGCTGCCTAGAAAAAGTCACTTTTATGTCCTGGTTTATGGAGCAGCTACTAACAGAGCAGCAAGCTCCCACACTTTATTCCTTCATGAATCCCTTCTTGAAGAGTTGTTAGACTAACGAAAGATGCATCAAGCTGACATGCCATCAGCAGTACCATGCACGAACAGCACACTGCAGTATAAGGTTACCAAGCTATTGTGCTTTTGGTAGAGTGTACAAGACAAAAAAAAACAGTGAATCTACAAAGAAAAGAAAAATCTTCAACAAAAACCACTATAACATTCTTCTAGAGAGTCCAAAATGAAATATTACAAGATTGTCCTTTAGATTTTGCAACCAAGAGCATGAGTACGAGTACAACCTTAGAATTAGCTAAAGCAAATAAATTCGCTTTCCTCACCCCCAAGTTAACAAATTGTGCATGACCAATTACAGAGCATGACACACACATGGAGCATAAAACTCCTCATGGCAAGCCTTAGCCATGACATTATTTACTGCAAATCAAGACGATATTTGTCTACACTTACAGTGAGTACTGCTGTCTACAAAGACTCAGTGTTACCGAAAACACAACAATTAGCATACACTTTTAGTACTGTTCCTCCCAGGCAACACAAGGATCAGTGAGCCTTCCTCTGCTACTTTATCAACCCTCTCCTCATTCGTCCTTCCTAAATAACTGTTGCAGTGCTCAGCCAGGAGCCGTAATAGCTGCAGAGACACCAGAGCAGGAGTGACTTCGCCATTTAATTTCACTGCTACACTGGGCTTACAAATAAAAGCAAGGAAGTTGACATCAAATGAGTACATTTTGCTCCCTGATGACTTGAAAGAGACCTAAACCAAGACAGAGGTACTAAAGATGTCCAAGACACTTGAAAGATACCAATCCATCAGTTTTCACCCCTCTCACAAGGACTCTCTTGTCCAAGTTTTCTTTCAAGAGGGCTCAGAATGTAACTAAGTTAATAAAAAGCAAAACAAAAGAGCCCAGCGAACAATCTTCACCACACAAGTGACTGTTTTTTTTCACCAGGCACCCAACACTGGTAATAACTTGCTACATCATGCCATAAGATGCTACTAAAACTCATTAGACACAGAAAAATATAACCCTTTTTGATACCCAGACATTTGTCTCCCTTACAAAGAAAAAAAAAATTCACTTCCCTGACCGTTTTACATGGATGGCTTAACCAAAAATACAAGCTGAATTTCCCACAGAGTCCTTTTACATGGCTCTCTTGCTTTGTTCTGACATTTTTTCCAGACAGCAGAAGGACCAGGAGCACATGACTAGAGCAATCGTGGGGGTTATCACAAGTGCGTGTGCTTTATGCTACGGCCTTTGTTTCTCCCTCAGTGTTATACACTTGGGATTGAATCATATTTGCAAACTTGTTAGTCTGCATCAGTTAGCACCCTCTTCACAGGCAAGCATCTGTCCAGTCTTTGACCTCAAATCAACGGGAAAGAGGCATCAATGACCTTTCAAGAATCAAGCTGCAGAGCTTGAATAAGACAAATTTAGCTGCTGAGCATGACAGGTTTAGGTCTTGCTTGGTTTAGACAGCCACCTGCAGAAATACTAATCAACAAGACCTGCCTCCTATTCCACATGCGTATAAACCAAACCAATAAATTAAAATGGATTCACTTATGGAGTTCTTATCCATAAGAATCAAGAATCCTTACTAAAGGCTAACACTGGATCTCATCAAACATACACTCTTATGCTGCTAACACGGGTTAACTGCACCCATGTTTTTTGAAGTGCTGCAGACAGGCTGATCATGCAGATAGAAGGGAGACTACAGACCCCACACCTAATGCTTTCTTCAAGGCTTCAACTGCAGTGGAAGACATTTCGGTCAAAAAAAAGTCAGAAAAAATTTTGATGTGTCAAAAACCTCAAAATCTTGCAGCACTTTGGCATGAAATGCATAAAATGATGCGATATATATATGCACGCATGCACACACAGAGCCATGTCAGGTGTGGCTGCATGCAAGTATCAAATAGATCAATTGAACGGTAAGGCATATCGAGCATTCCTCATCTTATAAAGATGCCACCCTGCAATTCTGTAAGAAAGAGGAAAATATTTCTAAAAACTATGCTATTAACGTGAATCTGGGACAACAATTCAGTTGTTAATATGAACATATTCAAAGCAAGAGTTAAGAAATTCTCTATAATAAGCACACGGCCATTCTTCAGCAACTCAGAACCGGGCCTTTTTCCATTTGCGCTGTACATTTGTTCAGACTTAATACACATTTTTAATTCACATAAACCCACTAATCCCACAAGCTAAAAACCAAAGGATGGGCACATATTAAACACGATTTCCAACATGTCTGCACAGAACAAATCACAGGCCTCATTCTTAAAAATATTCCTCTGATCAGAAAGCTGGAAAAGGCAATGGTGAGCTTGAAATACCTACTCCATAGGCTCACATGCAAAAATAACCATTTTCTTATCCCTGCTATTGAGCATTTTACCAGAGCCTGAAGGATACTAGAGAGACACACCGTTTGTAAGCCTCTCTCTCCCCCCCCCTTTTTTTTTATGGGCTGGACTAAAAGGTTCTCACACCCGACCTACGGGTGCATGGAAAAAAAAAAAATCTTCCAAGCTCTCCCTCTCCCTCCTTCAGAGCCAGGAGTGCTTAAAAAACATAATGAAAGCGAATGTCATAGCCCTACCTGCGTTTCCTCCTTTCGAGGGAGGAAATAAAAAGGAAATACAGGCTAAATACAAAAGAAATATAGGCTGGGGTCTTGACCAGCCTGATCCATTAGGAGGTGTCCCTGCGCATGGCAGGGGGGTTGGAACTGGATGATCTTTAAGGTCTCTTCCAACCCAACCCATTCTATGACTCTAAATAAAAAGCAAATACAGGCTACGGAGCTCCCAGTCCGTTTCACAAGGGGGGGAGGACACTCACAAAAAAAAAGGGCTTTTTAATTAGCGCGGGGGGGAGCACACAAAAAAAGGCTTTTTTAAATAGCAGAGGGGGAGGAAAAACCCCACAAGAATAAGGCTTTTTAAATAGCAAAGGAGGGGGAAAAAACACAAAAAAGGCTGTTTAAGTAAGGCTTTTTAAATGGCTAAGGAGGAAAAACACCCCCAAAAAAAAGTCTTTTTAATTACCAGGGAGGCCTGGCAGCGATCAGGGGGCTAAGGAAGAGGACAAACCCACCAGCATTTTTTGTCCAACAGGCCCCAAACCGTGCGCCTATTCAAGGTTAATGGGGTGGGGGAGGGTAAAGCGAGGGGGGGAAGGGGCAAAGGCGGGGGGTAGCCGAGGGCCGGACAGACAGACAGGCAGGGATACTCACGGCTAACTTTCATGCTGCCGAAGGCCGAGGGCTGCTGCACGGGTTTGCAGCTCTCCGCGAAGGAGGTGGTCCTGGGCCGCCCGGACATGGTCTCTGGCTCCTCGCTCTGCTTCCCACCCCCCACCCCGAGCCAACCTCTCTGTCTCTCTTTCTCCTTCCTTTCTCTCTCTCTCCCTCCCTGCCTCCCCCCCCCCCCACCCCGCGCTGCCGCTCCCCTCCCTGCTGGCTCAGCTGCGGGAGAGGCGCCACATGGAACGCCGGGACCCCCGCCCCGGGGAAGCGCCCCCCTCGCCCTCTGTCGTGCCCGGCGGCTGCGGCCGAGTCTGCGGCTTCTGCTGCTTCTCCTGCGCTCCCCCTCACACCACCATCGCTCCCGCCGGGTCCGGCAGCCTCTCCCTTCCCCGCTCCCGGCGGCCACCGAGGGGGGAATTGCGCGCCCCGCTCGCTGCCCCCACCCCGGCGCCAGTCACATGGGGCGGCGGCTCAGCGCCTGGCTCCTCCGGTGCCGCGACGCTGTGTGTCCCTCTTTTCTTCCCCCCTCTCTTCTTTTTTATTAATCCTCTTCTTTTTTTTCCCTTCCTTCTCTTTCTTCCCCCGCGCCGCTCAGGGAGGCGATAGGCAGCGGGACTATTTTTTTTCCTCCCCCCTCCGGCGGAGGGATTGCGGGCTCCGCCGAGAAGAGGGCGACGCGGCCGCGCTCGCAAGGGGATCCGGCAGGCGGCGGCGGGATCCGCGGCGGGAGGAGTAGGGGGGTGAAGCGGCCCGGGCGGCCTCGCTCGCTTCGGTCAAGGCTTCTTCTTCTCCTCTCAGTGCGGCGCTGAGGCGGCGGCTCCGGCGCGACTCCTCATTGCGCCCGCGCGGGCAGCTGACGGTGGCTCTGGCTGGGGACGCTGCTGCACTGCGGACGGCGGACGACGGCGCAGGCCATGGCGGCGGCGGCTCCTCCTCAGAGCGCTGGCGGTTCTGGCTATTGCTGCTTCCCCGGGCGCCCAAGGCACATGAAGGCTCGTCCGCCCGTCTGGAGCCTCCCTCGCGGCGCCGGCTGCGCCCCCACCGGGCCCCCCTCCCCGCCGCTGCCGCTCGGTGCCTTTGTCCCCGCTGCTGCCTGCGCTGCGTGCGTGCGCCAAAGTCGCGCAGCCGCCCGTGCGCGCCGCCGCCCTGCGCTGCGCAGCGGCCCCGAGCGCGCTCTGTGAATGCTCAGCCGGAGCGTCCAACGCACTCGCCGAGCGCC
>JAUMJL010000889.1:5000-30000 GCA_033558185.1 Dromococcyx pavoninus
CCAAACCCTAACCCCTAACCCCTAAGCCTGAACCTAACCCTAACCCTAAGCCTAACCATAACTTAAGACTAATCATAACCCTAAACCCTAACCCTAACCCTAACCCTAAACCCAACCCGAACCCTAACCCTAACACTAAATCTAACCCCCAACCTTAACCCTAACCCCTAACCCTAACCCTTACCCTCACCCTAAACCTAACCCTAACCCTAACCCTAACCCTAACCCTAACCCTAACCCTAACCCTAACCCTAACCCTAACCCTAACCCCAAACCCAATCCTAACCCTAACCTAACACTAACCCTAAACCTTACCGCTAACCCTAAGCCTAACCCTAAACCTAACCATAAACACTAACACTAACCCTAACTCTAAACCTAAACCTCACCCTAACCCTAACCCTAACCCTAACCCTAACCCTAACCCTAACCCTAACCCTAACCCCATTCCTAACCCTAACCCCAACCATAACCCGTAACACTAACCCTAACTCTAAACCCTAAATGTAACCCTAACCATAACCCTAAACCCATCCCCAACCCCTAACCCTAATGCTAACCCTAACCCTAACCCAAACCCTAAACCTAACCCTAACCCTAACGCTGAACCTCACCCCATGCCTAAACCTAACCCTAACCCTAACCCTAACCCCTAACCCCTAACCCCTAAAATTGACCCTAACCCAAACCCTAACACTAAACGTAACCCTAACCCTAGCCCTAACCCTAACACTAACCCGAAACCTAACCCTAAACCTAAACCCTAACCCCTAACCCCTAAACCTGACCCTAACCTTAAACCTAACCCTAACCCTAACCCCTAAACCTAACCTTAACCCTAACCGTAACCCTAAACCTAATGACACCTAACCCTAAGTCTAACCCTAGACCTAACCCTAACACTTACCCTAACTTCACCCTACTCCTAAACCTAACCCTAACTCTAAACACTAACCCCTAACCCCTAAACCTGACCCTTACCATAACCCTAACCCTAACCCTAACACTAACCCCTAAACCTAACCCTAACCCTAACCCTAACCCTAATGACACCTAACCCTAAGCCTAACCCTAAATGTAACCCTAACACTTACCCTAAACCCTAACCCCAACTCAACCTCTAACACTAACACTAACACTAACCCTAACCCTAAACACTAACCCTAACCCTAACCCTAACCCGAAACCTAACCCTACACATAACCCTTACTCTAACCCTAACCCTAAACCTAACACCTAACCCTAACCCTAAACTCACCCTACCACTAAACCTAACCCTAACCCTAACCCTTAACCCTAACCCCTAACCACTAAACCTGACCCTAACACTTACCCTAAACCCTAACCCCAACTCAACCTCTAACACTAACACTAACACTAACCCTAACCCTAAACACTAACCCTAACCCTAACCCTAACCCGAAACCTAACCCTACACATAACCCTTACTCTAACCCTAACCCTAAACCTAACACCTAACCCTAACCCTAAACTCACCCTACCACTAAACCTAACCCTAACCCTAACCCTTAACCCTAACCCCTAACCACTAAACCTGACCCTAACACTTACCCTAAACCCTAACCCCAACTCAACCTCTAACACTAACACTAACACTAACCCTAACCCTAAACACTAACCCTAACCCTAACCCTAACCCTAACCCCAACCCCAACACCTAACCATAACTCTAACCCTAAACCTAAACCCTAACCCTAACCCTAAACTTAACCCTAACCCTAACCCTAACCCTAACCCTACCCCTAACCCCTAAACCTGACCCTAACCCTAAAACTAACCCTGACCCCTAACCCTAACCCTGACACCTAAACCTTACCCTAAACTTAACCCTAACCCTAACAATAAACCCTAACCCTAACCCTAACCCTAACCCTAAACCTAAACCTAACTCCAAATCCTAACCCTAACCCTAACCCCTATCCCTAACCCCTAACCCTAACTCTCACCCTCACCCGAACCCTAACCCGAACCCTAACCCTAACCCTAACCCTAACCCTAACCCTAACCCTAACCCTAACCCTAACCCTAACCCTCACCCTAACCCTAACCCTAACTCATACCCTAACCTTAACCCTAACGATAACCCTAACGCTAACCCTAACCCTAACCCAAAACCTAACACTAACCCTAAACTTAACACTAACGCTAAACCTAACCCCAAACCTAACCCTAACCCATACCCTAACACTACCCCTAACCCTAACCCTAACCCTCACGCAAACACTAACCCTAACCCTAAACCCAACCCTAACACCTAACACTAACACTAACACTCAACCCTAACCCTAATCCTAACCGTAACCCTAACCACATCCCCAAACCCTAACCCTAAACCTAACCCTAACCCCAACCCCAACCCCAACCCCAAACCTAACGCTAATCCTAACCCTAATCCTAAACCTAACCCTAAACCGAACCCTAACCCTAACCCTAAGGCTAACCCTAACCCTAAACCCAGCCCTAACCCTAAGGCTAACCCTAACTCTAAACCCAACCCTAACTCCTAACACTAACAGTAACCCTAACCCTAAACGTAACACTAACCCTAACGCAAACCCTAACCCTAACCCTAACCCAAAACCTAACCCTAACCCTAAACTTAAACCTAAACCTAACCCGAACCCTAACCCCTAATCATAACCCAAAACCCTAACCCTAACCCTAACCCTAACCCTAAACCTAACCCTTACCCTAACCCTAACCCTAACCCTAACCCTAACTCTAACCCTAACCCTAACTCTAAACCCATCCTTAAGCACTACCCAAACCCTAACCCTAAATCTAACCCTAACCCTAACCCTAACCCTAACACTAACCATAACCTTAACCCTAACCCTAACCCCAACCCTAACCCTAACCCATACACTAACCCTAACCCTAATACTAACCCTAATCCTAACCCTAACCCTAACGCTAACCCTAACGCTAACCCTAAACCTAACCCTAAACCCAACCCTAACCCCTGAAACTAACACTCAACCCTAACCGTAACCGTAACCCTAACCCCATCTCCAACCCCTAACCCTAACCCTAACACATCCCCAAACCCTAACCCTAAGCCTAACCCTAACCCCAACCCTAACACTAACCATAACCCTAACCCTAACACTAACCCGAAACCTAACCCTAAACCTAACCTTAACCCTAAACGTAACCCTTACCCTCACCCTAACCCTTACCATAAAACCTAACCCTAACCCCAAAACTAACCTCACCGTAAATCTAACCCTAACCCTAACCCTTACACTATCCCAAACCCTAACACTAACCCTAACCCTTACACTAACCCTAACCCTAACACTAACCCTAACACCAACACTCACTCTAAACCCTAACCCTAAGCCCAACTCCAACCCCAACGCCTAACCCAACCCTAAACCTACCCTAAGGCTTACCCAAACCCTAAACCCAACGCTAACCCCTAACACTAACCCTAACCCTAACACTAAACCTAACCCTAAACCTAAACCCTAACCTTAACTCTAACCCCAACCCCAACACCTAACCCTACGCCAATCCTAAGCCTAACCCTAACCCTAACCCTAACCCTAACACTAACCCCTAAACCTAACCCTAATCCTATCCCTAACCCTAAACCTAACTCTAAACCCAACCCTAAACCTAACCCTAACCCTAAGGGTAACCCTAACACTAAACCCAACCCTAACCCCAACCCTAACCCTAAGGCTAACCCTAACTCTAAACCCAACCCTAATCCCTAACACTAACCCTAACCCTAACGCTAAATCTAACCCTAACCCTAAACCCTAAACTTAACGCTAACCCCAACCCCAAGCCATAACCCTAACACTAACCCTAACCCTAACGCTAACCCTAACCCTAACCCTAACCCAAAACCTAACACTAACCATAAACTTTAACCTAAACCTAACCCGAAACCTAACCCGTAACCGTAACCCAAAACCCTAACCCTAAACCTAACCCTAAAACTAAAACTAAACTTAACCCTAATCCTAATCCTAAACCTAACCCAAACCCTATCACTAACCAGAACCCTAACCAGAACCCCAACGCTAACCCTAAACACTAACCCTAACCCCAACACCAACCGCTAACCCTGACCCTCACCCTCAACCTCACCCTAACCCTAACCCTAACCCTAACCCTAACCCTAACCCTAACCCTAACCCTAACCTTAAAGCCTAACCCTAACACCTAACACTAACATAATCCCGAACCCTAAAATCTAACCCTAACCCCAAATCCTAACCCTAAACCCTATCTCTAACCCCTAATACTAACTCTCACCCTAACCCTAACCCTAACCCTAACCCTACACCTAAACCTAACCCTAACCCTAACCCTAACACTAACCCTAACTCTAACCCCAACCCCAACACCTAACCCTACGCCAAACCTAACCCTAAGTCTAACCCTAACCCTAAACCTAACACTAACCCTAAACGTAACCCTAACGCTAACCCTAACCCTAACGCTAACCCTAACCCTAACCCTAAACTCAACCCTAAATCCGATCACTAACACTAACACTCAACCCTAACCCTAACCGTTACCCTAATTCCATCCCCAAACCCTAAAGCTAACCATAACCCTAACCCTAACACTAACCTGAAACCTAACCCTAAACCTAACCTTAACCCTAAACCTAACTCTTACCCTCACCCTAACACTTACCCTATCACCTAACCCTAAGCCTAAACCTAACCTCCCCGTAACCCTAACCCTAACCCTAATCCTTACACTAACCCTAACACTAACCCTAACACCAACCCTAACCCTAAACCCGAACCCTAACCCTAACCCCAACCCCAACCCCAACCCCTAAACTTAACCCGAATCCTAACCCTAATCCTAACCCTAACCCTAAACCCAACCCTAACCCTAACCCTAAGGCTAACCCTAACCCTAAACCCAACCCGAACCCCTAACACTAACCCTATGTCTAACATTAAACCTAACCCTATCCCTAAACCCTAACCTTAACTGGAACCCCAACCCTAACCCTAACGCTAACCCTAACCCTAACCCTAACACTAACCCTAAACCTAACCCTAACCCGAAACTTAAACCTAAACCTAACCCGAACCCTAACCCCTAACCGTAACCCTAAACCCTAACCCTTACCTGAAAACCAAAACTTAACCCTAAACCTAACCCTAACCCTAACCTCGACCCTAACCCTAAAACCTGACCATAACCCGAATCCTAACGTTAACCCTAACCCAAAAGCCTAACACTAACCTTAACCCCTAAACCTCACCCTAAACCCTAAACCCAACCTTAAGCTCAACCCTAACCCTAACCCTAACCCTAACCCCAACCATAACCCTAACCCATACACTAACACTAACCCTAACCCTAACCCTAACCCTAACCCTAACGCTAACGCTAACCCTAAACCTAACCCTAAACCAAACCTTAAGCTCAACCCTAACCCTAACCCTAACCCTTACCCTTACCCTAACCCCAACCCTAACCCTAACCCTAACCATAACCCCAACCCCTAACCCTAACACTAACCCAAAAGACTAATACTAACCCTAACCCTTAACCTTAACCCTAAACCCAACCTTAAGACCAACCCTAACCCTAACCCTAAATCCAACCCTAACCCTAACCCTAAACCCTAACCCTAACACTAACCCTAACCCGAACCTCAACACCTAACCCTAACCCTAATCCTAATCCTAACCCCTAACCCCTAAACCTGACCCTAACCCTAAAACTAACCTTAACCCTAACCCTAACAATAAACCATAAACCTAACCCTAACCCTAAACCTAAACCTAACCCTTACCCTAATCCTAACCCTAACCCCTAACCCTAACCCTATCCCTAACCGTAACGCCAACACCAACCCCTAACCCTAACCCTAACACTAAACCTAACCCTAAACGTAACCATAACCCAAAACCTAAACACAACTGTAACCCTAACCCTAACCCTAACCCGAACTATAACACTAACCCTAAACCTAACCCTTACCATCACCCTAAAACTAACCCTAACACCTAACCCTAACCCTAACCCCAACCCCTAACCCTGACCCTCACCCTCACCCTAAACCTAACCCTAACCTTAAAACTAAAGCTAAACCTAACCCGAACACTAACCCCTAACCGTAATCCTAAACCCTAATCCTTACCCGAAAACCAAAACATAACACTAACCCTGACCCCCTAACTCTGACCCCTTAACCCTAACCCCCTAACCCTAACCCTAACCCCCTAATTCTAACTCTAACCCCTAACCCTAACCCTAACCCTAACCCCTAACACTAACGCTAACCACAACCTCTAACCCTAACCCTAACTCCTAACCCTAACCTGGACCCTAACCCTAAAACCTAACCCTAACCCGAATCCTAACATTAACACTAACCCAAAAGCCTAACACTAACCTTAACCCCTAACCCTAACCTGAACCCAACCTTAAGCTCAACCCTAACCCTAACACTAACCCTAGCCCTAACCCTAACCCTAACCCTAACCCTAACCCTAACCCTAAACTTAACCCTAACCCTAATCCCAACACTAATCCTAACCCTTACCCTAACCCTAACCCTAACCCTATCCCTAGCCCTAACGCTAAACCCTAATACTAACCGTAACCCCAACCCCAAACGCTAACCCTAACCCAACCTTAACCCTAACACTAAATCTAACCCTAACCCTAACCCTAACCCTAACCCTAACCCTAACCCTAACCCTAACCATAACCGTAACCCTAACCCTAACCCCAACCCCTAACCCTGACCCTGACCCTAACACTAACCCTAACCCTAACCCTAACCCTAAAGCCTAACCCTAACACCTAACACTAACACTAGGCCTAATCCTAAAATCTAACCCTAACCCTAACCCTAACCCTAACCCTAAACCCTAACCTTAACCCTAACTCTAACCCCACCCCCTAACCCTAACCCCAACCACAACCCCTAACCCTAACTGTATCTCCTAACCCTAAACTGGACCCTAACCCTAACTCTAACCCTGACCCCTAACACTAACACTGACACCTAACCCTAACCTTAACCTTCACCCTAACCCTAACAATAAACCCTAAACTTAACCCTAACCCTAACCCTAACCCTAAACATAACCCTAAACCTAATCCTAACCCTAACCCTAACCATAACCCTTACCCTAATCCTAACCCTAACCCTAACCCAAACCCTAACCCTAAAGCCTAACTCTAACCCGAATCCTAACGCTGACACTAACCCAAAAGACTAATACTAACCCTAACCCTTAACCTTAACCCTAAACCCAACCTTAAGCCCAACCCTAACCCTAACCCTAAATCCAACCCTAACCCTAACCCTAACCCCTAACCCTAACACTAACCGTAACACGAACCTCAACACCTAACCCTACCCCTAATCCTAATCCTAACCACTAACCCCTGAACCTGACCCTAAACCTAAAACTAACCCTGTCCACTAAGCCTAACCCTGACACCGAACCCAAGACCTAAACTTAACCCTAACCCTAACAATAAACCATAAACCTAACCCTAACCCTAACCCTAACCCTAACCCTAAACCTAACCCTTACCCTAATCCTAACCCTAACCCTAACCCTAACCCCAACCCCTAACCCTGACACTCACCCTAAACCTAACCCTAACCTTAAATCTAAAGCTAAACCTAACCCGAACACTAGCCCCTAACCGTAATCCTAAACCCTAACTCTTACCCGAAAACCAAAACATAACACTAACCCTGACCCCCTAACTCTGACCCCTTAACCCTAACCCCCTAACCCTAACCCTAACCCCCTAATTCTAACTCTAACCCCTAAATCTAACCCTAACCCTAACCCCTAACACTAACGCTAACCACAACCTGTAACCCTAACCCTAACTCCTAGCCCTAACCTGGACCCTAACCCTAAAACCTAATCCTAATCCGAATCCTAACATTAACACTAACCCAAAAGCCTAACACTAACCTTAACCCCTAACCCTAACCTGAACCCAACCTTAAGCTCAACCCTAACCCTAACCCTAACCCTAACCCTAACCTTAACCCTAACCCTAATCCCAACCCTAATCCTAACCCTTACCCTAACCCTAAACC
Source organism: Dromococcyx pavoninus (assembly GCA_033558185.1). NCBI lineage: Eukaryota > Metazoa > Chordata > Aves > Cuculiformes > Neomorphidae > Dromococcyx > Dromococcyx pavoninus. Next base: position 13,084 of record JAUMJL010000889.1, read on the forward strand.
TAAACTTAAACCTAACCCTAACGCTAACGCTAACCCTAACCCTAACCCTAACCCTAACCCTAACCCTAACCCTAACCCTAACGCTAACGCTAACCCTAACCCTAACCCTAACCCTAACCCTAACCCTAACCCTAACTCTAACCCTAACCCTAACCCTAACCCTAAACCTAACACTAACCCTAAGCTTAAAACTAAACAGAACCCGAACCCTAACCCCTAACCGTAACCCTAAACCCTAACCCTTACCCGAAAACCAAAACTTAACCCTAACCCTAACCCCTAACCCCTAACCCCTAAACCTGACCCTAATCCTAAACCTAACCCTAAACTTAACCCTAAACCTAACCCTAACCATAAACCCTAACAGTAACCCTAACCCTAAACCCTAACCCTAACCCTAACCCTAACCCTAACCCTAACCCTAACGCTAACCCTAACCCTACCACTAACCCTTACCCCTAACACTAACCCTGAAACCTAACCCTATCCCCTAACCCCTAAAACTTACCCTAACCGTACCACTAACCCTGACCCCTAACACTAACCCTGACACCTAACCCTAACCTAACCTTAACCCTAAACCTAAAAATAAACCTTAAACCTAACCCTAACCCTAACCCTAAACCTAACCCTAACCCTAACCCTAAACCTATCCCTTACCCTAACCCTAACCCTAACCCTAACCGTAACTCTAACCCTAACATTAACCCTAACCCTAACCCTAACCCTAACTCTAACCCTAACCCTAACCCTGACCCCTAACACTAACTCTAACACCTAAACCTAACCCTAACCTTAACCCTAACCATAACAATAAATCCTAAACCTAACCCTAACCCTAACCCTAAACTTATCCCTTACCCTAACCCTAAGCCTAAACCTAACCCTAACCCCTAAACCTAACACTATCCCTAGCCCTAAACCTAAACCCTAACACTAACAATAAATCCTAAACCTAACCCTAACCCTAACCCTAAACTTATCCCTAACCCTAACCCTAACCCTAACCCTAACCCTAACCCCTAACCCCTAAACCTAATCCTAAACGTAACCATAACCCTAAACCTAAACCCAACCCTAATCCTAACCCTAAACCTAACCCTAAACCTAACCCTAACCCTAACCCTAACCCTAACCCTAACCCTAACCCTAACCCTAACCCTAACCCTAACCCTAACCCTAAACTTAACCCTAATCCTGACCCTAAACCCGAACCCTAACCCTAAACTTAACCCTAACACTAACCCTAACCCTAAATCTAACCCTAAATCCTAATCCTAACCCTAACCCTAAATCCTAACCGTAACCCTAACCCTAACCGTAACCCTAACCCTAACCCTAACCCTAACCCTAACCGTAACCCTAACCCTAACCCTAACCCTAACCCTAACCCTAACCGTAACGCCAACCCCAACCGTAAACTCACCCTAACCCTAATCCTAACCCTAAACCTAACCCGAACCCTAACCCCAACCCCTAAACCTAAAAATAACCCTAAAACTAAACCTGAACATAACCCGAAAACTAACCCCTAACCGTAAGCCTAAAACCTAACCCTTACCCGAAAACGAAAACTTAACCCTAACCCTAACCCCCAACCCCTAACCCCTAAACCTGACCCTAATCCTAAACCTAACCCTAAACTTAACCCTAACCCTAACCCTAACCCTAACCCTAACCCTAACCCTAACCCTAACCCTAACCCTAACCCCTAACCCCTAACACAACACTAACACGAAACCCTAACCCTAACCGTAACCCTAACCCCATCCCCAATACCTAACCCTAAGCTTAATGCTAACCCTAACCCTAACCCGAACCCTAACCCTAACCCTAACCCAAAACCTTACACTAAACCTAACCTTAAACCTAAACCTAACGTCATCCTACCGCTAAACCTGACCCAAACCCTAACCCCTAACCCCTAAGCCTGAACCTAACCCTAACCCTAAGCCTAACCATAACTTAAGACTAATCATAACCCTAAACCCTAACCCTAACCCTAACCCTAAACCCAACCCGAACCCTAACCCTAACACTAAATCTAACCCCCAACCTTAACCCTAACCCCTAACCCTAACCCTTACCCTCACCCTAAACCTAACCCTAACCCTAACCCTAACCCTAACCCTAACCCTAACCCTAACCCTAACCCTAACCCTAACCCCAAACCCAATCCTAACCCTAACCTAACACTAACCCTAAACCTTACCGCTAACCCTAAGCCTAACCCTAAACCTAACCATAAACACTAACACTAACCCTAACTCTAAACCTAAACCTCACCCTAACCCTAACCCTAACCCTAACCCTAACCCTAACCCTAACCCTAACCCTAACCCTAACCCCATTCCTAACCCTAACCCCAACCATAACCCGTAACACTAACCCTAACTCTAAACCCTAAATGTAACCCTAACCATAACCCTAAACCCATCCCCAACCCCTAACCCTAATGCTAACCCTAACCCTAACCCAAACCCTAAACCTAACCCTAACCCTAACGCTGAACCTCACCCCATGCCTAAACCTAACCCTAACCCTAACCCTAACCCCTAACCCCTAACCCCTAAAATTGACCCTAACCCAAACCCTAACACTAAACGTAACCCTAACCCTAGCCCTAACCCTAACACTAACCCGAAACCTAACCCTAAACCTAAACCCTAACCCCTAACCCCTAAACCTGACCCTAACCTTAAACCTAACCCTAACCCTAACCCCTAAACCTAACCTTAACCCTAACCGTAACCCTAAACCTAATGACACCTAACCCTAAGTCTAACCCTAGACCTAACCCTAACACTTACCCTAACTTCACCCTACTCCTAAACCTAACCCTAACTCTAAACACTAACCCCTAACCCCTAAACCTGACCCTTACCATAACCCTAACCCTAACCCTAACACTAACCCCTAAACCTAACCCTAACCCTAACCCTAACCCTAATGACACCTAACCCTAAGCCTAACCCTAAATGTAACCCTAACACTTACCCTAAACCCTAACCCCAACTCAACCTCTAACACTAACACTAACACTAACCCTAACCCTAAACACTAACCCTAACCCTAACCCTAACCCGAAACCTAACCCTACACATAACCCTTACTCTAACCCTAACCCTAAACCTAACACCTAACCCTAACCCTAAACTCACCCTACCACTAAACCTAACCCTAACCCTAACCCTTAACCCTAACCCCTAACCACTAAACCTGACCCTAACACTTACCCTAAACCCTAACCCCAACTCAACCTCTAACACTAACACTAACACTAACCCTAACCCTAAACACTAACCCTAACCCTAACCCTAACCCGAAACCTAACCCTACACATAACCCTTACTCTAACCCTAACCCTAAACCTAACACCTAACCCTAACCCTAAACTCACCCTACCACTAAACCTAACCCTAACCCTAACCCTTAACCCTAACCCCTAACCACTAAACCTGACCCTAACCCTAACCCTAACGCTAAACTTAACCCTAACCAAAACACTAAACCCTAACCCTAACCGTAAAGTTAACCCTAACACAAACCCTAACCCTAAACCTGAACCTTAACCCTAACCCTAACCCTAAACCCTAACTCTAACCCTAACCCAAACACCAACCCCTAACCCTAACCCTAACCCTAACCCTAAACCCAATCCTAACCCTAACGCTAACCCTAGCCCTAACCCTAAACCCAAACCTAACCCCTAAGATTAACCCTAACCCTAAACCTAAGCGTAACCCTAACTCCCTCATCCTAACTCTAACCCCTAAGCCTAAACATAACCCTAAGCCTAACCCTAAACCCAACCACAACCCCTACCCCTAACTCCTATCCCTAACCTGGACCCCAACCCTAAAACCTAACCCTAACCCGAATCCTAACACTAACCCTATCCCAAAAGCCTAGCATTAACCCTAACCGCTAACCCTAACCCTAAACCCAACCTTAAGCCCAACATAAACCCTAACTCTAACCCTAACCCTAAACCTAACTCTAACCCTAAAATTAACGCTTAACCTAATACGAACCCTAACACCTAACCGTAATCCTAAACCCTAACCCTTACCCAAAAACCAACACAGAACACTAACCATGACCCGCTAACCCTAACCCCCTAAGCCTAACCCTAACCCTAAACCTAACCCTAAGCATAACCCTAAACACTAACACTAACCCTAACTCTAAACCTAAGCCTCAACCTAACCCTAATCCTAACCCTAACGCTGAACCTTACCCTATCCCTAAAACTAACCCTAAACCTAATCCCTAACCCCTAACCCCTAACCCCTAAAGCTGACCCTATCCCTAACCCTAACCCTAAACCTAACCTTAAACCTTACCCTAAATGCTAACGCTAACTCAACAGCTAAACCGAACCGTAAACCTAACCCCTAACCCTAACTCTAACCCCAACCCTAACCCCTAACCCTAAACCTAAACCGTAATCTGAGCCTAACCCCAACCCCAACCGCTAACCCTAACCCTAACTCCGAACCCTAAACCTAACACTAAAACCTAACCCTAACCCTAACCCTAACCCTAACCCTAAACCTAACCCTAACCCTAACCCTAACCCTAACCCTAACCCTATCCCTAACCCCTAACCATAACCCCAACCCTAACCCTAACACTAACCCTAACACTAAGCCGAATCCAAACCCTAAACCTAAACCTAACCCTAACACCTAACCTTAACCCTAACCTCACCCTACCCCTAAACCTCACCCTAACCCTAACCCCTAACCACTAAACCCTAAACCTGACCCTAACCCTAACTCTAACACTAACACTAAACCCAACCCTAACCCTAACCCTAACACTAAACCTAAACCCAACCCTAACCCTAACCCTGACCCTAACCCTAACCCTAACCCTAACCCTAACCCCTAACCCTAACCCTAACCCTAACTCTTACCCTAACCCTAACCCCTAAACCCTAAACCTGACCCTAACCCTAAACCTAACACTAAACGTGACCCTAACCCTAACCCTAAACCCAAACCCTAACCCTGACCCTAAACCCAACCCTAACCCTAACCCTAAACCTAACCCTAACACTAACCCCAACCCTAACCCTAACCCTAACACCAACCCTAACCCCTAAACCTAACCCTAACCCTAACCCTAACCCTTATGACACCTAACCCTAACCCTAAACCTAACCTTTACCCTCACCCTAACCCTAAACCTAACACCTAACCCTAACCCTAACCTCACCCTACCACTAAAACCTAACCCTAACCCGAATACTAACCCTAACCCTAACACCAACGCCGAACCCTAACCCTAACCCTAACCTTAAACCTAACCCTAACCCTAGCCCTATCCCTAAACCCTAAACCTAATCCCAACCCTAACCCTAACCCTAACCCCAACCCTTACCCCTAACACTAACCCTAACCCTAAAACCTAACACTAACCCTAATCCTAACACTAACCCTAACCCTAAAACCTAACCCTAACCATAATCCTAACCCCAACTCCTGACCCTATCCCTAACCCTAACACCTATCCCTAACCTATAACGCTAACTCTTACCCTCACCCTAACCCTAAACCTAACTCTAACCCTAAAACTAAACCTAAACCTAACCTGAACCCTAACCCATAACCGTAATCCTAAACCCTAATCCTTACCCTAAAACCAAAACAAAACACTAACCCTGAACCCCTAACCCTAACCCCCTAACCCTAACCCCCTAATACTAACTCTAATCCCTAAGCCTAACCCTAACCCTAACCCTAACCCTAAATCCTAACCCTAATCCCAACCACAACCCCTAACCCTAACCCTAACTCCTAACACTAACTTGGACCCTAACCCTAAAACCTAACCGTAACCCGAATCCTAACCCTAACCCTAACCAAAAAGACTAACACTAACCCTAACCCTAACCCTAAACCTTAAACCTAACCCCAAACCTAACCCTAACCCTAACCCTAACCCTTACCCTAAACCCGAACCCTAACCCTAAACTTAACCCTAACGCTAACCCTAACCCTAACCCTAACCCTAACCCTAACCCTAACGCTGAACCTAACCCTATACCTAAACCTAACCCTAACCCTAACCCCTAACCCTAAACACTAAAGGTAACCCTAACCATAATCCTAAACCCTAATCCCAACCCTAACCCTAACCCTAACCCTTGCCCTAAATCTAATCCTAACCCTAAACCTAACCCTAACCCTAACCCTAACCCCAACCCTAACCCTAACCCCAACGCTAACCCCTAACACTAATCCTAACCCTAAACCCTAACCGGAAGGCTAACCATAACCCTAAACCCAACCCCAACCCCTAACCCTAACACAAACCCTGACCCCTAACCCTAACCCTTACCCTAACCCTAACCCTAACCCTAACCCTAACCCTAACCCTAACCCTAACACTAACCCCAACCCCTAAGCCTGACCCACACCCTAAACCGAACCCTAACCCTAACCCTAACCCTAACCCCAACCCCTAACCCTAACACTAACCCTAAACCGTAACCCTAACCCTAACCCTAACCCTAACCCTAACCCTAAGCCCTAACACTAAACCTAACCCTAACTCTAACCCTAAACCTAACCCTTGCTCTAAACCTAACCCTAACCCTAAACCTAACCCTAACTCTAACCCTAAACCTAACCCTTGCTCTAAACCTAACCCTAACCCTAAACCTAACCCTAACCCTAACCTTAACGCTAACCCCTAACACTAACCCTAACCCTAAACCCTAACCGTAACCCTAACCATAACCCTAAAAACAACCCCAACCCCTAAACCTATTCCTAACCCTAACCCTTACCCTAACCCTAACCCTAACCCTAACCCTAACCCTCACCCTAACAATAACCCTAACCCTAATCCTAACCCTAACCCTAACCCTAAACCCAACCCTAACCCTAACACTAACTCGAAAACTAACCCTAAACCTAACCCTAACCCTAAACCTAACCCTTACCCTCACCCTAACCCTAACCCAAAAGTGTAACACTAACCCTAACCCCTAAACCGGACCCTAACCCTAACCCTAACCCTGACCGCTAACTCTAAACCTGACACCTAACCCTAACCCTAACCTTAATCCTGACCCTAACCCTAACCCTAAACCCTAACACTAACACTAACCCTAACCGCAACATCAACACCTAACACTACCCCTAACCCTAACCCTAACCCTAAGCCCTAACCCTAAACCTAACCCTAACCCTAACCCTAACCCTAACCCTAACCCTAACCCTAACCCCTAACCCCTAACCCCTAAAGCTGACCCTATCCCTAACCCTAACCATAAACCTAACCCTAAACCTTACCCGAAATGCTAACGCTAACCCAACAGCTAACCCTAACCCTAACCCTAACCCCTAACTCTAACCCCAAACCTAACCCCTAATCCTAAACCTAAACCGTAACCTGAGCCTAACCCCAACCCCAACCGCTAACCCTAACCCTAACTCCTAACCCTAAACCTAACTCTAAAACCTAACCCTAACCCTAACCCTAACCCTAACCCTAAACCTAAAACTAACCCTAACCCTAACCCTATCCCTAACCCCTAACCATAACCCCAACCCTAACCCTAACCCTAACACTAAGCCGAAACCAAACCCTAAACCTAAACCTAACCCTAACCCTAACCCCTAACCACTAAACCCTAAACCTGACCCTAACCCTAACCCTAACACTAAACCCAACCCTAATCGCTAAAACTAACCCAAACACTAAACCCTAACCCTAACCCTAACCGTAACACTAACCCCAACCTTAACCCCAACCCGTAAACCTAATCCTAACCCTAACACTAACCCTAACCCTAACCCTAACACTAACCCTAACACTTACCCTAAAACGTAACCCTAACCCTAACCCTAACCCTAACCCTAACTCTAAAACCTAACCCTAACCCTAACCCTAACCCTAACTCTAAAACCTAACCCTAACCCTAATCCTAACCCCAACCCCTAACACTAACCCTAACCCTAACCCTAACCCTAACCCTAACCCTAACCCTAAACCTAATCCTAACCCTAAAACTAAACCTAAACCTAACCCGAACCCTAACCCATAACCGTAATCCTAAACCCTAACCCTTACCCGAAAACCAAAACATAACACTAACCCTGAACCCCTAACCCTAACCCCCTAACCCTAACCCCCTAATACTAACTCTAACCCCTAAGCCTAACCCTAACCCTAACCCTAACCCTAAAGTCTAACCCTAATCCCAACCACAACCCCTAACCCTAACCCTAACTCCTAACACTAACTTGGACCCTAACCCTAAAACCTAACCGCAACCCAAATCCTAACCCTAACCATAAACCCAACCTTAATCTCAACCCTAACGCTAACGCTAAACCTAACCCCTAACACTAACCCTAACCCTACACCTAAACCTAACCCTAACCCTAACCCTAACACTAACCCTAACTCTAACCCCAACCCCAACACCTAACCCTACGCCAAACCTAACCCTAAGTCTAACCCTAACCCTAAACCTAACACTAACCCTAAACGTAACCCTAACGCTAACCCTAACCCTAACGCTAACCCTAACCCTAACCCTAAACTCAACCCTAAATCCGATCACTAACACTAACACTCAACCCTAACCCTAACCGTTACCCTAATTCCATCCCCAAACCCTAAAGCTAACCATAACCCTAACCCTAACACTAACCTGAAACCTAACCCTAAACCTAACCTTAACCCTAAACCTAACTCTTACCCTCACCCTAACACTTACCCTATCACCTAACCCTAAGCCTAAACCTAACCTCCCCGTAACCCTAACCCTAACCCTAATCCTTACACTAACCCTAACACTAACCCTAACACCAACCCTAACCCTAAACCCGAACCCTAACCCTAACCCCAACCCCAACCCCAACCCCTAAACTTAACCCGAATCCTAACCCTAATCCTAACCCTAACCCTAAACCCAACCCTAACCCTAACCCTAAGGCTAACCCTAACCCTAAACCCAACCCGAACCCCTAACACTAACCCTATGTCTAACATTAAACCTAACCCTATCCCTAAACCCTAACCTTAACTGGAACCCCAACCCTAACCCTAACGCTAACCCTAACCCTAACCCTAACACTAACCCTAAACCTAACCCTAACCCGAAACTTAAACCTAAACCTAACCCGAACCCTAACCCCTAACCGTAACCCTAAACCCTAACCCTTACCTGAAAACCAAAACTTAACCCTAAACCTAACCCTAACCCTAACCTCGACCCTAACCCTAAAACCTGACCATAACCCGAATCCTAACGTTAACCCTAACCCAAAAGCCTAACACTAACCTTAACCCCTAAACCTCACCCTAAACCCTAAACCCAACCTTAAGCTCAACCCTAACCCTAACCCTAACCCTAACCCCAACCATAACCCTAACCCATACACTAACACTAACCCTAACCCTAACCCTAACCCTAACCCTAACGCTAACGCTAACCCTAAACCTAACCCTAAACCAAACCTTAAGCTCAACCCTAACCCTAACCCTAACCCTTACCCTTACCCTAACCCCAACCCTAACCCTAACCCTAACCATAACCCCAACCCCTAACCCTAACACTAACCCAAAAGACTAATACTAACCCTAACCCTTAACCTTAACCCTAAACCCAACCTTAAGACCAACCCTAACCCTAACCCTAAATCCAACCCTAACCCTAACCCTAAACCCTAACCCTAACACTAACCCTAACCCGAACCTCAACACCTAACCCTAACCCTAATCCTAATCCTAACCCCTAACCCCTAAACCTGACCCTAACCCTAAAACTAACCTTAACCCTAACCCTAACAATAAACCATAAACCTAACCCTAACCCTAAACCTAAACCTAACCCTTACCCTAATCCTAACCCTAACCCCTAACCCTAACCCTATCCCTAACCGTAACGCCAACACCAACCCCTAACCCTAACCCTAACACTAAACCTAACCCTAAACGTAACCATAACCCAAAACCTAAACACAACTGTAACCCTAACCCTAACCCTAACCCGAACTATAACACTAACCCTAAACCTAACCCTTACCATCACCCTAAAACTAACCCTAACACCTAACCCTAACCCTAACCCCAACCCCTAACCCTGACCCTCACCCTCACCCTAAACCTAACCCTAACCTTAAAACTAAAGCTAAACCTAACCCGAACACTAACCCCTAACCGTAATCCTAAACCCTAATCCTTACCCGAAAACCAAAACATAACACTAACCCTGACCCCCTAACTCTGACCCCTTAACCCTAACCCCCTAACCCTAACCCTAACCCCCTAATTCTAACTCTAACCCCTAACCCTAACCCTAACCCTAACCCCTAACACTAACGCTAACCACAACCTCTAACCCTAACCCTAACTCCTAACCCTAACCTGGACCCTAACCCTAAAACCTAACCCTAACCCGAATCCTAACATTAACACTAACCCAAAAGCCTAACACTAACCTTAACCCCTAACCCTAACCTGAACCCAACCTTAAGCTCAACCCTAACCCTAACACTAACCCTAGCCCTAACCCTAACCCTAACCCTAACCCTAACCCTAACCCTAAACTTAACCCTAACCCTAATCCCAACACTAATCCTAACCCTTACCCTAACCCTAACCCTAACCCTATCCCTAGCCCTAACGCTAAACCCTAATACTAACCGTAACCCCAACCCCAAACGCTAACCCTAACCCAACCCTAACCCTAACACTAAATCTAACCCTAACCCTAACCCTAACCCTAACCCTAACCCTAACCCTAACCCTAACCCTAACCATAACCGTAACCCTAACCCTAACCCCAACCCCTAACCCTGACCCTGACCCTAACACTAACCCTAACCCTAACCCTAACCCTAAAGCCTAACCCTAACACCTAACACTAACACTAGGCCTAATCCTAAAATCTAACCCTAACCCTAACCCTAACCCTAACCCTAAACCCTAACCTTAACCCTAACTCTAACCCCACCCCCTAACCCTAACCCCAACCACAACCCCTAACCCTAACTGTATCTCCTAACCCTAAACTGGACCCTAACCCTAACTCTAACCCTGACCCCTAACACTAACACTGACACCTAACCCTAACCTTAACCTTCACCCTAACCCTAACAATAAACCCTAAACTTAACCCTAACCCTAACCCTAACCCTAAACATAACCCTAAACCTAATCCTAACCCTAACCCTAACCATAACCCTTACCCTAATCCTAACCCTAACCCTAACCCAAACCCTAACCCTAAAGCCTAACTCTAACCCGAATCCTAACGCTGACACTAACCCAAAAGACTAATACTAACCCTAACCCTTAACCTTAACCCTAAACCCAACCTTAAGCCCAACCCTAACCCTAACCCTAAATCCAACCCTAACCCTAACCCTAACCCCTAACCCTAACACTAACCGTAACACGAACCTCAACACCTAACCCTACCCCTAATCCTAATCCTAACCACTAACCCCTGAACCTGACCCTAAACCTAAAACTAACCCTGTCCACTAAGCCTAACCCTGACACCGAACCCAAGACCTAAACTTAACCCTAACCCTAACAATAAACCATAAACCTAACCCTAACCCTAACCCTAACCCTAACCCTAAACCTAACCCTTACCCTAATCCTAACCCTAACCCTAACCCTAACCCCAACCCCTAACCCTGACACTCACCCTAAACCTAACCCTAACCTTAAATCTAAAGCTAAACCTAACCCGAACACTAGCCCCTAACCGTAATCCTAAACCCTAACTCTTACCCGAAAACCAAAACATAACACTAACCCTGACCCCCTAACTCTGACCCCTTAACCCTAACCCCCTAACCCTAACCCTAACCCCCTAATTCTAACTCTAACCCCTAAATCTAACCCTAACCCTAACCCCTAACACTAACGCTAACCACAACCTGTAACCCTAACCCTAACTCCTAGCCCTAACCTGGACCCTAACCCTAAAACCTAATCCTAATCCGAATCCTAACATTAACACTAACCCAAAAGCCTAACACTAACCTTAACCCCTAACCCTAACCTGAACCCAACCTTAAGCTCAACCCTAACCCTAACCCTAACCCTAACCCTAACCTTAACCCTAACCCTAATCCCAACCCTAATCCTAACCCTTACCCTAACCCTAAACCTAAACTTAAACCTAACCCTAACGCTAACGCTAACCCTAACCCTAACCCTAACCCTAACCCTAACCCTAACCCTAACCCTAACGCTAACGCTAACGCTAACCCTAACCCTAACCCTAACGCTAACCCTAACCCTAACCCTAACTCTAACCCTAACCCTAACCCTAACCCTAAACCTAACACTAACCCTAAGCTTAAAACTAAACAGAACCCGAACCCTAACCCCTAACCGTAACCCTAAACCCTAACCCTTACCCGAAAACCAAAACTTAACCCTAACCCTAACCCCTAACCCCTAACCCCTAAACCTGACCCTAATCCTAAACCTAACCCTAAACTTAACCCTAAACCTAACCCTAACCATAAACCCTAACAGTAACCCTAACCCTAAACCCTAACCCTAACCCTAACCCTAACCCTAACCCTAACCCTAACGCTAACCCTAACCCTACCACTAACCCTTACCCCTAACACTAACCCTGAAACCTAACCCTATCCCCTAACCCCTAAAACTTACCCTAACCGTACCACTAACCCTGACCCCTAACACTAACCCTGACACCTAACCCTAACCTAACCTTAACCCTAAACCTAAAAATAAACCTTAAACCTAACCCTAACCCTAACCCTAAACCTAACCCTAACCCTAACCCTAAACCTATCCCTTACCCTAACCCTAACCCTAACCCTAACCGTAACTCTAACCCTAACATTAACCCTAACCCTAACCCTAACCCTAACTCTAACCCTAACCCTAACCCTGACCCCTAACACTAACTCTAACACCTAAACCTAACCCTAACCTTAACCCTAACCATAACAATAAATCCTAAACCTAACCCTAACCCTAACCCTAAACTTATCCCTTACCCTAACCCTAAGCCTAAACCTAACCCTAACCCCTAAACCTAACACTATCCCTAGCCCTAAACCTAAACCCTAACACTAACAATAAATCCTAAACCTAACCCTAACCCTAACCCTAAACTTATCCCTAACCCTAACCCTAACCCTAACCCTAACCCTAACCCCTAACCCCTAAACCTAATCCTAAACGTAACCATAACCCTAAACCTAAACCCAACCCTAATCCTAACCCTAAACCTAACCCTAAACCTAACCCTAACCCTAACCCTAACCCTAACCCTAACCCTAACCCTAACCCTAACCCTAACCCTAAACTTAACCCTAATCCTGACCCTAAACCCGAACCCTAACCCTAAACTTAACCCTAACACTAACCCTAACCCTAAATCTAACCCTAAATCCTAATCCTAACCCTAACCCTAAATCCTAACCGTAACCCTAACCCTAACCGTAACCCTAACCCTAACCCTAACCCTAACCCTAACCGTAACCCTAACCCTAACCCTAACCCTAACCCTAACCCTAACCCTAACCGTAACGCCAACCCCAACCGTAAACTCACCCTAACCCTAATCCTAACCCTAAACCTAACCCGAACCCTAACCCCAACCCCTAAACCTAAAAATAACCCTAAAACTAAACCTGAACATAACCCGAAAACTAACCCCTAACCGTAAGCCTAAAACCTAACCCTTACCCGAAAACGAAAACTTAACCCTAACCCTAACCCCCAACCCCTAACCCCTAAACCTGACCCTAATCCTAAACCTAACCCTAAACTTAACCCTAACCCTAACCCTAACCCTAACCCTAACCCTAACCCTAACCCTAACCCCTAACCCCTAACACAACACTAACACGAAACCCTAACCCTAACCGTAACCCTAACCCCATCCCCAATACCTAACCCTAAGCTTAATGCTAACCCTAACCCTAACCCGAACCCTAACCCTAACCCTAACCCAAAACCTTACACTAAACCTAACCTTAAACCTAAACCTAACGTCATCCTACCGCTAAACCTGACCCAAACCCTAACCCCTAACCCCTAAGCCTGAACCTAACCCTAACCCTAAGCCTAACCATAACTTAAGACTAATCATAACCCTAAACCCTAACCCTAACCCTAACCCTAAACCCAACCCGAACCCTAACCCTAACACTAAATCTAACCCCCAACCTTAACCCTAACCCCTAACCCTAACCCTTACCCTCACCCTAAACCTAACCCTAACCCTAACCCTAACCCTAACCCTAACCCTAACCCTAACCCTAACCCTAACCCTAACCCTAACCCCAAACCCAATCCTAACCCTAACCTAACACTAACCCTAAACCTTACCGCTAACCCTAAGCCTAACCCTAAACCTAACCATAAACACTAACACTAACCCTAACTCTAAACCTAAACCTCACCCTAACCCTAACCCTAACCCTAACCCTAACCCTAACCCTAACCCTAACCCTAACCCCATTCCTAACCCTAACCCCAACCATAACCCGTAACACTAACCCTAACTCTAAACCCTAAATGTAACCCTAACCATAACCCTAAACCCATCCCCAACCCCTAACCCTAATGCTAACCCTAACCCTAACCCAAACCCTAAACCTAACCCTAACCCTAACGCTGAACCTCACCCCATGCCTAAACCTAACCCTAACCCTAACCCTAACCCCTAACCCCTAACCCCTAAAATTGACCCTAACCCAAACCCTAACACTAAACGTAACCCTAACCCTAGCCCTAACCCTAACACTAACCCGAAACCTAACCCTAAACCTAAACCCTAACCCCTAACCCCTAAACCTGACCCTAACCTTAAACCTAACCCTAACCCTAACCCCTAAACCTAACCTTAACCCTAACCGTAACCCTAAACCTAATGACACCTAACCCTAAGTCTAACCCTAGACCTAACCCTAACACTTACCCTAACTTCACCCTACTCCTAAACCTAACCCTAACTCTAAACACTAACCCCTAACCCCTAAACCTGACCCTTACCATAACCCTAACCCTAACCCTAACACTAACCCCTAAACCTAACCCTAACCCTAACCCTAACCCTAATGACACCTAACCCTAAGCCTAACCCTAAATGTAACCCTAACACTTACCCTAAACCCTAACCCCAACTCAACCTCTAACACTAACACTAACACTAACCCTAACCCTAAACACTAACCCTAACCATAACCCTAACCCGAAACCTAACCCTACACATAACCCTTACTCTAACCCTAACCCTAAACCTAACACCTAACCCTAACCCTAAACTCACCCTACCACTAAACCTAACCCTAACCCTAACCCTTAACCCTAACCCCTAACCACTAAACCTGACCCTAACACTTACCCTAAACCCTAACCCCAACTCAACCTCTAACACTAACACTAACACTAACCCTAACCCTAAACACTAACCCTAACCCTAACCCTAACCCGAAACCTAACCCTACACATAACCCTTACTCTAACCCTAACCCTAAACCTAACACCTAACCCTAACCCTAAACTCACCCTACCACTAAACCTAACCCTAACCCTAACCCTTAACCCTAACCCCTAACCACTAAACCTGACCCTAACCCTAACCCTAACGCTAAACTTAACCCTAACCAAAACACTAAACCCTAACCCTAACCGTAAAGTTAACCCTAACACAAACCCTAACCCTAAACCTGAACCTTAACCCTAACCCTAACCCTAAACCCTAACTCTAACCCTAACCCAAACACCAACCCCTAACCCTAACCCTAACCCTAACCCTAAACCCAATCCTAACCCTAACGCTAACCCTAGCCCTAACCCTAAACCCAAACCTAACCCCTAAGATTAACCCTAACCCTAAACCTAAGCGTAACCCTAACTCCCTCATCCTAACTCTAACCCCTAAGCCTAAACATAACCCTAAGCCTAACCCTAAACCCAACCACAACCCCTACCCCTAACTCCTATCCCTAACCTGGACCCCAACCCTAAAACCTAACCCTAACCCGAATCCTAACACTAACCCTATCCCAAAAGCCTAGCATTAACCCTAACCGCTAACCCTAACCCTAAACCCAACCTTAAGCCCAACATAAACCCTAACTCTAACCCTAACCCTAAACCTAACTCTAACCCTAAAATTAACGCTTAACCTAATACGAACCCTAACACCTAACCGTAATCCTAAACCCTAACCCTTACCCAAAAACCAACACAGAACACTAACCATGACCCGCTAACCCTAACCCCCTAAGCCTAACCCTAACCCTAAACCTAACCCTAAGCATAACCCTAAACACTAACACTAACCCTAACTCTAAACCTAAGCCTCAACCTAACCCTAATCCTAACCCTAACGCTGAACCTTACCCTATCCCTAAAACTAACCCTAAACCTAATCCCTAACCCCTAACCCCTAACCCCTAAAGCTGACCCTATCCCTAACCCTAACCCTAAACCTAACCTTAAACCTTACCCTAAATGCTAACGCTAACTCAACAGCTAAACCGAACCGTAAACCTAACCCTTAACCCTAACTCTAACCCCAACCCTAACCCCTAACCCTAAACCTAAACCGTAATCTGAGCCTAACCCCAACCCCAACCGCTAACCCTAACCCTAACTCCGAACCCTAAACCTAACACTAAAACCTAACCCTAACCCTAACCCTAACCCTAACCCTAAACCTAACCCTAACCCTAACCCTAACCCTAACCCTAACCCTATCCCTAACCCCTAACCATAACCCCAACCCTAACCCTAACACTAACCCTAACACTAAGCCGAATCCAAACCCTAAACCTAAACCTAACCCTAACACCTAACCTTAACCCTAACCTCACCCTACCCCTAAACCTCACCCTAACCCTAACCCCTAACCACTAAACCCTAAACCTGACCCTAACC
>JAUMJL010000889.1:32500-35000 GCA_033558185.1 Dromococcyx pavoninus
CATAAACCTAACCCTAAACCTTACCCGAAATGCTAACGCTAACCCAACAGCTAACCCTAACCCTAACCCTAACCCCTAACTCTAACCCCAAACCTAACCCCTAATCCTAAACCTAAACCGTAACCTGAGCCTAACCCCAACCCCAACCGCTAACCCTAACCCTAACTCCTAACCCTAAACCTAACTCTAAAACCTAACCCTAACCCTAACCCTAACCCTAACCCTAAACCTAAAACTAACCCTAACCCTAACCCTATCCCTAACCCCTAACCATAACCCCAACCCTAACCCTAACCCTAACCCTAACACTAAGCCGAAACCAAACCCTAAACCTAAACCTAACCCTAACCCTAACCCCTAACCACTAAACCCTAAACCTGACCCTAACCCTAACCCTAACACTAAACCCAACCCTAATCGCTAAAACTAACCCAAACACTAAACCCTAACCCTAACCCTAACCGTAACACTAACCCCAACCTTAACCCCAACCCGTAAACCTAATCCTAACCCTAACACTAACCCTAACCCTAACCCTAACACTAACCCTAACACTTACCCTAAAACGTAACCCTAACCCTAACCCTAACCCTAACTCTAAAACCTAACCCTAACCCTAACCCTAACCCTAACTCTAAAACCTAACCCTAACCCTAATCCTAACCCCAACCCCTAACACTAACCCTAACCCTAACCCTAACCCTAACCCTAACCCTAACCCTAAACCTAATCCTAACCCTAAAACTAAACCTAAACCTAACCCGAACCCTAACCCATAACCGTAATCCTAAACCCTAACCCTTACCCGAAAACCAAAACATAACACTAACCCTGAACCCCTAACCCTAACCCCCTAACCCTAACCCCCTAATACTAACTCTAACCCCTAAGCCTAACCCTAACCCTAACCCTAACCCTAAAGTCTAACCCTAATCCCAACCACAACCCCTAACCCTAACCCTAACTCCTAACACTAACTTGGACCCTAACCCTAAAACCTAACCGCAACCCAAATCCTAACCCTAACCATAAACCCAACCTTAATCTCAACCCTAACGCTAACGCTAAACCTAACCCCTAACACTAACCCTAACCCTAACCTTAAACCTAACCCTAACCCTAACCCTAACGCCTAACCCTAACCCTAACCCTAACCCTAACTCTTACCCTAACCCTAACCCCTAAACCCTAAACATGACCCTAACCCTAAACCTAACCCTAAACGTGACCCTAACCCTAAACCCAAAGCCTAACCCTGACCCTAAACCCAACCCTAACCCTAACCCTAACCGTAAACCTAACCCTAACACTAACCCCAACCCTAACCCTAACCCTAACACCAACCCTAAACCCTAAACCTCACCCTAACCCTAACCCTAACCCTAACCCTTATGACACCTAACCCTAACCCTAAACCTAACCTTTACCCTCACCCTAACCCTAAACCTAACACCTAACCGTAACCCTAACCTCACCCTACGCCTAAACCTAACCATAACCCTAACCCCTAACCCCTAACACCTAAACCTGACCCTATCCCTTACCCTAACCCTAAACTTAACCCTAACACTAACACTAAACCCTAACCCTAAACTTAACCCTAACCCTAATGTTAACCCTAACCCTAACCCCATCCCTAACCCTAAACCTAACCCTAACCCGCACCGTAACCCTAACCCTAACCCTAATCCTAACCCTAACCCTAACCCTAACCCTTACCCTAAACCCAACCCTAACCCTAACCCTAACGCTAACGCTAACCCTAAACCTAACCCTAACCACAACCCCTAACCCTTACCCTAACTCCTAACACTAACCCGGACCCTAACCCTAAAACCTAACCGTAACCCGAATCCTAACCCTAACCCTAACGCAAAAGACTAACACTAACCCTAACCCCTAACCCTAACCCTAAACCCAACCTTAAGCTCAACCCTAATGCTAACGCTAAACCTAACCCCAACCCTAACCCCTAACACTAACCCTAACTCTAAACCCTAATCCTAACCAAAACCATAACCCTAAACCCGACCCCAATCCCTAAACCTAAGCCTAACCCTAACCCTAAACCTAACCCTAACCCCAACCCCAACGCCAACCGCTAACCCTAACTCCTAACCCTATCCCTACCACTAAAACCTAACCCTAACCCGAATACTAACCCTAACCCTAACCCTAACCCTAACACCAACGCCTAACCCTAACCCTAACCCTAACCTTAAACCTAACCCTAACCCTAGCCCTATCCCTAAACCCTAAACCTAATCCCAACCCTAACCCTAACCCCAACCCTTACCCCTAACACTAACCCTAACCCTAAAACCTAACACTAACCCTAATCCTAACACTAACCCTAACCCTAAAACCTAACCCTAACCATAATCCTAACCCCAACTCCTGACCCTAACCCTAACACCTATCCCTAACCTATAACGCTAACTCTTACCCTCACCCTAACCCTAAACCTAACTCTAACCCTAAAACTAAACCTAAACCTAAC
>JAUMJL010000889.1:45000-63868 GCA_033558185.1 Dromococcyx pavoninus
CAAAAATCAATTGAGGAAACCCCAAAACGGGCTGAGAAACCCAAAAACGGACTCAGAAACTAAAAAATGGGCTGAGAATACAAAAAAAATGGATTGAGGAACTCAAAAATGGGTGAGAAAACCAAAAATGGGCTGAGGGACCAAAAAATTGGGTTGAGAAACCCAAAAAATGGACTGAGGAGCCCAAAAGTCGGCTGAGAAGCCCAAAAATGGACTCAGGAACCCAAAAATAGATCGAGGAAACCAAAAATGTGCTGCAAGACCCAAAAATGTCCTAGGATGCCCGAAGATAGATTGAGGATCCCAAAAATGGATTGAGGAACCCAGAAATGGGCTGAGAGACCCAAAACTGTATTGAGGATCCCAAAAATGGATTGAGGAACCCAAAAATGGGTGAGAAAACCAAAAATGGTTTGACCAAACCAAAAATGAACTGAGGAACTCCAAAATAGGCTGAGGGACCCAAAAATGGAATGAGAGAGAAAAATATGGGCTGAGGAACCCAAAAATTGACTGAGGAACCCAAAAATGGATTGAGGAAACAAAAAATGGACTGAGAAACCCAAAAGTCCACTGAGGAAATAAATAATAGATTGATAAACACAAAAATGGCCCGAGAAACCCCAAAAAAGGATTGGAAACTTAAAATTGGGCTGGGAAAACCCAAAAATGTATTGAGGAACCCCCAAAAATGGACTGAGAGAACCAAAAATGGGCTGAGGGATCAAAAACGGACTGAGAAACCAAAAATGTCATGGGCAAACAAAAAATGGGTTGAGAAACCCGAAAAATGGCTTGAGGAACCCAAAAATGGCCTGAGGAACCCAAAAATGGGCTGAGTGACCAAGACATGGATTGAGGAAACCAAAAAATAGATTGACGAAACCAAAAATGGATTGTAAACCTAAAAATGGACTGAGGAAGCCAAAAATCGACAGGGAAACCCAAAAATGGACTCAGGAACCCAAAAATGGATTGAGGAACCCAAAAATGTCCTGGGCAACCCAAAAATGGATTGAGGAACCAAAAATGGTTTGAGAAACCCAAAAGTCGGCTGAGAAACCCAAAAATGGGCTGGGAAAGCAAAAAAATGGATTGAAGAACCCCAAAAATGGGACGACGAACCCAAAAATGAATTGAGGAACCCAGAAATGGCCGGAGGGACCCAGAACTATATTGAGGGACCCAAAAATGGGCTTAAAATCCCCAAAAAGGGCTGAGGGATGCAAAAATGGATTGAGGAACCCAAAAATGGGCTGAGAAAACCCAGAAATGGACTGGGAAATCAAAAAATGGATTGAGGAACCAAAAAATGGACTGAGGAACCCAGAAATGGACTGAGTGACCAAGATATGGATTGAGGAACCCAAAACTGGATTGAGGAAACCAAAAATGATCTGGGAAACCCAAAAATGGACTGAGGAAACCAAAAACTAGAATGACAAAACCAAATATGGATTGTAAACCTAAAAATCGACTGAGAAAGCCAAAAATCAACTGGGAAACCCAAAAATGGCCTGAGGAACCCACAAATAGATTGCGGAACCCAAAAATGTGCTGCAAGACCCACAAATGTCCTGGGCAACCCAAAAATGGATGAGGAAACCGAAAAATAGATTGAGGAACCTAAAAATGGACTGACAAAGCCAAAAATCCACTGGGAAACCCAAAAATGGAATGAGGAACCCAAAAATAAATTGCGGAACCCAAAACTGTGATGCAAGACCCAAAAATGGACTGGGAAACCCAAAAATGGACGGAGGAACACAAAAATGCGCTGCGGGACCCCAAATGGACTGAGGAACCCAAAAATGGGTTGAGGAAACCATAAATGGTTTGAGGAACTCTAAAATAGGCTGAGAAACCCAAAAATGGGCTGAGTGACCAAGACATGGATTGAGGAACCCAAAATGAATTGAGGAAACCAAAAATGAGCTGAAAAATCAAAAACAGACTGAGAAGCAAAAATGTCATGAGCAACCCAAACATGGATTCAGGAAACCAAAAATAGGCTGAGAAATCCAAAAAAATGGATTGAGGAACCCAAAATTCTTTGAGAAACCTAAAAATGGACTGAGATACCAAAAAATGGACTAGGAAACCCAAACATGGATTGAGGAACCCAAAAATGGACTGAGGATCTCAAAAATGGGCTGAGTGACCAAGACATGGATAGAGGAAACCAAAAAATAGATTGACGAAATCAAAAATGGATTGTAAACCTAAAAATGGACTGAGGAAACCAAAAATGTCCTGGGAAACCCCAAAAATGGACTGAGGAACCCAAAAATAGATTGAGGAATCCAAAAATGTGCTGAGACACCCAAAAATGGATTGAGGAACCAAAACTGGTCTGCAGGGCCCAAAATGGACTGAGGAACCCAAAAATGGATTGAGGAAACCAAAAATGTCCTGGGACACTCAAGAATGGATTGAGGAACCAAAAACCGGCTGAGGGACCCAAAAATGGACTGAGGAACCCAAAAATGGATTGAGGAACCCAAAAAGAGTCTGAAAAGCCTAAAAATGGGCTGAGAAACCCAAAAATGGGCTGAGGAACCCAGAAATGGGCTGAGGGATCCAAAAATGGATTGAGGAACCTAACAATGGGTTGATGGACCAAAAAATGGATTGAAAAACACAAAAATGAATTGAGGAACCAAAAAATAGGCTGACAAACCCAAAAATCGGTTGAGGAACTCACAAAAAAAGCTGAGGAACCCAAAAATGGACTGAAGAAACCAGAAAATAGATTGAGGAAACTAAAAATGGACTGAGAAGGCTAAAAATTGATTGGCAAACCCAAAATGGACTGAGGAAACCAAAAATGGATCGATGAACCCAAAAATGGGGTGGGAAACCAAAAAATGGATTAAAAACCCCCCAAAATGGGATGAGGGACCAAAAAATGGGCTGCAGGACCCAAAAATGTGTTGAGGAACCCAAAAACGGACTGAGGAACCCAAAAATGGATTGAGGAATCCATAAATGCTTTGAGGAACTCTAAAATAGGATGAGAAATCCAAAAATGGGCTGAGTGATCAAGACATGGATTGAGGAACCCAAAACTGAATTGAGGAAACAAAAAATGAGCTGAAACATCAAAAAACAAACTGAGAAACCAAAAGTGACATGGGCAACCCAAAAATGGATTGAGGAACCCAAAAATAGGCTGAAAAAACCAAAAAATGGATTGAGGAACCCAAAATTCATTGAGAAACCTAAAAATAGACTGAGATATCAAAAATTGGACTGGGAAACCCAAACATGGATTGAGGAACCCAAAAATGGACTGAGGAACCCAAAAATGGGCTGAGTGACCAAGACATGGGTTGAGGAAAGCAAAAAATAGATTGGCGAAACTAAAAATGGATTGTAAAGCTAAAAATGGACTGAGGAACCCAAAAATGTCCTGGGACACCCAAAAATGGATTGAGGAACCAAAACTGGGCTGAGGGACCCAAAAAATGGATTGAGGAACCCAAAAATGGATTGAGGAACCCAAAAATGGTCTGAAAAGCCCAAAAATGGGCTGAGAAACGCAAAAATGGGCTGAGTGACCAAGACATGGATTGAGGAACCCAAAAATGTACTGAGGATCCCAAAAATGGATTGAGGAAATCAAAAATGGACTGGGAAACCCAAAAATGGTTTAAGGAACCCAAAAATGGGCTGAGAAGGCAAAAAAATGGATTGGAAAAAAACAAAAACGAATTGAAGAACTCAAAAACTGGCTGAGGAACCCAAAAATGGATTGAAGAACCCAAAAATGGTCTGAAAAGCCCAAAAATGGGCTGAGAAACCCAAAAATGCATTGAGGAACCCCAAAAATAGTCTGACAAACCCAAAAATCGATTGAGGAACTCACAAAAAGGGCTGAGGAACCCAAAAATGGACTGAAGAACCCCAAAAAATGATTGAGAAATCAAAAATAGACTCAGAAACTAAAAAATGGCGTGAGAATAAAAAAAAATGGATTGAGGAACCCAAAAATGGGTGAGAAAACCAAAAATGGTTTGACCAAAACAAAAATGAACTGAGGGACCCAAAAATGTGCTGAAAGACTCCAAAATGGGCTGAGGGACCCAAAAATAAACTGAGGAACCCAAAAATGGATTGAGGAAACCAAAAATGGGCTAAGAAACCCAAAAGTGCACTGAGGAAAGCAAAAATGGATTGAGAAACAAAAAAATGGGCTGAGAAACCCAAAAATGGGCTTGGAAACCCAAAAACGGACTGAGAAACCAAAAATAGCCTGGGAAACCCAAAAATGGATTGAGGAAGCCAAGAATAGATTAAGGAACTCAAAAATGGGCTGAGGGACCAAGAAATGGACGGAGGAATTAAAAAATGCATTGAGGAACCCGAAAATGGACGGAGGAACCCAAAACTGAACTGGGAAATTAAAAAGTTGGCTGAGGCACCCAAAAATGGGCTGCAAGACACAAAAATGTATTGAGGAACCCAAAGATGGACTGAGGAACCCAGGAATGGCTTGAGGAACACAAAAATGGGCTTAGGAAACCAAAAAATATATTGAGGAACCCAAAAATGGATTGAGAAACCTAAAAATGGACTGAGGAAACCAAAAAATAGATTGAGGAACCTAAAAATGGACTGAGAAAGCCAAAAATAGGCTACGAGACCCAAAATGGACTGAGGAACCCAAAAATGGATTGAGGAACCCAAAAACGGACTGAGGAACCGAAAACTGGATTGAGGAAACAAAAAACGAGCTGAAAGATCAAAAACAGACTGAGAAACCAAAAATGTCATGGGCAAACCAAAAATGGATTGAGGAACCAAAAAATGCATTGAGAAACCTAAAAATGGACTGAGAAATCAAAAAAATGGACTGGGAAATCCAAAAATGGACTGAAGAAACCAAAAAATAGATTGAGGAACCTAAAAAGGGACTGAGAAAGCCAAAAATTGACTGGCAAACCCAAAATTGACAGAGGAACCCAAAAATGGATTGATGAACCCAAAAGTGGGGTGGGAAACCAAAAAATGGATTGAAAAACCCCCAAAATGGGCTGAGGGACCCAAAAATGGGCTGCAAGACCCAAAAATGCATTGAGGAACCCAATGATGGACTGAGGAACCCAAAAATGACATGTGGAACCCAAAAACGGACCGAGGAACCCAAAAATGGATTGAGGAACCCATAAATGGACTGAGGAACCCAAAATAGATTGAGGAAACCAAAAATGGACTGGGAAACACAAAAAAGGATGAGGAAAACAAAAAATAGATTGAGGAACCTAAAAATGGACTGAGAAAGTAAAAAATGGGCTGAGTGACCAAGACGTATTGAGGAACCCAAAAATGTGCTGAGGAACCCAAAAATGTGCTGAGAAACCAAAAAATGGATTGAAAAAAACCAAAAATGAATTGAAGAACACAAAAACTGGCTGAGGGACCCAAAAATGGATTGAAGAACCCAAAAATGGTCTGAAAAGCCCAAAAATGGGCTGAGAAACCCAAAATTGGATTGAGGAAACCAGAAATGCGCTGAGAGACGCAAAAATGTATTCAGGGAACCAAAAATGGGCTTAGGAACTCCAAAATAGGCTGAGGTGTCACAAAATGGATTGAGGAACCAAACAATGGGTTGATGGACCAAAAATTGGATTGAAAAAATCAAATATGAATTGAGGAACGCAAAAACTGGTTGACTGACACAAAAATAGATTGAGGAACCCCAAAAATGGGCTGGCAATCCCAAAAATCGATTGAGGAACACACAAAAAGGCCTGAGGAACCTAAAAATGGACTGAAGAATCCCCAAAAAGTATTGAGGAACCCGAAAATAGAATCAGAAACTAAAAAATGGCGTGAGAATAAAAAAAAATGGATTGAGGAACCCAAAAATGGGTGAGAAAAACAAAAATGGTTTGACCAAACCATAAATGCACTGAGGGACCCAAAAATGTGCTGAGGGACTCCAAAATGGTCTGAGGGACACAAAAATGGAATGAGAGAGAGCAAAAAATGGGCTGAGGGACTCAAAAATGGGTTGAGGATATCAAAAAAGGGCTGAGCAACCCAAAAATTGATTGAGGAACCAAAAATGGGCTGAGAAATGCAAAAATGGGCTGAGTTACCAAGACATGGATTGAGGAACCCAAAACTGGATTGAGGAAAATGGATCAGGAAACCGAAAAATAGATTGAGGAACCTAAAAATGGACTGAGAAAGCCAATAATACACTGGGAAACCCAAAAATGGGATGAGGAAACCAAAAATAGATTGCGGAAACCAAAAATGTAATGCAAGAACCAAAAATGTCCTGGGCAAACCAAAAATGGCTTGAGGAACCCAAAAATGGACTGGGAAACCCAAAAATGGACTGAGGAACACAAAAATGGGCTGCGGGACCCAAAATGGACTGAGGAACCCAAAACTGGATTGAGGAAATAAAAAATGAGTTGAAAGATCAAAAACAGACTGAGAAACCAAAAATGACATGGGCAAACCAAAAATGGATTGAGGAACCCATAAATGCATTGAGAAGCTTGTTCGAAAAAGCAAGAGCGCACAGGCTCTCTCCCCGGAGGATGCAACCTCCGCTGCCGAAGGTGGTTCCCTCTAGGAGCCAGACCCCGGCATTTTACAGTCATGCAGAAGAGCTGTGGTAAAGACGGCAGAAGAGAGCAGCAAAAGCACGGTTCCGAGGCAAGAAGCAGACTGGAAGGCGTACCTGTGTGTGATGAACAGATGCTTGACGAATATATTGACAAGGAACCGATTTCAGATCAAAGAGTACACAGAAAACCTTATCTCTCCATGTTCTGAGCATCCGGAGTCTGCTGAGAAAGCACATGTTAATATGAACCGCTCGTCACTGCACCGTTAGTAGTTCGTTTGATTACATGTTCTGCGCAAAGGCAGAGGATGATCCTGCAGGGTGAAACATTTCTCGGCTGACAGGTTTTCTTTTCTGAGCAACACCTAGACGTTTTACACTGATGCGGCTGCTAACTGCTGAGATGGATGAAGATTCAAATGGGCTGACAAACACAAAAATCGATTGAGGAACGACCCAAAATGGGCTGAGGAACCCAAAAATAGACTCAGAAACTCAAAAATGGGCTGTGAATCAAAAAAAATGGATTGAGGAACCCAAAAATGGGTGAGAAAGCCAAAAAGAGTTTCACCAAACCAAAAAAGAACTGAGGGACCCGACAATGTGCTGAGGGACTCCAAAATGGGCTGAGGGACCCAAAAATGGAATGAGAGAGCAAAAAATGGTCTGACCGATTCAAAAATAGATTGAAGATAACAAAAATGGGCTGAGGAACACAAAAATGGAGTGAGGAACCTAAAAACAGATTGAGGAACCCCATAATGGGCTGAGGAACCCAAAAATGGATTGAGGAACCATAAAAATGGGTTGGGGAACCCCAAAATGGGCTGAGAAACCCAAAAATGGACTGGAGAACCCAAAAATGGATCGAGGAACCCAAAAATCGGTTGAGAAAAACAGAAATGGTTCGAGGAATCCAAAAATAGGCTGAGAAACCCAAACATGGGCTGAGTGACCAAGACATGGATTGAGGAACCCAAAAATGGATTGAGGAACCCAAAAATGGACCGAGGAAACCAAAAAGTAGATTGACGAACCCAAAAGGATTGAGAAACCCCCCAAAAATTGGGAAACCCATAACGGCTGCGGGACCCAAAAATGGATTGAGGAACCAAAAAATGGGTTGAGGAACCCAAAAATGGATTGAGAAACCCAAAAATGGATTGAAAAAACCAAAAATGGGCTGAGGAACACAAAAATGGATTGAGACACACAAAAATGGCCTGAGAAACACAAAAAACAGGCTTGGAAACTGAAAATCGGGCTGGGAAAACCCAAAAATGTATGGAGGAACCCCCAAAAATGGTCTGAGAGACCAAAAACAAACTGAGAAACCAAAAATGTCCTGGGCAACCCAAAAATAGATTGAGGAACCCATAAATGGGCTCAGGAACCCAAAAATGGACTGGGAAACGCAAAAATGGATTGAGGAACCCTAAAATGGGTTGAGAAAACCAAAAACAGTTCGAGGAATCGAAAAATAGGCTGAGAAACCCAAAAATGGGCTGAGTGACCAAGACATGGATTAAAAATCCCCAAAATGGATTGAGGACCGCAAAAATGGTCTGGAAAGCCTAAAAATGGTCTGAGAATTCAAAAATTGGAATGAGGAACCCAGAAATGGGCTGAGAGACCCAAAAATGTATTGAGGGACCCAAAATGGACTTAGGAACTCCAAAATGGGCTGAGGGATCCAAAAAAAGATTGAGGAACCTAAAAATGGGCTAATGGGCCAAAAAAATGGAATGAAAAAACCAAAAGTGAACTGAGGAACCCAAAAATTGGCTGACTGATCCAAAAATGGATTAAGGAACCCCCAAAATGGGCTGAGGAGGCCAAAAATGGACTGAGGAACACAAAAAAAGGATTGAGGAACCCAAAAATGGGTGAGAAAACCAAAAATGGTTTACCAAACCAAAAATGAACTGAGGGACCCGAAAATGTGCTGAGGGACTCCAAAATGGGCTGAGGGACCCAGAATGGAATGAGAGAGCAAAAAATGGGCTGAGGGACTCAAAAATGGATTGAAGATAACAAACATGGGCTGAGTAAACCAAAAATGGATGGAGGAACCCTACAATGGATTGAGGAACCCAAAAATGGCTTGAAGAACCCTAAAATGGACTGAGAAACCCAAAAATAGGCTTGGAAAGCAAAAAAATGGATTGAAGAACCCCCAAAAATGGGCTGACGAACCCAAAAATGAATTGAGGAACCCAGAAATGGCCTGAGGGACCAAAAAATGCTTTGAGTGACCAAAAAAATGGCCTAAAGAACCCAAAAATAAGCTGAGGGAGGCAAAAATGTACTGAGGAACCCAAAAATTGATTGAGGAAACCAAAAATGGTCTGAGAAACCCAAAAGTCCACTGAGGAAAGCAAAAATGGATTGAGAAACCCAAAAATGGACTGAGAAACCCCAAAAAAGGCTTGGAAACTTAAAATTGGGCTGGGAAAACCCAAAAATGTATTGAGGAACCCCCCAAAATGGACTGAGAGAATCAAAAATGGGCTGAGGGACCAAAAACAAACTGAGAAACCAAAAATGTCCTGGGCAACCCAAAAATAGATTGAGGAACCCATAAATGGGCTCAGGAACCCAAAAATGGACTGGGAAACGCAAAAATGGATTGAGGAACTCTAAAAAAAAAACCAAAAACAGTTCGAGGAATCGAAAAATAGGCTGAGAAATCCAAAAATGGGCTGAGTGACCAAGACATGGATTAAAAAAAACAAAAATGGATTGAGGAACCCAAAAATGGTCTGAAAAGCCTAAAATGGGCTGAGAATTCCAAAATTGGAATGAGGAACCCAGAAATGGGCTGAGAGACCCAAAAATGTATTGAGGACCCCAAAAATGGTCTGAAAAGCCGAAAAATGGGCTGAGAATTCCAAAATCGGAATGAGGAACCCAGAAATGGGTTGATGGGCCAAAAAATGGATTGAAAAAACCAAAAATGAATTGAGGACCCCAAAAATGGTCTGAAAAGCCTAAAAATGGGCTGAGAATTCAAAAACTGGAATGAGGAACCCAGAAATGGGCTGAGAGACCCAAAAATGTACTGAGGGACCCAAAATGGACTTAGGAACTCCAAAATGGGTTGAGGGATCCAAAAAAAGATTGAGGAATCCAAAAATGGGTTGATGGACCAAAAAATGGATTGAAAAAACCAAAAATGAATTGAGGAACCCAAAAACTGGCTGACTGATCCAAAAATGGATTAAGGAACCCCCAAAATGGGCTGAGGAAGCCAAAAATGGACTGAGGAACACAAAAAAAGGATTGAGGAACCCAAAAATGGGTGAGAAAACCAAAAATGGTTTACCAAACCAAAAATGAACTGAGGGACCCGAAAAAGTGCCGAGGGACTCCAAAATGGGCTGAGGGACCCAGAATGCAATGAGAGAGCAAAAAATGGGCTGAGTAAACCAAAAACAGACTGAGGAACCCAAAACCAGAAATGGATTGAAGAACCACATAATGGGCTGAGGAACCCAAAAATGAATTGAGGAACCATAAAAAATAGTCAGAGAAAACCTAAAATGGACTGAGTGACCAAGACATGGATTGAGGAACCCAAAAATGGATTGAGGAACCCAAAAATGGGTTTAAAAACCCAAAAATGGATTGAGAAACCCAAAAATGGATTGAAAAAAACAAAAATGGGCTGAGAAACCCAAAAATGGATTGAGACACACAAAAATGGCCTGAGAAAAAAAAAAAAGGCTTGGAAACTGAAAATTGGGCTGGGAAAACCCAAAAATGTATTGAGGAACCCCCAAAAATGGTCTGAGAGACCAAAAACAGACTGAGAAACCAAAAATGTCCTGGGCAACCCAAGAATAGGTTGAGGAACCCATAAATGGGCTGAGGAGACCAAAAATGGACTGGGAAACGCAAAAATGGATTGAGGAACCCTAAAATGGGTTGAGAAAACCAAAAACAGTTCGAGGAATCGAAAAAAAGGCTGAGAAACCCAAAAATGGGCTGAGTGACCAAGACATGGATTAAAAATCCCAAAAATGGATTGAGGACTGCAAAAATGGTCTGGAAAGCCTAAAAATGGTCTGAGAATTCAAAAATTGGAATGAGGAACCCAGAAATGGGCTGAGAGACCCAAAAATGTATTGAGGAACTCAAAAATAGACTCAGAAACTCAAAAATGGGCTGAGGGATCCAAAAAAAGATTGAGGAACCCAAAAATGGGCTGATGGGCCAAAAAATGGATTGACGAAACCAAAAAAGAACTGAGGGACCCGAAAATGTGCTGAGGGACTCCAAAATGGGCTGAGGGACCCAGAAATGGAATGAGAGAGCAAAAAATGGGCTGAGGGACCCAAAAATGTTTTGAGGATATCAAAAATGGGCTGAGTGACCCAAAAATTGTCTGCAGGAACCAAAAATGTATTGAGGAATCCAAAAATGGGCTGCGAAACCAAAAATGTATTGAGGAACCCAAAAATAGGCTGAGGAAACCCAAAAATGGGCTGAGGAAACTAACAAAAATAGATTGAGGAACCAAAAAATGGACTGAGAAAGCCAGAAATTGACTGGGAAACCCAAAAAAGTGTGAGAACACCAAAAATGATTTAGCAAACCAAAAATGAACTGAGGGACCCAAAATGTGCTGAGGGACTCCAAAATGGGCTGAGGGACCCAAAAATGGAATGAGAGAGCAAAAAATGGGCTGAGGGACCCAAAAATGGAATGAGAGAGCAGAAAATGGGCTGAGGGACTCAAAAATGGATTGAGGATATCAAAAATGGGCTGAGGAAACCCAAAAATGGGCTTGGAACATCAAAAACGGACTGAAAACCCAAAAATGGCCTGGGAAACCCAAAAATAGATTGAGGAACCCAAAAATTGATTAAGGAACTAAATAATGGGCTGATGGATCAAAAAATGGACTGAGGAATTCAAACATGGATAGAGAAAGCCAAAAATGGACTGAGAAACCCAAAAATGGACTGGCAAACCCATAACTGCTGTGGGACCCAAAAATGTATTGAGGAACCCAAAAATGGTCTGAGAAAACCAAATATGGTTCGAGGAATTAAAAAATCGGCTGAGAAACCAAAAAATGGACTGAGTGACCAAGACATGGATTCAGGAATCCAAAAATGGATTGAGGAACCCCAAACTGGACCGAGGAACCCAAAAATGGATTGAGAAACCCAAAATGGATTGAGGAAACAATAAATGGCCTGAGGAACCCAAAAATGGATTGAGAAACCCAAAAATGGGCTGGGAAAGCAAAAAAATGGATTGAAGAACCCCCAAAAATGGGTTACAAACCCAGAAATGAATTGAGGAACCCAGAAATGGGCTGAGAGATGCAAAAATGGATCGAGGAACCCCAAAATGGGCTGATGGACCAAAAACTGGATTGGAAAAACCAAAAATGAATTGAGGAACGCAAAAATTGGCTGACTGACGCAAAAAATGGATTGAGGAACCCTAAAAATGGACTGACGAACCCAAAAATTGATTGAGGAACCCCCAAAACGGGCTGAGAAACCCAAAAATAGATTCAGAAAATCAAAAATGGGCTGAGAATACAAAAAAATGGATTAAAGAACCCAAAAATGGGTGAGAAAACCAAAAATGGTTTGACTAAACCAAAAATGAACTGAGGGACTCCAAAATGGGCTGAGGGACCCAAAAATGGAATGAGAGACCAAAAAATGGGCTGAGGAATCGAAAAATGGACTTAGGAACCCAAAAATGGATTGAGGAACCCAAAAATGGATCGTGGAACCCAACAATGGGCTGATGGACCAAAAAATGGATTGAAAAAATCAAATATGAATTGAGGAACGCAAAAATTGGCTGACTGACTCATAAATAGATTGAGGAACCCCAAAAATGGGCTGGCGATCCCAAAAATCGATTGAGGATAACCCAAAAAGGGCTGAGGACCCTAAAAATGGACTGAAGAATCCCCAAAAAGTATTGAGGAACCCAAAAATAGACTCAGAAACTCAAAAATGGCGTAAGAATAAAAAAAAAAAAGATTGAGGAACCCAAAAATGGGTGAGAAAACCAAAAATGGTTTGACCAAACCAAAAATGAACTGAGGGACCCGAAAATGTGCTGAGGGACTCCAAAATGGGCTGAGGGACCCAGAATGGAATGAGAGAGCAAGAAATGGGCTGAGGGACTCCAAAATGGGCTGAGGGACCCAGAATGGAATGAGAGATCAAAAAATGGGCTGAGGGACTCAAAAATGGATTGAGGAACCAAAAAGTCAATCGAGGAACCCAAAAATGGATTAAGGGACCAAAAATAGACTGAGAAACCAAAAATGTAATGGGCAAACCAAAAATGGATTGAGGAACCCAAAAATGGGCTGAGAAAACCAAAAAATGGATTGAGGAACCCAAAAATGCCTTGAGAAACCAAAAAAATGGACTGAGAAATAAAAAAATGGACTGGGAAACCAAAAAATAGATTGAGGAACCAAAAAATGGACAGAGGAACCCAAAAAAGGGCTGAGTGACCAAGACATGGATTGAGGAACCCAAAACTGGATTGAGGAAAATGGATGAGGAAACCAAAAAATAGATTGAGGAACCTAAAAATGGACGGAGAAAGCCAATAATCCACTGGGAAACCCAAAAATGGGATGAGGAGACCAAAAATAGATTGCGGAAACCAAAAATGTGATGCAAGAACCAAAAATGTCCTGGGCAAACCAAAAATGGCTTGAGGAACCCAAAAATGGACTGGGAAACCCAAAAATGGACTGAGGAACACAAAACTGGATTGAGGAAATCAAAAATGAGCTGAAAGATCAAAAACAGACTGAGAAACCAAAAATCACATGGGCAAACAAAAAATGGATTGAGGAACCCATAAATGCATTGAGAAACCTAAAAATGGACTGAGAAATCCAAAAATAGACTGGGAAACCCAAAAATGGACTGAAGAAACCAAAAAATAGATTGAGGAACCTAAAAATGGACTGAGAAAGCCAAAAATTGACTGGCAAACCCAAAATGGACTGAGGAACACAAAAATGGATTGATGAACCCAAAAATGGGGTGGGAAACCAAAAAATGGATTGAAACACCCCCAAAATGGGCTGAGGGGCCCAAAAATGGGCTGCAGGACCCAAAAATGTATTGAGGAACCCAATGATCGACTAAGGAACCCAAAAATGGCATGAGGAAGCCATAAATGGTTTGAGGAACTCTAAAATAGGATGAGAAACCAAAAAATGGATTGAAAAAACCCCAAAATGGGCTGAGGGGACCAAAAATAGGCTGAGAAACCCAAAAAATGGATTGAGGAACCCAAAATTCATTGAGAAACCTAAAAATGGACTGAGATATCAAAAACTGGACTGGGAAACCCAAAAATGGTTTCAGGAACCCAAAAATTGACTGAGTGACCAAGGCATGGGTTGAGGAACCCAAAACTTGATTGAGGAAACTAAAAACGATCTGGGAAACTCAAAAACGAACTGAGGAAACCAAAAAATAGATTGACAAAACCAAAAATGGATTGTAAAACTAAAACTGGACTGAAAAAGCCAAAAATCGACTGGGAAACACAAAAATGGAATGAGGAACCCAAAAATAGATTGCAGAACCCAAAAATGTGCTGCAAAACCCAAAAATGTCTTGGGCAACCCATAATGGCTTGAGGAACCCAAAAACGGACTGAGGAAACCAAAAATGAGCTGAGGGACCGAAAACAGACTTAGAAACCAAAAATGACATGGGCAAACCAAAAATGGGCTGAGAAAACCAAAAAATGGACTGAGGAACCCAAAAATGCATTGAGAAAACAAAAAAATGGACTGAGAAATCAAAAAATGGACTGGGAAACCCAAAAATGGGCGGCAAGACCAAAAATGGACTGAGAAACCCAAAAATGGGCTGAGTGACCAAGACATGGATTGAGGAACCCAAAACTGGATTGAGGAAACCAAAAATGATCTGGGAAAACCAAAAATGGACTGAGGAAACCAAAAAATAGATTGACAAAACCAAATACGGATTGTAAACCTAAAAATCGACTGAGAAAGCCAATAATCGACTGGGAAACCCCAAAATGGAATGAGGAACCCAAAAATAGATTGCGGAACCCAAAAATGTTCTCCAAGACCCAAAAATATCCTAGGGAACCCAAAAATGGATTGAGGAACCAAAAATGGATTGAGGAACCAAAAATGGGTTGAGGAACCCAAAAATGGGCTGAGGAACCCAAAAATGGCTTGAGGAACCAAAAAATGGACTGGGAAACCCAAAAATAGACTGAGGAACACAAAAATGAGCTGCGGGACCCCAAATGGACTGAGGAACACAAAAAATGGGTTGAGGAAACCATAAATGGTTTGAGGAACTCAAAAACAGGCTGAGAAACCCAAAAATGGGGTGAGCGACCAAGACATGGATTGAGGAACCCAAAACTGGATTGAGGAAACCAAAAATGAGCTGAAAGATCAAAAACAGACTGAGAAACAAAAAATGTCATGGGCAACCCAAAAATGGATTCAGGAACCCAAAAATAGGCTGAGAAACCCAAAAAATGGACTGAGGAACCCAATATTCATTGAGAAACCTAAAAATGAACGGAGAAAGCCAAAAATAAACTGGGAAACCGAGAAATGGATTGATGAACCCAAAAATGGACTGAGGATCCCAAAAATGGGCTGAGTGACCAAGACATGGATTGAGGAAACCAAAAAATAGACTGACGAAACCAAAAATGGATTGTAAACCTAAAAATGGACTGAGGAAACCAAAAATCAACTGGGAAACCCAAAAATGGACTGAGGAAACCAGAAAGAGATTGAGGAATCCAAAAATGTGATGGGACACCCAAAAAAGGATTGAGGAACCAAAAAAATGGGCTGAGAAACCCAAAAAAATGGATTGAGGAACCCAAAAATCAATAGAGGAAACCAAAAATGGACTGGGAAACCAAAAAATAGATTGACAAAACCAGAAGTGGATTGTAAACCTAAAAAATGGACTGAGAAAGCCAAAAATTTACTGGGAAACCCAAAAATGGACTGAGGAATCCAAAAATGGATTGAGGAACCCAAAAATGGACTGGGAAACCAAAAAAATGGGCCGAGGGACCCAAAATGGACTGAGGAACCCAAAAATGGTTTGGGGGGCGCAAAAATGGGCTTAGAGACCCTAAAATATGGCTGAGGGATCCCAAAATGGACTGAGAAACCAAAAATGTCTTGGGCAACCCAAAAATGGATTGAGGAACCCAAAAAGGGTGAGAAAACCAAAAATCGGCTGAGGGACACAAAAAACGGATTCAGGAACCGAAAAATGGACTGAGGAACCCAAAAAATAGATTGAGGAACCTAAAAATGGACTGAGAAAGCCAAAAATTGACTGGGAAACCCAAAAATGGAATGAGGAACCCAAAAATAGATTGAGGAATCCAAACATGTGCTGCAAGACCCAAAAATGTCCTGGGCAACCGAAAAATGGCTTGAGGAACCCAAAAATGGACTGGGAAACCCAGAAATGGACTGAGGAACACAAAAATGGGCTGCGGGACCCCAAATGGACTGAGGAACCCAAAAATGGGTTGAGAACCCATAAATGGTTTGAGGAACTCAAAAATAGGCTGAGAAACCCAAAAATGGGCTGAGTGACCAAGACATGGATTGAGGAACCCAAAACTGGATTGAGGAAACCAAAAATGAGCTGAAAGATCAAAACCAGACTGAGAAACCAAAAATGTCATGGGCAACCCAAAAATGGATTCAGGAACCCAAAAATAGGCTGAGAAACCCAAAAAATGGATTGAGGAACCCAACATTCATTGAGAAACCTAAAAATGGACTGAGATACCAAAAAATGGACTGGGAAACCCAAAAAGGGACTGAGGAACCCAAAAACGGACTGAGGATCCCAAAAATGGACTGAGTGACCAAGACATGGATTGAGGAAACCAAAAAATAGATTGACGAAACCAAAAATGGATTGTAAACCTAAAAAAGGACTGAGAAAGACAAAAATGGACTGGGAAACCCAAAAATGGACTGAGGAAACAAAAAAATAAATTGAGGAACCCCCAAAAGGATTGAAAAAACTAAAAAAGGACTGAGAAAGCAAAAAAACCAATGGGAAACCCAAAAATGGACTGAGTGACCCAGCCATAGATTGAAAAACCCAAAAATAGATTGAGAAACTCAAAAATGGTCTGAAAAGCCTAAAAATGGGCTGAGTAACCCAAAATTGGATTGAGGAAACGAAAAATGGATTGAGAAACCTAAAAATGGACGGAGAAACCCAAAAATGGATTGAGGTACCCAAAAATGGTTTGAGGAACCCAAAAATGGATTGAGAAACCAAAAAATGGGCTGGGAAATAAAAAAAATGGATTGAAGAACCTCAAAAATGGGCTGACGAACCACAAAATGAATTTAGGAACCCCCAAAATGGGCTGAGGGACCCAAAAACGGACTCCGAAACTCAAAAATGGGCGGAGAATAAAACAAAAGTGGATTGAAGAACCCATAAATGGGTGAGAAAACCAAAAATTGTTTGACCAAAAGAAAATGAACTGAGGAAACTGAAAATGTGCTGAGGGACTCCAAAATAGGCTGAGGGACCCAAAAATGGAATGAGAGAGAAAAAAATGGGCTGAGGGACTCAAAAATGGATTGAGGATATCAAAAATGGGCAGAGGAAACCCAAAAATGGACTTGGAAACCCAAAAATGGGCTTGGAACATCAAAAACGGACTGAAAAGCCAAAAATGGCCTGGGAAAACCAAAAATAGATTGAGGAACCCAGAAATAGATTAAGAAACTCAAAAATGGGCTGAGGGATCCAAAAATGGACTGAGGAATTAAAAAATGGATAGAGAAAGCCAAAAATGGACTGAGAAACCCAAAAATGGACTGGGAAACCCATAACTGCTGCGGGACCCAAAAATGTATTGAGGAACCCAAAAATGGACTGAGAAAACCAAAAATGGTTCGAGGAATCCAAAAATCGGCTGAGAAACCAAAAAATGGACTGAGTGACCAAGACATGGATTCAGGAAACCAAAAATGGATTGAGGAACCCCAAAATGGACTGAGGAACCCAAAAATGGATTGAGAAACCCAGAATGGATTGAGGAACCCATAAATGGCCTGAGGAATCCAGAAATGGATTGAGAAACCCTAAAATGGGCTGGGAAAGCAAAAAAATGGATTGAAGAACCCCAAAAATGAGCTGACAAACCCAAAAACGAATTGAGGAACCCAGAAATGGGCTGAGGGATGCAAAAATGGATTGGAAAAATCAAAAATGAATTGAGGAACGCAAAAATTGGCTGACTGAGGCAAAAAATGGATTGAGGAACCCGAAAAATGGACTGACGAACCCATAAATTGATTGAGGAACCCCCAAAACGGGCTGAGAAACCCAAAAATGGACTCAGAAAATCAAAAATGGGCTGAGAATACAAAAAAAATGGATTAAAGAACCCAAAAATGGGTGAGAAAACCAAAAATGGTTTGACCAAATCAAAAATGAACTAAGGGACTCCAAAATAGGCTGAGGGACCCAAAAATGGAATGAGAGACCAAAAAATGGTCTGAGGAATCGAAAAATGGACTTAGGAACCCAAAACTGGATTGAGAAACCCAAAAATGGATTGAAAAAACCAAAAATGGGCTGAGGAAACCAAAAATGGATTGAGAAACCCAAAAATGGACTGAGAAACCCAAAAATGGGCTGGGAAACCCATAATGGCTGTGGGACCCAAAAATGTATTGAGGAGCCCAAAAATGGACTGAGGAACCCAAAAATGGTCTGAGAAAGCCAAAAATGGACTGAGAAACCCAAAAATGGATTGAGGTACCCAAAAATGGTTTGAGGAACCAAAAAATCGGCTGACTAACCTAAAACTGGATTGAGGAACCCCAAAAATGGGCTGACGAACCCAAAAATCAATTGAGGAACCCCCAAATTGGGCTGAGGAACACAAAAATAGACTGAGAAACACAAAAAAAGGATTGAGGAACCCAAAAAAGACTCAGAATCTCAAAAATGGCATTAGAAACAAAAAAATCGATTGAGGAACCCAAAAATGGGTCATAAAACCAAAAATGGTTTGAGGAATCGAAAAATTGGTTGAAAAAACCAAAAATGGGCTAAATGACGAAGACATGGATTGTCATCCATTTTTTTCTTTCCCAGCCCATTTTTGGGTTTCTCAATCCATTTTTGGGTTCCTCAATCCATTTTGGGTCCTTCAGCCCATTTTTGGGTTTATCAGCTGATTTTGGGGTTCCTCAAACCATTTTTG